>OX456523.1:180828948-181428948 GCA_949748255.1 Eustalomyia histrio | reverse complement strand
AAAACTGATTATGGTTGTGGGTGGCATCTGTTTACTGCGGCCAAAGTGGGCATATCAAAGTTGGATTGTTCGCTATTTTTAGTTTATTTTTCGCCCCATGTAACTCAGGTGTTGTAAAATATTGTTTTTATTGTATTATTATTTATTTTTGAACTTTTTAGGTATCACTCTCTGGTACACTAAGTTTCCACAATATGTTTAACTCCATTTCACTAATGTTTCGTACAATAACGTGCTACCTTTCCACCCACATTCAAAAATATTTGTTACCTTTTGTCAGCTATATTACAATAACATATAACTGAAGAAAACTTAAAAGTTGCCATGTTTTTCTTTTGCACAATTTATTTAGGTATATAAATAAATTAGCGAAAATAACATCAGAAAAACATTGAAAATTCTATATTTATATTTCTTTGAGGCTATAAAAGTTAATTCATTTTTAAAAAGTTTCCATTCTCCATGTTTAAACTTGTTATAAATATCGCCGGAAATTGTTTCCCAAAAGTTTTTTTCTGTTGATTTTATAATAATTTAGAAAAAAAAGCATTATTTAATGTTTACTTAAGACATGATATAAACAGTATTTCCTTGAAACAACAATGGGCTTATAAATAAGTACCTACGCACCGTGGGGTATTCTGTTAATAAACATAAATTATCTATACTACTGATCCGCTTCGTTAAAAATCTATTAAGCTATGATAGAAGAGGACTTGAGATTGCAAAATATACTCTATATTGCGTCAAATTCGATAAACTCGTGCATCAAAAATATGTTCAAGTTTTCAAGGCGGACTAACGCCCATGTTGAAATGATAATATATAGTAATACATGAACATGCATGATTTCATATATGCATGAGAATATATTAAAATATATGGCATGTATGGAATCCTATATCAAATCATACTTGCAAATAAAAAGTTCATATATGATAATGTATGATACAATGTATTAAAATATATGCGATATTTATTTTATTATATGTTTATAGATGATCCCATTTTTCATTTTTAACTCATATATGGTTATGTATGATTGACTTGGAAAAATCTAAAAATCGATAAATTCATATATAATCTTATTTTTTATTTTTAACTCATGAGGTGTCGCAGAACAAAACTTGCTTTTTTGCTCGTTTAAAATTTTTGGGAAATTGAGTATTACTTTTTCCATCCCTTTGTAAAACATCATGATCCTGGATATCGCAAGAAATTTTTTTGCTTATTAAAAGTTTTTGATTATTATAAGCTGCATCAACCCACAAAAACTTACCACAATAAATGTTATAGGTTTATGAGAACAAAGGGCTTTTAAATGAGTAAAAGCACGTTTTGTTAAAAAAAAGAAAAACAAACGTTTCCAGCAAAAATATATGGAAGTTATTCTTAAGAAATCAATGTTTCATTGATTCCAGTATCGTTTAGTTTTGATTTTCCTCTTCTTAGTCAGTTCTGTTTTCCAACTTCAAAAAATGTGATTTTTAATGAAATTTAACACTTTTCAAATCTATGACGGGTAACTTATTTTTAATACAACCATCGATATTTGTAAATAAATTTGACCTTTATAACGATGGTTTAAGTTTAAGTGATTTGGTTCAATCTTTAACTTACAATTTACCAAATTTTAAATTATTAAAAACGCTGTTATTATTGATACAAAATGTAAAATATTTATTGTAGTAAGAATTCAAAGAATATCGAATAAAGTAATTTAAAAAATAAGGTCCGATTACTGAATGTGCCGTTATAATTTCACTAACAGACTTTTTGACCGTCGTATTATGCCATCTTCTAGCATTTGGTAAACTTGTTTCTCTATTTCAGCTCTAAGTTGAATTGGTAAAAGGTATTGTTAAGTATAAATCGGCTCATCTGTGGATGTTATTATTTCTGCTCGAACGGAGGTTCCGATTAATCCGTTTATCAGATCTAGGAGACATTTGCCAAGATTTTGGGTTGACTCATATTATTTACTTGTTTAGATATCCTATTCCTAAGGTGAATTTTTGCTCCGTTTTTTAATTGTAGGTTGTTTAATCCATCATAAATCTCTTCATCATCCTGGTCACTTTGTACAGAATCTTGCTCATTGTCTTCAAGAGTCTCTGTATTTAAAATACGTTGTTGGTTTTAAGGAATATTAGAAGATATGTTACTTGAGTTTGTCAAGGAAGGTTTTTGTTGTCGGTTCATATAATTAATATGACGTGACCTTATTGAAGAATCTACTTCTACTACGTAGACGGTGGGGTATTTTGTGTATACTGTTGGCCCTGCTTCGGTATAGTTGGTGTATTGTAAATAAGAATTTGTTCGTTTGTGCTCAAGTTCCTATTTGGTACTTTAGATTTGCCATAATCCCTTGAGTTAATGTATCTGATTAATCGGCGAAGTAATAGTGTTATACCTATTATTGTGTATGTGGATAGACGGGTTTCTGAAGTTTAGATACTGAATATGCTTCTGGAAGTGTCTCAGGCCTATGAATTGCCAACATCCTCGATACATAACCGTGAACACATCTAAGGCCCTATTCGAAAAATTGTCCGTTTTAATCTTGTTAATAATTAATGACAACTGATGGTTAACATTAGCATAAAATTCGTCAATGGAGTCATTTAGTTGTGACATAACACTGAGTTCGTACTCCAATGTCCGTATATCTCATTTGTAAGCATAGTGCAGAGACAAACAGTTCTTGACATTTTCCCAACTGTCGTCGAAAATATTGTAGGATAACAAAGCTGTATCAGCAGGTTTCGTAATATCGATTCTACGCTATATGTCCAGAAGATATATTGGACTGGATTACCGTCAAAATCTCTAACACAATCCGGAAGTTTACTAATTGCCACTAGGTCTGCATCCGTTTTCGGAGTAGGAAGTATCGTATCCCTAGGAGCCGTAGGATTTGACACTTTTTCTAGGTTCGTCATCCTAGCTGAAATAATTTTTATTTTATTTATTTATTTAATTCAGTAATATAAAGCCCTAAGGGCCAAAAATATATATTACACAGTAATAATTACACCTAAATAATTATACAATATTCAATAATAAAGAAGCTATAATACAAATCTCATTGGCTTCCCAGCCACAATAAATTAAAAAGAACAAAAAGTAACAATTATAAAGTCCAAATTATTCGTAATACAGCCAAAACCAATCATAAAAATTAAAGCTCATAACTATAATGTCAGACCAAGATAATAATTAATGAGTTTTAATCGAAAGACGTTATTAGATTGTGAGAATTTACACAATAAGGCAATTCATTCCACCAATGAGCAAAACGAATTAAATATGATCTCTTAAACGTAGATCTCACGATTATAGGAATAATAATTTGTCGATTTCTAGTAGAACGTGAGAAAACAAAAGTTCTATACAAAACTAAAGGTCTACGACACTTGAAGACTTTATGAAATAGAACCAAATTATGATATTTAAGAAAATTTTTAAAAGAGCAACCAAGAAATCGCTTCACATAATTGGAAATATGTTCACGGCGTGGAAAATTGAATACAAAACGGACAACCGCATTGATAATACTTTTTAATCGAGTAAGATAAATCTCAATAGCAATAGAAACTACTTCAAGACCATAAAAGATCTGAGACATTAAAAGGGCGTGTGCTAGCCTACGCTTTATACGAAAAGGATAAAAAGATTTGTATGATAAATCCTACGAAGGGAGCCCCACACTCTGCCCGATAACGTTTCAATATGTTCTTTAAAAGAAAGACTACTGTCAAGAACAATTCCCAAACACCTAAAGTGATTGACAAATTGAATCTCATCATCACCCAAAAATAGATTAAAACGAAGGAAAAAACGATTAGTAGATCCAATCTGCATAGCTTTAGATTTTAATGAATTAATAGCTAAGGAATTAGCAGTAGACCATTGTAAAACGCTATCTAGACAGGAATTAATATTACTTTCAAGAAGCTCAGAATACTTACAATTTCCCGCAAACAACAAGAACACATCATCAGCAAATAAAAACTTTTTACAGACACTTGTATGAAATCTGAGATCTATCATTTAAGTACGACAATATAAGCCTACAAGCAGATTTAGAAAAGTTGTACTCATTTTTAAGGTTCAAAATCATCGTAGCAAAATAAATTGAACTAAATGCCTTAGAAAGATCAAGAGAAATTTAAACAACCAATTTATCTCTATTAATATTTTCTCTAATAGAATATGTAAGACTAAGAAGCAGCGTCGTAGTATTATAACCTTGACGAAAGGCAAATTGAGACTCATAAATTTTCCTAAAGCGGAAATAAGCATTTGGCTTTTAAGAATATGTTCAGTTACCTTCGATAAAGCAGGAAGTATAGAAATAGGTCTAAGATCATCAGGGCCATGTACAACTTTGGATTTAGGAATGCGAACAACACGAGCACTAGACTTTAGATTATTAAGAGCTTCAGATAAATCAAACTCATCCAAACAGCGAAATGAAAAGGAATCATCAGAATCATACAAGTAATTAGTCATACAAGTAAAAAGTCACTAGTATCAGCATCACCTTCTAAGAGTACATCATCATTACCAACGCACCCAGAGCCTCGAAAAACTTTCCACAGGCCAGCAGAATCCAGTCGCTCAAACAATCTAGAAAAATGTCTCCTTTTATGTTTCCGAATAACACTTTTAGCCTTATTCCTAAGCCTACAGTACGTTCTCCAATTTAGCAAAGAACGATCAGTTTGAAAGGCAGAATATGACAAATCCCTGAGAGACCTCGCTAAGACAATATCTCTTGAGTTCACCCAGCCATTATCATCACACTGAATCCTTTTCCTAACAACAGGAACATACGAATATAGATTTTCAAAAAGAGAGCAAAGAAGGGATCGTTCCGGCAGATCTTATGGGCAGGAATATTAACCGCTCGGTTAGAAATTTTACCAAAAAGCCATGTCTCAGAGACAGCAAAAACATCAAAAAGATAATCATTTAAGATAGATCTAATCTCATCAAGTTTACAAGAATTAGCAGAAGGCGAAATACTTCGGCAGTTCATGTGAGCCATTTTAAACTGGTTCAGATATGGTAATAACGTGGAATTTAAATATAAGTTACCACTAACTATGGGACCAAAATTTTCATTAAAAGACATCAAAATAAATAGATACAATTATGGTGGGGAACCAAGAGTGCTTCTCTAAGCAGGTGAACAATATTAACACCAATAAAAATATAACAATTCATGTAGCGAATAATTATCTATTAACAAATAACCAGCTGGTCATGTTATAAATGAGTACAAAATTAAAAATTAAATTAGAAAAAGTTAATATACAGCAATGGAGCTCAGATATAAAAGCAAAACAAAAATTTTTCTCAAGAGAAGAATAAAAAAAAGTACATTTAATATCTAATATTTGAGCTTCATTCCATAAAGAAAGCAAAAGAAATAAAGAAAAAATATAAAATCATAAGATATTCTTATATCTTATGGAACAACAGCAACTCGATTATCCTTCAATAAAGCAGAGCATTCAGTAACACCAACCACAACTTCCTTTCCATCAGCAAAAATTAACCTAGCTTTAGGCTTATCAGCATCCAAAACCTTAAATTTAATAACGATTTTGTCTGTCAGAAGGGTTTTCACATTGCATTTAACTTCCCAGCAGCATTTAACTTCACAGCCGTTTATTTGCTTTATTTTAGCATTAAGGGCACTGTTAATTCCTTAAAAGCTTCTTGAATTTGTTCCATTCTCATTTTAATTTTATAAATCGCAAAATTATGTTAATTTGATTGTACTGAAAAAGAAATGTTATGTGTAACTGTTTTTTTTTTTCTTTCGCACTTTTTAAAAAACAAAAAATGTATAAGTGTAAAAAAAAATTATTTGGTATCTTAAAAAATTATGAAACTTATTTGATTTCACTTATGTTCCAATATAAAATATTCTTTTGTTAACGGAATTATAAGTAGATGTTTGCTTTTTTTTGTAATTGTAGAATTTTAATATGAAATATTTATTTTTTATCTCAATTCTGCTCCAAGTTTTTCTTTTTTGTTTAGAAATTTCCCTTGTTTTCAGAATTTTGTTACTTTTTTATAATAAAAGATTTTTATGATTTTCTCACGTATTTTTGTATAAATCTCAATTTTGTCTTACAAAATTTTGTTTAATATTAGTAATGAATAGAAAATATCTTACACAAGAATATAGAAGATCATTTCCTTTGGACGGTCCGCCTAATCCATTTTTATTTCTTCTATTCGGGCACGGGTGGCGTCACGATTCTCACTAAGGTTCTGGGTTAAGATTAATTGCAGCAACTCTAATCTAATCAGCGACAGTCTGGATCGTTAAAGCTGGTCTCATCAGCGTTAGTTCAGCTCTGTTTAGATTTGTTTACCCCTTTTTATGGTAAGGGTTTTGTTTATGGCAAATCCTTTTACATGGGTTTTATTTATTACCGTTTTCCGCGAAGCTTTTGTTTATGGCGAATCCTTTATTATGGATTTTATTTTTTTTTTGAAGTTTTTTTTTCGCGAATCCTTATATTACACTAAGGATTTTTGTGCGCCAGTTATTGAAATAAAACCACCGCGATGTTAGTGGTGACAATTAACTAACTAATTATATATTTTGTTCTTCCTTTTATAGTTACAAGTTATGCTTACGTACTAATTTTGTTTTTGTTAAAATTTCTTTACTTTACGGAAGTGAATTTTTGTGTTGGCAAAATATTTAATTTATTTGAAATTAAATTGAATTTTTTGTTTATGTTATTATAATATGTTGTTGGTGTAAAGTGCAGTGTTACTACCAACACTGGACATCATTTTCCCTAAGATATGTTAACTTAAATACATATTTCAGTAAAAATATCAAAATTTTCTCACAAGATGTAAATAAAAATTAAACTTGCTAACGCCTTATATGAACTACTTTTTCAAATCTAAATTTAATTTTTATGAAGATTATGAATCTGCAATAACAATTTAAAACAAATTTGTGGTTTTTGAATTATGCGCGGTTTTTAAAAATTCAACAAAATTCGATATTTTTGTAATACTTTCCTATCTAAAAAGGTTGTCATCGAAAAATCTAACTTATACTTTTGCAGTCTTCTTACCAAGGGCTTTCATTAGACATGATATTGTTTATAATTTTGAAAGGATCATAGTTGTCCTTACAACTAAATGTAAAATTTGAGTTTTTTTAGTTTTTCGCTATTATTTAGCTTATTAAAATTAAATTGTTAACAAAAAACCTGTCTCACATCCTGTAGACATTCCGTAGACATACAATCATTCAAAAAAGAATTTTGCGCAGAAACAAATATAAGGAAATTTCCGTAGACATACAATCATTCAAAAAAGAATTTTGCGCAGAGGCAAATGAAAGGAAATTTCTTTATGAAGGTGGAAAATATTTTGTAAGAAATTTTCGCGAAATACGCGTCTCCGAATTTGATTTTATGTTCCTAATGTACACCCAAAAATATTTTAGATGTGATGAGCTACGATCTTAATAACTAATATAATAACTACTATTTAATTTATCTCAACTTTTCTGAATTAACCTCTTTGAGATTTTTTTTGGCAGACCATTTTTTATTCCATATTGCCATATTTGTAGGATTATGTAGCTCATGAATTCGAACTTTTTGTTTTTGGACGACGAAATAAATATATTTTAAATATTAATATTTTTAAAATATTAATATATGAACATATGTGTTCCAAAATATGCGGTCAGATATGACCATGTACGTCCATATACTCTCAACGTTCGGTTTTTTTATTTATTTATTTCAAATTCTATACACAAGACCAATGTCTCCAATTACAGTATGGAATTATGCATTTGTGTGATACAATTATTGAAGTATAAAAAAATAAACTAAATTTAAGAACAAATAATAATTTTAAATTTACACAATATTTTGTTTAAAATGATATAATTTAATAAGTAATTATCAAAAAGCATACAAAATATTAATTTTAGTTTTGAAGTTTTGTGCGTTACTTATAATTTGTAATTGGTATGGGATTGAATTCCAAAGTCGGATTGCATTTATAAAAAATTGCCAGTTGGAAATGAAACTAAAAATGTCAACTATCGAATTTTAAAAAAAATGTTAATACGGTTTTGTTAAGTACATTCCAATTAAAACAAACCTGAAAGAATTAAAAAAGTTAATTTTTAAGGAAGTTCTGAGCATTCAAAGTTGAAAGTTAGAAATCCACATATAATTCCACCTGTTAGACATTTGAGTATTTTTGTAAAATCGTTCCAGATCCGGGTTTCAAGAATTTGGAATGCCTTACCACGAGATTTAAGAAAATTTAATTATTCTTTACTTGATTTCAAGTCCAAGGTAAAAGAATTTGCGAAACTGCATGTGTTGGAGGCTTTTTAATATATAATTTTTTTAAAGTACGAAATATGGGAGGAAAAGTGTTGGAAATTTATTTATTTATTATTTGCATTCATTATGATTTTGTTTTATTTTTTAACATTTTTAATTTTTAATCTTTTTAATTTTTCTTTTAATTTTTATTCTTAAAATTTTTTTAAATGTGATCTCATATATGTATATATTATTATCTGGATATTTATTTATTGAATTATTAAGCTCTACTTTTTTCTAGAAGTTTGTTATTAAGATGGTAGCTTTAATTAACCACATAAGGCCCTAATGGCTCGGTTATGTAAATGAAGATTTAATAAAAAAAATACACAATTATTGAAAAAAATCTGAAAAAATGCTATAAGTTATAAGGGTTAATTGGTAATCAAATGTCAATAAAGCAGAATAATTGTAACTAAAATATAATTACAGTGATGTTAGACTATGTCAACACTGCTTTTTACTACAATGTGATTGTCACAAGCGATGTACTGTTATTCTGAATATAAACAAAGAGAAATAAGTGATAATATTAGAAATTTATAACTTCAGTGCACAATAAAAAAATATAAAAGAGGTATTTTTTATACTTAAATAAAACATTTCTAGAAGTAAGTTTATTTCAAAAAACTTGATTTTACTTCCACTTTCGTCCACCTCTAATTTTTATTCGCAATGTTCAGTGGCTAATCAGGTTCAGATACGTCAATTTTTTAAACATTTGGCTAAAGCAGAGTGTGAAGTAGTATATTATTTGGAAAAATTCTACAAAATAAAACTGGATAAAAAGAAAATTAATGAAGTACATTTTATATTATTAAAAATTCAAAAGTAGAGGAAAAAGTGTTATTATGTCAAAGATCGATTTGGGAAAAAAATTTGTTCGTGGCTAGATACACCATTTGTTGTTACTGATAAAAACTTGAATTTTGTAAGTATTTTAACTTTTTTAAATATGCAAGTTAATATATTTCGTATATATATATATTAGAGCGACTCACCTAAAAAAAGTGCTCGATGTACCCTCCTTAAAATGAACCTTCGACTTTTTTAAGGTGACATTTAAATATTTCAACTCTAGCTTTGACCTCTCGTGAGCTGGACCATTTTGAAAAAGGGTACATTTTTGCATGTTTTATTAATTTAAGAATCTGTTTCCTTACCAACATGTACAATATATGTATCATAAGAAAGGCGCGCCCAAGTGTATATACAATTTGTCCAAGGACGATCATCCATGTCCTTTTTTTAAGGATATTCTGTAAAAAAAACGGTTTTTGAATTTTTTGTTCGGGGTTGTTTGTTTAATCTTTAGTCGATTTAATTAAATACGGGTCTCAGCTTTTTTTGAAATTCGTGCTAGTTCGCGTTTTGACAAAAATGCAATGGGGTGGTAACCCTTCGTTTTAAATAGGGCAATATGGGTATCAAACCATATTGCTTTACAATTCCAAAATACAGATAATTAGAGTACCTTAACTATTTAAGAGGATTTAAAATCTATGATAAATTCACAATCTAAATTATTTACATACAAAGATCTATTAGATATATGGTTTTATTCATCCGATTTTTATAAAATTAAACAGAATTAATTACTTTTACAAAATAATAAACATAGTTTTAGTTAGAGATTAAATTTTTCGATTTTATTTTTTCAGGATATAGGAGAGGTGGGTGTGTCCTTGCTCAAGTGTTTCATATACCAAAAAATACTAATTAATTTTATTTTGTTTACAATTTCTCTTAAATATTCGGAAAATGACATTTTTGACCTGTGCTTGTCTCTACTATGAATTGGACCAGATTTAGCCGAAACGTTAAAGTTGTTTAACGTTGGTAGAACTTTTTTTCTTCTGTTATGACATTTATAATTTTCAGGATATATGGGAAGGATTCGAATCCTTGTTTCGAATTTTTCCATATTTGATATTTGACTATCTTTCACCAAGTCAAAGAAGTGTGCCAAATATCGTAACTCTACGACAACTCCTTCTTTTTTTGGCCGCTCGTAATATGAAAATACGACACTGTGCGACGTTTAAGTGGCTTTATTCTTTTACATCTTTCGGAATTTGAGACAATGAGACGATCGTATAGATATACAGGCTGCTTAGTGTAAACAACCTTGTGTAGAAATATTTAGACCCGTGTTTTGATTAATTCATCAAACTGTAAACCATAGAGTTTGACTGTTGTTGTTGTTGAAATGGGTTCATATCTTTTCTTTCCGTAGACGTAACTTGTTATATTTCTAAGCACAGAGTAAAGTTTATCTCTACTGACAGCATCACATTCGGCAAACAATTCACATCCATATATTAGAATTGTCATAGATCGGTTTTAGGAATGAGAGATCTAATTTTGACAGGTGTACAATGTTGTGTTGACCAAAGTGTTCTAAGCATCGAAAAAGTACGACCACATGCATAATTAATGTGGTTGGACCATTTGAGAGTCCTATTGAAAAAAATTCATAGGTTTTTAGCTGATTTTACGTTCATTAATCAGATAAACATCAGGAATCAAAACTGTTCTATTCAATCGCGGCTGAATAACAATTTCTTTTGGTTTATACTAAGACCATTTGCTGTAGCCCAAACATTAACCCTTTTTAGTTCTGCATTTAGAGCAGTTACACATTGCTGAGTCTGTGATACATCACAGCTGATATAAAGTTGTACATCGTCAGCATACATTCTCACCTTACAGCACTGGACTTGATTCGGATGATCATTCGCGTATATTGAGAACAGAGGAGGCCCCACAATTGATCCCTCTTCTAATTAATTTAGATTTGACAGTAATACTTTGAACAAATTGAAATCTATTACAAAGATAGGACAACATTAAAAGTGTAGCAGTATTAGAAAATCGAAATATGTTCCTAAGCTTGTAACATAATATATTGTAACATAATATATTGTATAGAAAGCTTTAGAGTGGTCCAAAAGAATTAAAAATTGGTTTTACTTTCATCTATCTCTTTTCTTATATCCTCAATGACATCCACTAGGGCAGTAATACAGCTGTGTTTTTTCCGAAAGCCAGACTGTCGATCAGTTAAAAGATTATGTTCGTTCAGGAACAGCGACATTTGGTTATGAATATTTCTCTCAAACGCTTTTGACAAAAAACCCAAGATAGCAATTGGCCTATATTAATTTTTCGTTTTTGGTATTGGAATAATTTTAGAGATCTTCCAGTTTTGAGGATAGCAACTAGTTGTTATAATCTGATTAAATATATGAGTGACCAATGGTAAAATTTGAGGGATAAGAATTTTAAGAAATTTCGGGTGTATTTCGAACACTCCAACAGCATTAGATTTAATAGACATACAACATGTAAAAACATCATCAATCAAAACTAAACTGGTCAACTGAGAAGTTATCATGATTATTAAAATAGTTGTTATAAAATTTAATGTCAGCTTTTACCATTGGAATATTAACAGGATCAATGGATACTGGTTCGTTGTTCACATCTTTGCCGATGCCGACTTCTCTAATTGTTTGCCACGTTTTCTTCAATCCTAAGGCAGTTGAAAATTTTTCGGCATAGTATTTCGATTTGGCATACTTAATAGTCTTACGTGAATTTTTTCTTGCTTTACAGTATTCAAAATGCAATTCTGCCGTTTTAAACTTTTTCTATCGTGAGTAGGCGAGGTCTCTTTTGTCAATAGATTGTTGAATCCTGGGTGAAAACCAAGGAATTTGGTTTGGACGTATTATTTTTGTCTTTAGCGGTACTGAAAGATTGAACAAATCTACTATATTCCGTTCAAGGAAAGATAGTTTATCATTCACAGATACCATGTAATATAATTGATGCCAGTCAACTTTAGAAAATTCATTTTTCAGACGGATGTAGTCTATATTATTAAAATCACGGAATGTAACGAGTTGATTTTCAACATGCAGTTTAAAATTATATGCCATAAAAACAAGATCATGTTTGGAGAAACAAGGCGCCGAAAGTTGATCGTAGAGTAAAACTTTTGGTTGATTACTAGTAAAGAACATGCCTAGTAAGGTACTGCTTGTAGTTGTAAAATGTGTGGGCATAGTTGTGTTAGGAGATGTTAATCCTAGTAACGCCATGCTGGTAGTAAGGCTAGGATCAATCACGGTATTGCAATTAAAATCTCCAACGATGAAAACATGATCATATATTTAAGTTTGGTTTTCAATCATGGCTAAAAAACTTTCATACAGATATTTTATCAGACCTATATACGCAACCCACAAGTAATTTTTTCCCTTCGGAAATTACATCGAGAAATAAATATTCGATCAAATCATTAGAATTTGAATTGCATAATACGTTGAATGTTATGCCCTTTTTTACGTAAATGCCCACGCCGCCAGCATATTCTTCTCTATCAACTCTTTGTATGATATATCCGTTTATATAGACCGATAGATTAGTATCATTGGAGTCAAACCACGTTTCAGAGACACATATAAAATGTATACCAGAGTTCTCAAATATAAATATAAATTCATTTATTTTATTTCTTAAACTTTGAGCATTTATATGACAGATATTCAAACCATCACATTGTTTGGTAAGGATTTTCATCATATTTGCAGTGCCGTCGATGTTATTTAGATTGTGTATTTAAATACACAAATATATAAATAAAAATAAAAGTAACGCACAAATTATTTAATTTATTAAAACTTGTAAAAAAACGACATTATTTCATCAAAAGCAAACAAAGATATGAGAAAAACAATAGTAAAATGATAAAAACATGATAAAAATAATGTGTTTATGGCAGAAACAATAAAATAAATTACTTGTAGTAGGATAAAAAATGTATTTGTAACAAATATATTAAAAAAAATTATATGTATGTAAAATGTAAAACGTTAAAATTTGTAAACGAGTATATACCTCTGTGGTGATCAATGGAAAGACTCTCGTCTTTATAAGATGGACGAAATAACGAAAGGTTTTTAAACTCGTCAATATGGATTAACTGGCTATCAGCTGATTTTTTTACATTAACCAATCCTCGCATCGTAAAGGCACTATGGATTTGATTATCCTTTTTCATGCGCACTGCTCTCGGAGAATCAGGTAATTGGAAAAAGTGAGACTTTCATTGACAAAAAATTTAGTAGTCGCACCGAGGCCAACGTGATCTAAGGTGCACGCGAAATTTTTATTGGATTTTTTAAACGTGGGGGACCACATCTTGACGATAACACAGCCCGACAAAATTAAAAAAGATTTTTGCTTCAACTGATTCTTGTTAATTTGGTTGCGCTGAATTCAAATCTGTAATCAGTTTGTCTCTATCAGCTCTAGTTTATACCCTCCACTTATGTCCTCCAATTATGACCGTCTGTCCGTCTGTTAGTTTTTTCAACATTTTTTTTTTTTTCATCAAAATTTCTTATTTAGAGTTATGGTAGTTGCCAAAAAAAAAACATTTTTTTCGGAAAAAATTTTTTACTCAAAATTTTTTTTCCAATTTTTTTTTCATCAAAATTTTTTATTTACTGTTATAGTTATTGCCAAAAAAAAAAATAAAAAATTCCCAAAAAAAAAATTTTTACCCAAAAAAAAATTTTTACCATAAAAATTTTTTACCTAAAAATTTTTTTTAATTCAAATATGTTTTTCGTTTGAAAAGTATATTTTGCCTTCCAGTCAAGTTATGGGTATCAAACCGGTTCGCTTAAGATGTGCTTTTTTGATGAATTCGGTTAATTTTTTTTTTCATTAAAATTTTGTATTTACTTTTTATTTATTTATTTATTTATTTATTTATTTATTTAAAAAAAAATTCCCAAATTTTTTTAAGTATTTAAAAAGTAAAACTTTTCCATAGGAATTTAAAAAAATAAAAAGAAGTAAAACTGTTTCATACAGATTTATTAAAATAAAAAAATTTCCACAAAGCATTAAAAATATAATATAAATATAATTCTAGTTACAGGATGTAAAGCTTCTTTTAAGAGACAATCTGGAATGCACAGCCGGATTAGAGTCTCTTTGCAAATTCCAACAGTAGTCTGCCATCATATGTGTATCCCACCTTCCCTGGTACCGATTCTCCATAATTTTGATATCTTGGTGAAACCTTTCTCCTTGTTCTTCGCTTAAATTACCCAAATTTTCGGGAAATCGGTCCAAGTGACTGTGCAAATAATGGATTTTAAAACTCATGTTACAGCCAAGGTCTCTGAACTTATCCAGCATATTCTCCTCTAATTGAACATAATTTGGAGCTTTATTATTTCCCAAGAAATTTTTTATAACTTGCACGAATGATGCCCACGCATTTCGTTCAGTTTCGGTCATTGACTTATCAAAATCGTAATCATTCATAAACTGCCTTATTTGGGGACCGTCAAAAACTCCTACTATAATCTTATCTCTACTTAGATTAGGCATTTTGCTGTAAATATATGCAAAACATTTCCCATCGCGATTCAGAGCCTTAACAAACTGCTTCATGAGTCCTAATTTGATGTGCAACGGTGGTAGGACGATCTTTTCACGTGGAACTTGTAATGAACGATTTTTTTTCTTTAACAAATGGTTTAGTAATACTTCTGTTAAATTTTCTTTAGGTAATTTACATAATATTTGCTTTCCCTTGCCGAATGGTTGGGCATAAAAATTAGTTTTACATGTTTTCTTTTTTTGGACATAACCCATTTTGTCATACTACCGTTTTGTTCAACGGGAACATAATAGTCTTGTGTATTCAATTCGGGTGACAACAAGTTGAACGAACGGTTTTAAGTGAAATTTGTTATAGAAAAGAACATTCTATTTAGTACAACATGAAATTCAAGTAACTTACTGTGTTTTAATTAAAACTCTTGATTTCTAAATCGATAACTTTATTTGGCACAGCTGGTTATCTTGTATGGAGTGTAAATACGGTATATGATGATGTAAAACTGAGTTTGAATCGGTTAAATATTCCTTGGTATACAACATTTTTTATACTTCCTTTTTCATCTACACGTTGTGTTGTAAAGAAGTTTTTCTACCATAAGCTCCAAAAAAGTAATATTGATTCCAAAAAAAAAAAGAAAATATAATTAAAATCTTTTGGCATCCAAAGCACTTTTAGTGTAAAAATTTAAAGAATATTTCAGATAAAATTATCGAAATAGAAACAGGTAATATTTTTGTGATTTTTAAGTTACCGACAGGTTGATTTTCTTTCTTATCTGTATCCATAGGCCACCTAAATCCAGGAGACGTAAGAAAACGTTTTGGGAATACCGAACCCTAAACATTTTAATTGGTAATCTATAAATTGGCCACTGGCAAGTGAATATTTGCTGGTCCCGAAGGAGTCAACTATATTTGGTTATCCCATGTTCACTTATTTTTTTATTAACTCCAGCATATAGACGAACGTATGGAGAGGGCATTTCACAGCGTCTTGTAACCACACAGAACATCTCAACTTCATACCATTCTGGTGACGTCATCGAACGAAAAAACTGAAACCAAAAAAAGTAAAAAGAAACTGTACACAGAAAGTACATCCGAACTTCTATATTAAAAACATCATAACGCCACGAGTCAGAAGTTAAACAATTTCTCTTTAATAATTTCTAAATTTTGTGGATTTAGAATTAAAGTTAAAATAAGAAAGAACGACTAGAACCCGAAATAGAGTATTAAAATTTTAGGTGTTTAAAAAAAAAGACTTTCACGTGATGGGAATCTTTAACAATTAAAAAAAAAAGAAGTAACAAAGTGTAACACCAGTTACATGTTTAATTTTCATTAAAAATCCATTTAATATTCTTTTTTTTTTTAATTTGTTAAATTTTCAATATCACACATTTTTTGTCAAATGGAAGTGCATGAAATTTCATAAAGTCAGAAATTCATAAAATCAGGAAAAATGTTTAAGAAACTCATTATCACAGATGATTAAAATATGTTAAATTAATAATATAAACTTATCAACTACTATCACAGATACAAAAATATATAAATAATTACAATAATGAATAAATTGTGTAATAATTAAAACTACAAAACGATACCTAAATCTAAATTCCCTACTATCGAAATAAAGTCAAAATGACAGGCAGTTTTGTCTACCACTGTAATATGCAAGAGGTAATTTATTGATCATCAAAACAACAAAAACCTCATTAGCACATCATTAGTCATCGAACTTGCTGAAGGCCTTCATCGAACTTCGAGATTTCTGCTGGTGAGTTACAACATGTTTGATAATAATTAACTTGTGTTTTTTTACCCTTGCATATAATTAACAAATTTAAAATACCATAAAAAGCAACAACTATGGTTTCAAACAAACCTCTCTTCTGGATTTTAAGTGTCATACTATATTTTTCTTAGTTTTAGCTTTTTACTTTAATGATATTATATATTTATAATATAGGTCAAATGGAATTGAAATCCTATTTACTTTAAAAGTTCAATGAACATGGTTTTTTTATGTTAAATTAAGAAATCGGAATCGTTATGAAAGCGTTTTAGATAAATCAGATTTTATTTTAGTTAATAGAAAAATGCACTTTCATTTGAATTTAGTAATCGTAGTTAAAGAATTTGTCTAAGAAAATTAAACCTTTTCTTAATCGAATTTTGTTAATAAATAATTTTTTTTTTATCACTCTTAAGTGTCAAACCCTAGATTAGGACTTGTTTCTAAACATATATTTTTAAATACTTTAATATTTTATTGATCACTTCCTTTAATTTTTTTTGTTAAGTTTAAGATATTCCTAGCAATGCTATTTTTTTAACATTTATGGGTTAAATATACATTGAACTGTTCAATCATGAATTGGTAAATTTCAAACTTAGTGTTTTCTTACGGAAATGTGGTTAATTTGATTTAGGATTGAATGACGCCTTTTGGGGTCCTGCAAAATATAATTAAGCGCCCTCAGGACACAGGTATGGGAGGGATATGATGCGCATTATTCCTACAACGCCTTGGAACAAATACGGTTAGTATTGCAAATCGATTGTTACTATTTAATACTTTTTTTTTTATAATGATAGGGGTTAACTTTTGTTTGTTTTGGTGTGGTTATCCAGTCCATCTTAGAGTAGCCTTTCAATAACAAAATAGGGGGTCTAAAATAAAATTTTGTAGTAAATTATTCATTCTTTATGGGAGAGGACCCGAACCCCCCACCCCACTGAAGCTAGCAGCTCAATGGCTCCCGAAGTCCTCCTTCCAAAGGAATCCTTTACTATCTTAGTCGACAGTGAACTTTTAAGTCACACTGTGGATTTTTTCTTTCGCCCATTTATTGGGGATATTTAAATTACAAACTAAAGCTTGATTTACAATATTTTTATTGCAAACAATCATTTTTTCTCTCGTAGGCCAATATTTTTGCCGCCAATGTTGTTGCTTGGATCTGCTATCCCAGAGACACAAAAAGCAAGGGTACTTAGTATAACCACTCTGTTGTCCAAGAAGAAAATTGACCATTTTAAGATCAACACAAATGATCCATTGATGGTCTTGGTATTTTATCTTTTTCATCACTAATGCAATGTTGTTATATTCTTCTTTCATTGTTGTGGAGTGCGCAATTGGAATTGATGCATACACATTGCCATTGTGCAATAAGACGCACTTCAAACTTCTCTTGGAACTGTCCACGAAGAGGCGCCAATCACTAGGTAGATACTTGGATAGCCCCATTTCCTGCATAAGACCATTTACATTATTACAAAACACCAGATTGTCTTCCTTAGTAAAAAATGTTAAAAAAGCTTTATCCCTAGTGCGGTAATAAGTAATTTTTGTTCCACGTTCTAACAATTTCTTATTATTTAACCACGAAGCTAACACTTCAGACGCTTCTTTTCATAAGGCCAAATCTCGAATTAAGTTATTCAACTCGCATTGATTAAAACGTTGAGGAATAGTTTCTGTGTCTTCGAAAACACTGTCGCAATCACTTATATCATTAGCGGTATTATGTTCAAACTCCGAACTCAGCTCTGAAGAATCATTCAGTTTTGGAATGGGAACATTTCGGAATGGGGAATTGGACGACGCGCTGACGGTAAATCGGGAAACTGCCATTTATTTCGATTTTTCCTATTAATACCAGCAATACTCACTAAACAGAAGTAACAGTTGTCCAAATGATTTCTGAGCTCTCTCCAAACCATCGGCACACCAAACTTAAGCCTATTTCGTTTTCCTTGAGTCCACTGTCGCAAATTTACACAGAAAGTATTGCACACAATGTGTGGAGCCCAGCTTTTATCTTGGTCACAAAAGATCAACTCCAAAGTAATCTAAATACGATTTTTTAACACATTCCGAAATAGGTCTAATGTTTTCTTTAAAGGTGAATTCTCCACAAATATAACAAAATGTGTCAGCGTAATTTTTACACCGTCTTCTATTGGAAGTCATTTCTATTTAGATCAACACTTGTTTAATAAACTTTGCCAACTGCAATAAACCACTCTTACAAGCAACTAACTTCCGATATGCAATTGGAGTGCAACAAGAAAAAATAACGTTCTCAATAATATTGTACAAATAAAATTCCCGTTAATCAGCTAGCAATTACACAAAAAATAATATATTCGGAAAATGCTTGTACCGAATTTTATATACCCTCCACTAAATGAGTTACTGAGTTAAATTGACAGAATTCATCAAAAAAGCACATCTTAAGAGAACCGGTTTGATACCTATAAGTTGACTGGAAGGTAAAATATACTTTTCAAACGAAAAAAAATGTATGGTAAAAATTTTTTTTTTTTTGGCAAAAAAAATTTGGAAAAAAAAATTTTTTTTAAAGAGATCATTTTTATATTCCAGAAATTTATTATTTATATGTTCAGAGAGTTTATCAAAGCGATTATCCATTATTTTAATAAATTTAAGAGGAGATCCTATATCAGTCAATCCGAACATATATGAAACTCCATGCATGATAATATATGATCATTTTCAGTTGGGCGATTTGAAAGATTTTTTCTTTGCGATATTCTGCTGTTAAAGGCAAAAAGTGATTATAGTGTTATATAATCTCCTACTCTTCTTAAATTAATTGATTTGGAAAAGTAAAAAAGATATGTCGGTGGCTCCAACCAAAACAATGAATGAGAAAATTGTGTTGTCTTTCGTGTGGACCACTCGATTTCGTTTATATTCATTGCCGGAAGTATTCATCCCTAACATTCTAGTTGACAGAGCCCGCTACGTTGTAAGCGTAGAAAAAGCTAGTACTGTAATTTATAAGATATTGTGTCTTGTTTTACTATAAAACGTTTTTAGTAAATACAAAAATACATTTACTTTTTTAATATTTAATTACAAAAATTACCAATTACATACAATAAAAAATTTCAAAAATAATATCAACCATCCTATTCATATAATAAAATGAGTTTTTTTTATTGTTAAATGAGAAACCCAATAAAACAAGTACTATTACAAACATAAGGAAAAAGTTGCATTTCAGGTAAATCTGCATAACATAACATTTGGTTACATATCGTCCGCTTATTATTGGTTTGACCCACTGACCATTTCTTAAAAAATACAAATACATTATATAAAATGTAAATATCCTCTTTGTGATTCCGAAACCCGTTTATGGATATTCCATATCATATCTGAGATATCCAGTATCGTTTTCGATCCAAATGCCAGATTTGCATACAAAAATGAAAAAATGTATACCTTGTATATAGTTTTTTTTCTAAAACTACTAGACCATTTATTATTTTTTTTATATTGATTGCCAGGTCGAAAAAGTTTCCATTTGGCCTACAAGCCTCTAATAAAAAATTTGGGGCCGATCGGATAACGCTAAGGTCTGCGTTTTTAATCAAAATACGTATATTTAAGCAACTAGAAATATTTTTTTTTAGATAACTAGACTTGATATCGTTTTTAAATACATTTTCTATTCTAACAAGCCATACATGATCAAAATCGTTAGAGAAACAAAAAAGGAACATCGGTTTTCATTTGAATTTAACGTCAATTGAATGTTGTATCTGACATGGCATGCACAATATGCACATGCATGCTGAGTAACCCGGCAAAAAAAAGTAGCTAAAAAAGAGAAAAAGAAGCAGTTATTTTGATTCCGGTGTTGTAAAAATGATTTTTACATAGAGGTTTCATAGGGTGGAAGTTTTCTTTTATGATCTTTTTTATTGCATCTAAAGACCTTCTTATGATTTAGTTAAAAATGAGATCTTTGATGTTCCCAAATAAATTTTGAATTTGCAATTTAGATTTTAACAGGACATAAGTAATCTGGTCTTAGCCTCATTTTTATAATCTTCCGTTCGCTTCTACCTGGGAATTTAACTGGCACATATGTTGTTGTTTCCCATATAAAATTTGAGTTTGGCTGTTGGTTAAATTATAACGGGACATTCAGTAATCAGGTCTATTGAATTAAATTAATTTATTAGAAATTCTTATTATTACAATAATTTTTTACTTTTTGTAGCAATTATAACTACGATTTTAAGAATTTAAGATCTGGTAAATTGTAAGTTAAAGATTTCAACAAATCACTTAAACTTAAACGATAGTTATAAGTGTCAAATTTATATAGAAATATCTATGATTTATTTTTAACTTTGTTTGTTTGTAAAATCAGTTACCCGTTATAGATTTAAAAAAATTTAAATCTATTTTTAAATCACATTTTTAGAAGTTGGTAAAAAGAACTGCCTTAGAAGAGGAAAATCAGAACTAAACGATACTTTGGAATCAATGAAAAATTAATTCCTTAAGAATCACTTCCATTTATTTTTGCTGCGTAACTTATCAACTTTTTCACATTATCTTTATTTCTTTGTTATACCCTCCACCATATATGGTGATGGTATATATCAGTTTGTCATTCCGTTTCTAACATGTCGAAATATAGGTTTAAGACCCCATAAAGTATATATATTCGTGATCCCTATGCAATTTTAAGTCGATTTGGCGATGTCCGTCTGTCTGCCTGTCTGTTAAAATGGAGATTCCGACGCGAAGACGCAAGAGGGAATGCCTATTTTTACCCAGATTATTGAACATCCTCCCGAGCAGATTGGTATTGAAAATGAGCAAAATCGGTCCAGCCGTTCAAAAGTTATGAGTAAAAATGTGGAGGAACCTCTAAATATTCCAAACAAATTGGTACAATTTTTTCTGTATCTATTTTTTTCTGTTAAGCTTTGTTGGTTTTTCGTTTCATTTCATAAAATGTATTTTTTGTTTTTGTAACCAAAGAGATTTATATAAATTAAACACTTGTGTTTTGGTTTTTAAATAATCGTCTTTATTACAGCACTATGTGCTTTTATATTTTGTTCTGTACCTTAATAATACGAACTTAAGACTAACTACAAAAGAAACAAAATTATTATTTTATTTTCACAGCTTAATAACATTCCCGTTCAATCATCAAATAAATGGTTGCGCGTGTAGCGCGAACATGGCACTTTTGTTTTGAACAAAAGTGCAGACGCAAACGTTAGCAACAATTAATGTGGGAAATTACGAAATCACAATAAATAAGTACTGTGTTGAAATTAAAATATTGTGTTAACGTATTAAAATTGTGAAATAAATAAATATTGCCTTAACTCCTCCCTCTTAAATTCCAATCGTCCCCGATTGGTTTAAAAGCATGGGATGTCGTTTAGACTGATGTGCCTTGGAACTGACTTAGTCGGCACCTGGGGAGGATCAATATTTTTAATAACAATTTCCGCTGTGTTGCGGTTTCTACACTTGGAGATCCCAATTATAATTAATATAAGGGCTAAAAGCCCAAAATATGTACCCATGCTAGATTTGACTTGTAAGTTTAGTGATTTAATTCTTTCTATATTTTTGATGTTTTGCTCCTTCATGAATTTCAGTGATAACACTTCTTCGAATTGTGAACGAGAATTCGAGTGTTTAATTAATGCATGCAATGGTTTCAAGCTGTGTGTTTCTAAAGCCGTAAAAGTAAAATTATCGATAATTACAGTTTCATTAAAAAAGTTTATCAAATATGAACCATTTAATCATTTTGTATTATTCTGTATCTCAATTTTTCCTCTGAAATTATTTAATAAAATTAGTCCATTTCTTATTTCTACTACATTTTCAATATGTTCAGTGTTTGTGACAATACAATCATAAGATTTATTTTGTAATATATTTCTTATGCAATACTCATTTTCCAAATCAACAATTTCATTTTGCTTGCAAATCTTTATCTTGTTTATTACTTTACAATTATTTTTTATACCATAGTATTTTTCATTACACTTCAATGCATCTTCAAAATTTATTTTTAAAATTGTTTTATTCACTTAGTGGTTTTATTTTAAAAGAATTACAAATTTCAGTCCCCGTTTTTGGTAACTTTATAACATAAATCAATATATCTTGTTTAAAAGCAATCTGGACTTCCGCGAAATTCCTTCATAAGAAAAGTATTAATTCTATGAGCCTCTTGATTTGATAATATGAATGAGTTAATAATGTTAGCTTTTTTGAGGTGAATTGCTTTGTTAATGTTTTCTATTTCTTCCCGTAAAATGTCAATTTTGAATTTATACTGGAGTATCAGTACAGTCTGAAATTCGCTACTACTTTTTAGTGCCTTTATTATTGAATTACTTACTCGGGTGACATTGTTAATTCTCTCGAAAATATTTTTGTTAATTACAAATTGTCGGTTATTATTATCTACTACCTCTTCGAACTTGCTATCTATGGCGACGAGATCGTCGTGGTCTGGGTTTCCCGCAATCTACTTCCAAGCGGAACCTATGAAGTTTAATGAACGTTTGTTTTTGCTTTTGGGAATGATGTTGTTAATGCTTATGATTATGTTGTTAATTTCCTCTGAGATGAATGGATGAGATGATGGTATGTTTTTGCCAAAATCAGTTTTCAGCTCCTCTATCAGTGAGGAATATTCCGTTAGATTGATAGTATGCAGAATTCTATAGGTCCCCGTTTGGATCTTCCCAGTGCCATCTCCAATATTAATGACTTCGGCCTGAGAATAGTCCAAGATTTCAACTCCTCCGTAGCAGAAAGGAAGATTCAATGAAATGAATGCTCTAAAAAAAATATATGTTTTAATCAGCTTCTAATATGGTCTTTGTGTACTACTTTCCCTGATTCTGTTGTTACTGTGGAATTCTTGTTTTCCTTAACTACTTCTTCCTTGAATCTCTTTGAAAGCTTAGTCCCTAATCTTTTATTTTGTTTGACAAAGATTTTTTTTCCTACCTCGACTATCTCCCGTATATTCATGTTATGATACATTAAGTCCCTTTCTTGTTTCGCTCTTAATTGTTCGAATATTTTCTTTCTAACCTCTTGTATGTTATTGGGCTCAGATGAAGTGGGTCTGCCAAAGAATACATCGACGGGTTTTTTTTTCGTGACAGAGTGAATGGAGTGATTATACTCATTTACAGACCACTCAAGAAGTTCCCTAAAACCTTTCTCAGGGTATTCAAGCTTTAAGCACCTCATAATCTCTGCCAAGGTCGAATGGAGTCCGTTCACCTCGCTCTTGTAAGGCGGTGCAGTAAATATTTTAATATTGAATTCATTTTCTAACATAAACTTTATTGGTTGCGAACTAAATGTCTTCTCGTTATCACAAATTATTACTTTTGGGACTCCAAAGTAAAATATTATTTCCCTTAATGGTTTCATTATGTTTTGAAAACTCTTCCCATCCACTTCTTTAACCACAACCAACTTGTAGAATTTGTCTATGGTGGTAAGTACCCTGTGTTTGTCTGTTGAAAATATGTCAATATGAATTGTATGACCTGGGTATTCCGGTAAAGGTGTGGCACCCAATTTTGTATTATTTGGGTGTCGGTCATACTTATTTTTCCTACATACTTTACACATTTTCGTGATTCTCTTAATTTTCCTTGCCATAGCGGGAAAATAAAATTGTTCGAGTATTTGTAGTCTATTTTCCTTTTCGTTCCTATGAGCGCGATTATGCTCTTCAATTATAATTCTGTCTTGGTCCTCTTCATTGGTAATATCTTTTACCATCTGTTGCGTAAAACGAATCTTATAATTTCTGAGATAAGTCGGATAGATTGCCTGAATTTTCAGCATCATTGGTTCCGTGGTCTTTATACCATTTATAACCGATGGATTCAAGTATTTTTCCAGAAGCGCCTTCAGTGATTCCTCGGAAAACGATTCCTCGGATATCAGATGTCTATGGTAAGTAGGAAAGATAATTTCGAATTTATATGAAATGTCGGTGTCTTCCGATATGAAAATCTGATTCTTGAAAACATTGACAGGTGTTTCCACTGATGGTATCAAATCTTCGGACGAGCTATCGCTTTTGATCCGTACAGGAAACATTTGAGGGACTGTAGAGCCCAAATTATCGCCAGCATCTCCCTTTCATTTGCTGCGAAATTTTCTTCGGCTCTACTTAAAGTTCTAGAAAGAAAGCTAATTGGCTTTCCGTCTTGGGAAAGTACGGCTCCCAAAGCATACCCAGATGCGTCTGTAGTTAACTCGAAGGACTTATCGAAGTCCGGATAATGAAGCATTACATCATCTGATGTCAAACATCTCTTTAATTTATTAAAAGCTTCTCCTCTAAGTATTTCAGTAAGAGGTCTGGCAATCTGAGCGTATGCTTTTTATAAATCTGCGGTAATGACCTGTCATTCCCAAAAATGAACGCAAATCGTGAACATTTTTTGGCTTCGGGAAATTCATAATAGCCTCTGTCCTTTTTGATGCAGTGCGGATGCCATTTTGGCAAACAATGATACCTAGAAATTCGGTTTCCTCCTTCATAAACTCACATTTATCGCACTGCACTTTCAAGCGAGCTTTCTCCAGAGTGTCAAAGATAATATTAAAATTTTCAAAATGTTCCTCTTTAGTTTTGCTAAAAATAATTATATCGTCGATATAAATATAACAACGAACACCAATGTGTTCCCTAAGCACATCGTCTAAGGTGCGCTGGAAAATAGCGGAAGCATTTCGCAACCCAAATGGAAGCCGAGTGAACTCAAACTTTCCATTGGCGATAGAGAAGGCAGTTTTCTCAATATCGGCCTCATTTAGAGCAATTTGGTGGAACCCACTCTTGAGATCAATTGTTGAGAAAAATCTATTTGATCCCAAATTTGCTAAAATAGTGGTAATATCCGGAATCGGATATTTATCCGGTATGGTGTCTTCATTCAGTTTACGATAATCAACTACAATACGAAACTTTTTTTCGCCCGTAGCATCTTGTTTCTTCGGTACTATCCATACCGAGGAATTATAGGGGGATTTTGATGGACGAATAATGCCATCCTTTAGTAATTCCTCAATTTGTCCGTCTATTTCCCTCTTTAGGGGCATTGGGTATGAATACGTTTTGGAGTAGATTGGTCTGTCGCTTCTAGTTCTAATTTCTGCTCTGACATTCGTAACATAAGTGAGTTTCCTATCTGGTTCGGAAAACAAGGTTTTAACTTTTCGGTATCCTCTGGAGACAGGTGATTCAATCTCAGTGTAGTATGCGCTATAGAATTAATTTGTAATTGGTGAATAGGATATCGATATCTATTTGCAATGTCAAATAGTTTTCTTTAGTAAAAATAATCGCATTCAAACTTTTCAAAGTGTCATTGCCTATTATGGCATCGAAAGTCTTAAGATTGGGTAGCAGATGAAATTTAAGTTTACCTATTTCGTTATTGAAAATACATATTTGCATGGTGGGTGATTTTAACAGTTCCGCCTACTGAATGGGCAAAAAAAGGTTTGTTCGGAATGGGATTTCGAATAAAGTCAGGTTTGACGTAATTTTTATTAGATCCGGTATCCAAGAGAAATTTCAACTCATTGCCGTTTTTCATCTTAAAAAGGAAATGCGGCAGTGAGGAAGAGCCTAATCTAAAAATTAATATCGTCAGTAGCAGGGTTTATTTGCTCACTTTCGATGTTCTCTACCTCACATTCAAGAGGATAATTTTGTAAGTCCTCGTAATATTCCTCTCCATCTGCACCATACTCAAACGGAATGAATTCCGCTGCTTCCATGTTGAATACACGTTGAACTTTGTTGGGTTGTGGAGTGTTCTGTGATGGTGGCCTTTTCTCGGCCTGGTTACCACCAGCTTGGGGAAAATTATTTGGGGGATTTTGCCAGACTGGCCGTCCCAAATTTTGTGTTTGCTGATACGCTGGTCTATTTGGTAATTGACCTGTCTTGTCTGAACTAATCTATCCACCTCCATTGGTACAGGCGGTTTGGGTGGTAGAGGTGGTGAAAAATTTGGTGGATTTGGACCAACTCTGTTTTGTCTATATGGGTAGTAGTTAACTGCCCCAGAAAAATTCGCATGTGGGTTAGTGGGATCTGGGTAAAATGGTCGTACCACAGGGGGAGATCGCTGCTGACCAACAGATCTAACATTTGGTCAAACCCTTTCCATACTATTGGCATGGACTGTCCTATAGTTCAAGTTGCTCAATTTCAGACATATTTGTAGAGCCTGCGGTAAACTCGTTGGTCCCCTTACGCTCAGAAGACTTGGCAAATTGCCATTTAATCCCCATATAAAGGTGTCTAGAGCCTTTCCTCTGTACGCTGCAGTCATTGCGGACAGAGCTTCCTCTCCCACATCGAGACAATCAATCTTGTCTAAAATCAAAGAAAGGTATTGGTAAACTTTTCGATAAAATTCTTGAACGGAGTTGCCGCGTTGGGCAAGAGTCGTCATTTGATATTCGAGGGTACCGACATCCCTCTTGTCCGCGTAGTGAAGCATTAAACACTTCTTAATTTTTTCCCAGTTTAGTGGCGTTCGGTATGATTCGAGCGCCGTATCGGCCTCTCCTATGATTTTGTGCCTAATTGTGTGTAGGATAGCAAAATATTTAGGTGTGTTCCTGTTCTGTCCATACATTAGGAGTATCCGATCTACGGACTTTCTCCATGAATTGAACTCTTCTGGTTTCCCAGAAAATTCTCTCAGACATTTGACTACGTCAGGCACACGTTCTGACAATTCAGGGTTTCTACTAAAATCTACTGTAATTTCTTCTTCCCCTTCTGCCACAGGATTTAAAATAGAAGTAATCGTTGCTGATATTAAATTCACAAGTTCCTTTTTCTGACTGTTAGTAAATGAAGATGATGAACTAGAACTACTTGAGGATGCACCAAAATTTAATTTCGGTAAAGTTGCCGATAATTGGTCCTCCTGGCTCATTTTATCAAATAATTTCTATATCTCCCTGTTGCCCTTAGCAATAACTTAATATAATTCAAATCGATGAGGAATAAAAAAGAAAAAATCTTTGACGTGGCTATTTGATTCCCTATCGGAAACTATAATTTCCCTGCACAACTCAATATTCTTAACTAATTAATAATAAATTCAATCTTACAAAAATATAATCCGGATCATGTTGGTTAGTCTCCTGTTGTTGATGTTGGTTTGTTTGTCCTCCAGTCACAGTTCACTTGTTGCGTTTGTTATGTTTTTCCGTTCTTTCCTTTTACGATTTTGGCTTTTATTCCTCTTTTTTTAAGGTTCACTTGTTGCGTATGTAATTTCAAAAATTGTTTTCTTAAAGTTCACTTGATTCCGGTTTTTTTCGATAAACTTCGATAATTCATTAAACGCATTTATTTGGTACACTTATTTGGCTTGTTTGAGTTTTGTTTTTTCGAAAATGTTAGAATTTTATTTGTTACGCTTAAAAAAATGTTTTCTTCTGTAGTTTCACTATACTTAAGGTTCACTTGTTTGAGTTTTATTTCTGTATCACTTTTTTTTTTTGTTTTTATGATACGTTAGATGAATTTTATTTCTTACACTTATTTCTAGTTTTATTTACTTAATTTTTTTTTTTTTTTAAAGTTCCGTTTACCGGGCTTGACTGGCCGCGACAAATACGTACGCACCCGTTTGAATTTCCGAATTCTACTGAGGAGCCACGCCAAGGCTCTAATTTTGCCCCTACAGGATCTTTACTGATTACAGTTCAATATTAGTTCTCCTTTTAGGGGTCCCTGTGCTCGGGCGCCAATTAAACACTTGTGTTTTGGTTTTTAATTAATCGTCTTTATTACAGCACTATGTGCTTTTTTATTTTGTTCTGTACCTTAATAATACGAACTTAAGACTAACTACAAAAGAAACAAAATTATTATTTTATTTTCACAGCTTAATAACATTCTCGTTGAATCATCAAATAAATGGTTGCGCGAATATGGCACTTTTGTTTTGAACAAAAGTGCAGACGCAAACGTTAGCAACAATTAATGTGGGAAATTACGAAATCACAATAAATAAGTACTGTGTTGAAATTAAAATATTGTGTTAACGTATTAAAATTTGTGAAATAAATAAATATTCCCTTAACTTATATAAAGAATGAGCAAAATACATAATTGATTTAGTGTTACTTTTGAATAGGTGTGCTACTTTTGAATAGGTGGCGCTGAATTAACAAAAACAAAGGCATATATAAAAAGAAAGAACAAAATGCATAATTGCTTTAGTGCCGCTACTTCGAAATAGGTGGTGCTGAATTAACATAAACAACACCCTGCCCCATGGCTAGGTCGACATAGCCTTGGATTAGGCTTTCAATTAATTTATTTATCAAAAATATTAGATTAACTACATACTTCAAATTCAAATGCATTCAGATGTTACTAGTAGACTTATTACATAATTTTAAAGTCAATTTTTCAAATGTTTGACGTTATAAAAGCATTTGTTTCACATTTTTATGTCAAAAAAGAAATTTTCATAGAGGAAAATAGTATTTTTTTTTATTCCATTTGTATAATTTTTGAGAAATGAGGGATTGGCAAATTTATATTTATGTTAATTTGTTCTTTCATAAAAAAATACATAAATATATATATATATATAGTGCAACATTGTGCTCTTAAACATCTAAATGAATATTGATTTAAAAAATTAAGGTATAATATGCACATAAAACATATATTTTTCATTGTTTTTGGCAAATAATCATTTATGTTACGAAGAAAATAGAAAATCAATAATACTCTACTGCATATTGTAGCACAATATGGCTAATGGAGACTAGCCCTGCAGCAAAATATGCCTAATGGAGACAATGCACCTTCGATGGGACATCTATTGACAAATAGTTACAACTCATGTTCTTTCTTTAACAAACTAATTTCTTTGCTGTATTCTCTCCATTAGGCATATTGTCTTACAAACACACTTTAATTTTTTAAAGAAAGAACATTCGTTGCAACTATTTATCAATACGTGGCGTATCAGAAAGTGCATTCTTTCCTTTAGGCATATTCTGCTGCAGAGCTAGTCCCCATTAACAAAATTTAGTATTTTCCAAAAACTATGGTTTAAAATGTGTATTTTTTGCAGTCTATGGTTAAAAAAACTAGTGAAAATGTAAAGGTGCCTCTAATTGCTCATAAAAATTTAGTACAATTTCATAGTAGCGACTGGTACATAATATATTTTCTCATATCTTTTACACCAGTCGCTAAGCAGTAAATATTTTGTATTCACCTCAAACGTTTTTCACCACTAAAATTTTTTTTTACCACAAAAAATTTTTTCTCCTCAAAAATTTTTTTTCACCTCAAAATTGTTTTTCCACCAAAAAAGTTCTTTTCACATCTAAAAAAGTTTTTCACCTCAAAAAATTGTTTCACCTACAGAATTTTATTTCAAAAGTTTTTTATATTACTATTTGTATCAAAAACAGAAGAGAACATCTTTTTAGTTTATTGGTGGGGGGTATCAAAGATTCGGCGCAGCCGAATTTAGCCTTTTTTTGCTTGTTTTTTGTTGTAACTGTGTCCCGTTACTTTTTTGCCTACAGCAACAAACCATATGTTCGTCTGGCTAATTGTATTGACGCTCTTATATGTTTGATGGTTGGTGATAAGTAAAACGAAATCTATATAGTCCTTTCTCGCTCTCTCTTTAATTTACTATAGGTTAGTGTTTATTTTACTTGTTAGCAGGCCTGCCATATTTGCCGATTTTTTGCCTCAAAATTGTCAATGAGCCAATTTTTGTTCCAAAATGCCGATTTTTTATAAATACTTAAATCACGGTAACTTTGTTTTAGTATGATTTACAATTTTGGGCAACACCGAAATACTTGTTACATAAAAAGTGATAACAGTCAGCGCTTATTCTAAAGAGAACAAGTAAAAAAAAGGTGAAATGAAACTCGATTTGTTTCTGGTTTTGTTTTATGTTTTTATTTAATAGACAGCATAACTGTCTTGTTGTACACTTTGATTAACTCTAACCTATTCCTAATTTTACAACGACTTATATACTAAATTTATTTGTACGATGACAAAGGGGAAACGTCAAAACAAAATTAACATTGACCCACTTCAAACATCTGCGTGCCAGATTTACTGCAGTCGCAATGTTTCAAAGTGTCAAGTGGCATTTGTTGCACTTGAACTGTGTGAGGTCTAGTATCAACAGTCACATTACTTGACAATGGTCAGTACTACAAACAATGTAATGTGAAACCCTTTAGTACGTTTTTACTCATGGGTATTCATAATTGTTTTATGAATTTTATTTAGTTTTATTAGTTCTGACTAATTCAACTTAAGGTTGAAATACAAACTGTTGTTTTCCCTTTGTACACTATGTACCGTAAGTATGCACACTACAAAGGCTTTAGTTCGGCTGTGCCGAATCTTTGAATACCCTCCACCAATAAAATTATAAAAAATTTAAACGAATCAAATCAAATATACTCGTATTATTAAATAATTTTATAAAAAACGATATTTTAAATGATAAAATTTATTTAACGGAGTTTATGAACACAAAGAACTTTTTGAAATTTGATGAGGTATATTTGGGATTAATGGCTATAGAGTTAATATCAGAATCAAAGCTTAACAAGAGCGAAATTAACAAAATTGTAAATAATTTTATTAATTTCTATATAAAACTTGCAAATCAAATATTAAAACGTTTTGATTTTGGACAAAAATCTTATAAATCTTTAAATATGATAAACCCTAACAAAATTATGAACAAAGACAATAATTCTTTTGTGGAAATTCTAAAAGAATTCCCCAGCTTTATTTCTGAAAAACAGATTTTAGACTCTGAACTGAGAGAGTTTAAATTTTGATGAAAGTGAAATAAATTTACAAACTTTTTGGCAAACAATTTCAGATTAAAAACGTGGGTATTCTACTGTGGCATTTCCAGTGCTGTTAAAATATGTACAACAAATTACACTATGGAACATTTTTGGGATTATTGTCTGGGGGGTGAGAAATTCCAAGTCAGGGTGATGGTAATAGGTCAGTATAGTAAAACCCTCAAAGGGTTTGGCGTTCGTATGTGTCAGTTTTTTTTATGACCTTTTAAATTTTTTCTTTATCTTAATGTTTTTTCGCTTAGTTGTAACATTTTGGCAAAAACGTAGTTTAACATAACTCGAGAACCACTTGTCCGATTTTGCTAAAACAAACTCAAAAAAATTTAGAATTACAATTTCTTTAATCCGTTCATATAACGTGTTTCTTTATAATCAACAGATTTGCCGGTAAAAATAAATTTGTGGAGAAAAAAAATATTTTTTTGCCTAAAAATTAAAATTTTTTTTTTTAAATTCATAAAAAATCCAAAACGGAAAAAAGGATCAAGTGTTATTAATTTCATGTAAAGTCACATAACCTATAAACAAAATGCGACATAGATCGTAGAAATCGATTAACGCGTTCTGCTTTTATTTACAATTAAGTGAAGGTATCCCATTTTGACAAGAATATTGATATTTGTTTTTATTCAAAAAAGTGTCATTTATCGCCTTTTTTATAAATTTTCCCCAATAACTCCAGACTTCTGGCCATAAACTACTAAAAAAATTAAGTAAACATTTTTATAATTTTTTATTTTTATTTTATTTATTTATTTTTATTTATTTTAATAAATATTGCCTAGACTTTTTCGATGGTGGTTGTTCGGGACTAGTGGCATCGCATTCATCGCTATCATCATAATGTCAATGTGTGACTCCAATGTTGGCCCTTCTGCATCTCCTGAAAATTCTTTATCATCAAGATCATCCTTGTCTTGCCACACAAGCTTACTCCACCAGCAAATTTCCGCAATTATTGCACTCGGCGACTTTTTGCCTCTATATCTGTAAGTTTTTGTTTTAATAAAATGAGTTTGAAAAAATAAAAAATCAGTATTACCTCATTTCAAATGGCATAGCAACTTGATGATAGCGTTCACCTTGTTCATCAGATTCGGTAGCCAATTGTTTGGATTTTCAAGGACATGTGGACACCAATTTCCGAGAATGCTCTTAACATCCTTGCGACAGAAACATCGTAGTTGTTAGAACTATGCTTTCCCAACAAGCCTTCTATTACTTCTTTGATTGCCTGCCATGCATTCAATTCAGCGTCAATCAAAATATTGTTGAATGCGTCACTTTTAATCAGCTTTCGTATATCTGGACCATTTACTTCGCCTGATTGGAAAAAATTAATTTGTTAAAATGGAAAATCATGGGAAATGAATGTGATATTATAACTTATCTTCTTTGATTTTACTGTCGCTGAGTCTCGGGTAAATTAGTTTCAAACACAAGAAAACTTCATCTCTTTTGGCGACAGTTTTGATAAAATTCTTAACAATTCCAAGTTTAATATGCAGTGGAGGCAGCAATATCTTCTCCTTCGGCACTTGAGGCTCACGAATAATATTGGCCGTTTGTAGACCTACTGTGCTCTCTGAGTTTCCATCCGTGGCATGCATATTGGTCACCGGAAAATCGTGTGTCCCAATCGCACAAAAAGCACATATATTTTATATAGCCGCTTTGAAGACCGCAAAGCATTGCTACAACTTTTAAATCGCAGCATATGCGCCACATATGTTTGGCGTAGTTAACCATTTTTAAAATATTTTCCAGTGCATCATATGTTTCTTTCGTTTCTGTACTATAGGCGATTGGAACTGAAGGTTTTTTATTGGTCTTATGCAGTAAAACCGCCTTCAAGCTGAGTTTTGAACTGTCAATAAATAATCTTCAGTCATCTGCTTCATATTTTATTTCCATTGCGTCCATCAATTTGCCTACATCCGGGCAATATGCAGAAGTTTTTTCATCATTCACAAGGAATAAACTTTGGAGTGTTGCCTGACGACTTCGATAAGCTGTGACTTTCACACCGGGTGCCAACAAATTGTTAAATTTCAAAATGGAAGCCAGCTCTTCCGATTTATGCTGTGTTAATTCCAACTTGGCAACAGTTGAATCAAGCTTATTTTGATTTATTAAAATTGGCTCATTGGATACTGATGGCTCATATGGGGGATCATCACGTGCATGATATGTCGGAGCAGTCGTATAAGAGAAAATATCTGGGCTAGAAGCTTTTGGCACAGGAATGTGGTCCGAATGAGGCAATGGTGTTGCGGCACTTGCAACACCAACGTAATTATACGATTTTCTTTTCCTTTTTGCGGCTCCTTTATTCGCACATGCATAGCAATTCAATGGATTGTGACCTTCGCCAGAATTAGTCCAAGTCATTGGGATACCGAATGGCATACTTTCACGTCTTCTATTTTTCCAATCCATTAGACGGTTGTAGCAGCTTTTACACACTATATTTGGTACCCAATTGTCGTTCACTATAACATTTTGGTTGAAGTACATCTCGTATGTTTGAACAAAATCAGTACTGAAATTTCCCCTTTTTTATGTGTTGAGACATATTGACCACAGCAGTAGCAAAAGCTATTTATATCTGGCTTGCACAGTTCCATATTCTGTTCTGGAGAAAAATCACTTTACTGTTCGCGTTCGTCGGCACTTGTTGAATAACAAAAATCACAGAACCAGTGTGAGAAAGAGAAGAAGTATAAGGACAATGCATGTTTTATGTGAACATTACAGAACCAGTGTTGCCACATCAATATTTCTCTTTTAGTACAATAGAAAAATATGAGAGAGTTCGGCTTCTGAGTGTCAATGTTTTCTCCAAATAATGTTGTGCATATCTGGAGCAAATTTTTGAAATTCATACGTTTACCTAATTGTGAATAAATGAGAAACGCGTGCATCGATTTTCATGATCTATGCCTTTTTTTGCTCATGAGTTATGTGACTTTACGCGAAAGTAATTAGTTTTGGCACTTTTTTCCATTTTGGATTTTTTATGAATTTTAAAAAAAAAAATATTTAATTTTAGGCAAAAAATACTTTTTTCCCTTCATACATTCATTTTTAACTTCGAAAGTGTTGCACATATAGGAAAATGGTATAGAAACAGATTAGAGAAATTGTAATTCCTAATTTTTCTAAATTTGTTTCATCAAAATCGGACAAGTGGTTCTCGAGTTATGTTAAACTACGTTTTGCCAAAATGTTACAACTAAGCGAAAAAACATCAAGATAAGGAAAAAATTTAAAAGGTCATAAAAAAAAACTGACACATACGAACGCCAAACCCTTTGAGGGTTTTACTACACTGACCTAGTACCATCACCCTGACTTGGAATTTCTCACCCCCCAGATTGGCTGTTGTACTGTGTTATGGTCCTTCCACATTCTTCCGCAAATGTGGAAAGAATTTTTAGTCAAATCAACCTAAATAAAACAAAATTTCGATGTTCCCTGGAAAATGAATCTTTATAAGGAATTCTATTTTCTAAAGATTATTTAAAATTTAATAATTCAAACTGTTTTAATGCTGATATTAAAAAGGATTTAATAAAAATGTCAAACTCAAATATGTATGCATAAAATATATGTTCATACAAAAAAGTTAAAAAAAACTTTTTTGAACTTTTAAAACAATTTATCCTAAACTACAAAGTATATGTTAACATATACAGTGACTCACAGTGACTCAAAGTGAGCCAGGCAGAATTTTCAAGTAAAACTTTTAATACATAATAAAAAGAAAATCTGATTGCCAAAAATATAAATTATTTTTTTTATTTAACTCAAAAGCTTAAAAACATGACAATTTTGTCCGATAGATTTCTTAAGTAATATAAAAAAAACAACAAAAACTTAAAAAAATATTCAAATGTGCATCACAGTGAAAGTAAGCCACTAAAAGTAAATGTGGTTAATATTTAATACTAATATTTTGTTAGACCTCCTTTCGCTGAAATAACGCCCTGCAGACGTCTAGGCATCGATTGCAATAAATTTTGGGTGTACGAGGTGGGAATTGCCCTCCACTCCGATTGAAGAGCATCGATGCGGCATTTTTGTAAGGTAATGGCATGTTTTCGGATATTTGGGATCGTGGTCCGTGTAGAAGTAATCTTCGATCCCAAGTTTTTCAACACTCGGCGTGACGTTTTGTTTTAAAATGTCTACATAAACAAATTTGTTCATAATTCCGGAAATCTGGTGCAAATTTTCGGTTCCACTTCCTGACACCCCCAAACTATGACAAAACCACCTCCATGCTTCACACTTGGGGTAAGGTTTTTTTTCTGAAGCTGGGTGTTCTTTTGTCACCATACCATTTGCTTCCGTCGGAGCCAAATAAGTTTTATTTACGTTCATCTGTAAATAAAACCTAACCAAACCTTTTTAGTGGATATTTACTCTTTTTTTGCCAAAAACTCATATTCTTTTGAAAGTATTTACGAGCAACCTCTAGGCGTTTTTTACGGTTTATTTTGCTCATTATCGGCTTCTTTCTTGCTACTTTTCAATTATACCCGTGTTTTCTAAGCACTCTTCTAACTGTTTCAGGGTGTACTTAGATATCCAACTGACTTTTGACCATTTCCGTCAGTTTCGGAGCGCTTAACCGAGGATTTTTTTGATTTCTCTTACAATAAAAGCCTCATTTCTTTCCGAAAAGGTTTTTTTTTACTTTTTTCATTTTATTTTTAATTCTACCATCTCTTGTAAAGCGGTGAATAATGTACATTATAGTTCTACGGCTTTTATTGGCAAATTTAGCAATATCTCTTTGCGATTTACCTTCTTTGTAGAGTTCAATTACACGCTCTCTAGATGCCACACTTATTTCTCGTCCCATCCTCATTCTTTGATGTTTTATACACAAATAACGCATTAACAATAAGATCAATGCAAAAAGATTAAAAACAAAGACAGTTACCGTCATTTTACCAAGAACAAAATCAAGTGGCTAAGTGTGATGTATATTTGGGTAATTTTTTGAGTTTTTGTTGTTTTATATATTACTAAGAATCGCGATTCATATTAATTAACGGTACATCGAATTGTCGAATTTTCCTGTCTTCATTACCAAAACACAACATTAAAATTGTATTTAAATTTGAAAGCATCATGAAAAATTTATTAAAATTTGCTTAAATACAATTTTATTTTCATATAACTATAATGTACTTTAAAAAAGAAAAATTTAGGTACCCATATTGCCTATATTAAAAACATTGTTTCCACACCGCTAAATTTTTAGTAAACCGCGAACTATAAGGAATATCGGAAAATATGGATTATAACTATAACCTCTTTTAAGCCAAATAGTGATTCAAATATTTTGAAGTGATTACCAACTCAATATATTTTTATATAAAAACTATAAAAAATACATATTTTACTAATTATCATGTGTGCATAGTGCATGCTCGGTCATGGCATATACACTGTTAGACGTGTCTTCAAAAAACCTTTCATTTCATGGCCAAAACTAAAAAAAGACATTTTTAAGAAACGGTGGTGCACATGAACGACCGCCGATAGACCCAAAAAATTTTGGGAACCATCTTAAAACAAACCAAGGCACATTTTTAGAGGGCACTTTTTTTAAATATATTTTTAAAACGTTTTTTTTTATTGATTTTTATATTATTTTATGTTAATCCTGAATTGTTCTATTTTGTTATTTTTTGTTAATAAAAATATGTTATTTGTATTTCAACTGAGTTTTTTTATACAGTCATGGACTTAAGTATAGGCACAGGCTTTTTAGTTATTGCAACGCAAAAAATATTTATTTTATGAACATATTAAACAATAACAAAGAAACTTAAAAAATAATTACATTTTAAACAATAAAGAAAAGTATCTAAAAAGTTAAATTTTCCATGGTACAAAAATATAGACACAACCATTGTTGTAAAGTAAAAAAGTTAAAATAGCAGCTTAACTTAATATTTGGTTTGCTTAATAACTGCTTCAAGTCTATTTCGCATGGAGTGGACTAATTTTCTAGTAAGATTTTCTACAATTTTTAGCCATTCTTCCTTTAACGCATCTTTAAGATCGCCTTTGCTGGATATGGTGCGTTTTTTGACTCTTCGGCCCAATTCGTCCCACAATGCTGGATGGGATTAAGGTCTGGGGACTGTGTAGGATGTGGCAAAACATGTGCTGTATAATAAGCAAGCAACATCTTTACGTCACGAGCTGAATGTTTGGGGTCATTGTCGTGCTGGAATGTAAATGACATAGGAAGATTCAAATTCTCTGCGCTTTTTTAATATTTTCCTTCAAAATGTTAAGATAAACTGTTTTATCCATAATTCCATCAATAAATCCAAGTTCCCCTAGAACCGCAGCAGACATGCAGCCCCAAACCATTACTCCCCCGCCACCATATTTTACCGTTGGTGTTAGATTTTTTATGGCATATGCAGTGTTGGCCTTCGCCATACTCTTGAGTGTCCATTATGTAAAAATGTTAAATTTGCTTGATCCCAGAAACTGCAAGACTAATTTTCATACTTTTTTGCATATGCCAATCTTTTCTTTTGATTGATATCAGATATCTATGGTTTTCGTCTAGCAACTCGTGATTTGTAACCAGCTTCATATATCAATCTGCGTACAGTTTTTGAGTGCACGTCCTTACCAAAATTGGCCTGAACATTTGCTGCAAGTTATCTTGATGTGATTTTTGGATAAACTTTAACTTCCCTTATTAATTGGTTACATTCCCGTTCAGATAACTTGCGTGGTCGACCACTAAGCTTTTTTATCAAAATCATCTGGTACCCCTGTTTGTTAGCTATCAAAAGATTTTGAAATAGAAAACAATGTCTTACAAACAGACAAGTAATTTCAGTCGTGTTTATTCTGAACACTTGCCATCCTATATATAGGACGTTATCCATATCTAAGTAATTAAGTATAAATTGTTTCAATGTCGGATTTACCATCTAAATCAGCTTTGGAGTTACCATCGACTACATCCATGATGGTTACTCGATCCAGTGATAAATTGCGCTCCGTGAAATCAATTGGGCATGTATCACACCTGATATCTGGAGCCAAACTGCTGTTAAACAGACAGATACTGCAAGTTCTTTTTTACCATATGCGGTTTGTAAATGTTGGCAGACAAAATTGTTCAAAAGAAAGTGCTAAGCTAGCAGTGGATGCAGCTATAATTTTTTAGCAACAGGCGCGCATACAATACGTGATAAATAAAAATGTCAAGATAAATTGCTAAAATTGTACGGCGACTGGAGAAATGTCCACAAACAAATTGGAAACAGCAGATCGGATACATCAAAATAGAACGTGAACATTTTAAAGGAAACAATGGACGATCTGTTCGATATCGCTAATGCAAACGCCCTGGATGAGATGGGTATACAAGAAGACAAGAAGTTTTTGTTGATGCAAAGACAGAAAGGAAGACCAGGGTACATGGCAGGCGTTGAAAAGAAGTTTTACGGCCGAGAACAGCGATCAGAACAACGAAAGCAAAAAGAAGAATCGCGGAAGAGAAAATATTCAGAAATTAACAATCAATCTCGTAAGTGAAATTATTAAACTGTTTGAATTACTTAAAACATGAATATGAATTCGATGATAACAGTACATGTACAGATGCTGCATGCGAATTGCATATCGATGATGACGATGATCACACCATTGGATTTTGCCACGTCTTACTGTAGTACTCGATAAAGCCAAAGTTAGCTGTTCAGATACTGTCCATATTTTAATAGCATGCGCAGATAAAGTAATAACTGTCATGAATAATGCTGTGACGCCTCTGACATCTGTTGGTGAGCTTAAGATCAATGGATCTACGATCCATGAGTTACGAAAAGAATATCGTAAACGAAAAGCGTACGAGACTCAACCAGAATTTATTACAAAGGTAATTTAGTTTAGTTCAAAACTTATATTTAATTCGAAGTTATACTAATAATGTTAATTTTCACCGATTTCTAATTTTATTTTTAATATGTAGATCAATAGCGTACAGTCATTGGTTATTCAGTGGGATGGAAAACTGTTGCCGGACCTGTTTGGCAGAAGCAAAATTGATCGAATTACAATTCTCACCAGTTATAAAGGGACATTTAAATTTTTGAGCGCTCCCAAAGTCCCTGCTGGCACTGAAGAAAATATGGCCAAGGTCGTTCATAAGGCACTCATCAAATAAGATATTTTTAATAAAGTTTCCGCCATGGGTTTCGATAACACTTCATCAAATACAGTCCAAAACACTGGCGCATGAATTTTGTTGCAGCACAAACTCGATCGGAAATTAATAAAGTTCGCATGTCGCCATCACATGTTGGAAATCGTAAATATGTCTTTGAAGTCAAATATTCTAATCGTTTTGCCAATCGCATATGGAGAAACCGACCCAGATATGTCTGAAGCGGGTTTACGTAAATGAAAAAGTCATTTGTGGTATTTGGCACCGGAAACAATGGCTTTAAAGTTTTCGATTCGGATGTTTCATACGAAGAGAAACGAAACATGATTAGGCGCCTGCAATCAACAGAACCAATCTTAAAATTGGATGATGATCGAAAATTGTCCGTCCAAAAACTATTTTTGTACAACAATTTGAGCGATTTCGTGTCATACAAAACCATTTTTTCGATGACTTCCGATTGACCACTGAATTCTTGAAGCAAGATCCATCCTTTTGGGAAACGAAAGAAGATTATCAAGATGCACTCGATGTTTGTCGTGATATGTTTGTTGTTAACGACGCTGCTGAACGCGGTGTATAATTTATAAAACGAATCCGTACGAAAGACGAAGAACAGAATCAATTTATCTTACAGTGCATTGAAGCATATCGTCGTAAATATCCCTCACACAACATGTCGGATCTAATATAATCTTCAAATTGTTGTAACTTTTTTTGTTTCTCTAACGATTTTGATCATTTAGGGCTTGTTAGAACAGAAACTGTATTTTAAATCGATGTCAAGTCTAGTTATCCAAAAAAGATATTTTTAGTTGCTAAGACATGCGTATTTTGATTAAAACCCCATATTTCACCATATAAAGTTTGTTTTAATTTTTCAATGAACTTTGGGCAGACCCTAGCGTTATCCGATCGGCCCCACATTTTTTATGCCAAATGGAAACTTTTTCGGACCGGCATTCAAGGATCGCATCACCTTTCAGTTTTTGACTCATATGCTATAAATGGTCTAATAACTATTTTTTGGCATATAGGTCAAACTAATAATAACCTGGCGACAAATAACATACAGTGTCGACCAAAACTAATTGACCGCATATACCGTGTTCATTTCTTTAAGTGTAGTCTAAAAACTAAAAATCATACTTATACGCATGTTGGTTGACGACATCTGGTCTGTTTGAAAATGCAATACTGCGGTGCATCTGATGCAGCGATGCTAATGGAAATCAGCTGATGGTGATACTTGTTTGTTGCGCAGTTTGGTTTATATTTTCGAACGCAATAGAATTAAAAATGGAAAACTTAATAATAAATTTGGGATTGCACCAATCTCGACTCTAAACAATACATAACAAAAATAAATTAAAGAAAAATAAAATAAATTTTATACTTACCCTCCGCGAAATGAAGGGTCGATTGATCCAAGGTGACACATCTCTGATAGCTGAATAAAAGATATGTCACAAAGCTGATGTTTAATCCAAAAACCTTAATTTTGGTTATTAAATTCAACGGTGCCCCTTTTGTACATTCGGACCCCAAATTGTTTAATTAGTATGTTAGCATCTGTGTTATACTCCCTTCTTTTACAATTCTGATCGCAGTATTTACCCAGATTATAACTAGTAGAACCGTTAACAGTACCCTTTTCATTGCCAATCATCCTTTTTTATGCTAGTTTTTTTTACTAGTGTGTTTAATATCATTTTGGCTACTCTCCTTCGTACTACACCAGTGATCGGCACTCACAGCACTCAGGGGCCGAACACAATCGGCAATTTTCACGTACACTACACGAATGTCAACAAATCTCACAGCTAAGAGCACAAAAAAATACAATTATTTCATTCAGTAGAACTCTTACTTTCAACAGAGCAAGTATATGCCGCTTTGTTGAAGAAATAAAGTACACTCTAAAAATTTGTATTATAGGTATTTTTTTATTGTAAATATTTATTTTGTCTTTCGTTTACATTTTAAATTAAAAATGTGGAACGTTGAGTGGGAAGAATTTTTTTTATTTTCTTGAAATATATTAAATGAGGCAGAGTGCCTTGTATGCAATCAAAAAATTATTATTATCATTATTATGAATTATTTTTATTTTTTATAATAGAGAAAACAAAAACATTAACTATTTTAATTCAATGAATACGGATATTCTCTTATCGATTTATTAATCTATTAATTTATTCATTTATATAGAAAGTTAAAATAATTTCGTACGGTGTAAAGCATCATTCATATTCTTTCTTTCTACCGACCACTGATCTACACTCTTTTGTACAAAAGGTAATATAAATTAATACAAATAAATTTGAGAATATTGACTAACTAGCATTTTAAATTAAATAATACAAAATACATATATATTTATTAAAGTATCAAATTAATTACAACAAACGAAGTTTTTGACAAAAACCTCTTACTGGTTGAAGCGCCGTTTAAAGTCGTGGGGTTTGTAGCGGTTTTATCTTCTTGGGAATCCTAAAGTATGTAAGAGGTCCGGAATCTCACTATTTTGGTGGTGTGAAAGTTTAACTTCATGTGCTTCTGTTTTGATTTGTATTTCAGAAGCAATTGTTTCTATTTTTGATCACGATGAATATCGGTGTTTCTTACGTACCATGCAAATTTTACTAAATTTCGTAATACCTTATTTTGAAATCTTTGTATGGTTTCTATTACACTTTTATCTCACAAAATTTGATATTGTTGTCTTTTATTTTCATGAACCTTGCTTTCCGGCAAACATTTTGGTCAACTGAATCGGATTTTTAAAGAAAATAAGGCATATAATAATATTTGTATATTTCCAGCCTCCATCTTCTTTTGTGGCAAGAACCCCAACAAAAATATCAATTTTGTGTTAAAATTAATTTTATTTTCTTTTTTATTATTTTTATTAGAAAAAAGGTACGTTTAGTTTATCTTTATTTCTGTGAATTTAAAGTGAAAAAAGAACGCGTTGAAATTAAAAATTTAATAAAAATTAATTTCATTTACTTAGCAAAAAAAAGTATTAACTTTTGTAATATCTTTTTTTGTTAATTTCTATTGTGAATGATCCTATTACAACCCTTCGCGTTAATATCCATAAAATAGGGTGGGCCATTTAAAATTTTAGCCACCGATTACTTTGACTTTGACAGGTAGAATAACATTCATTTTTATCTTCAGGTTTTTGTTTGACAATAGCAAAATAGGACGCTATACGCTCGAAATTGCGAAATATAAAAAATTTACTTCCAAAGTAGTGTCTTTAACGCAAACTGTAAGAAATTTACGTGGAAAATATTCGAGAAGAGATCGGCCTTCAGTTCAGTTGATGCATCAATTTGTAAAGCGAGTTCATGAAAATGGATCGTTATTAGACAAACCAACCTGTGTACGTTCTCGTCCACTGTGTTCAATCGAAAACATTGCTGCTGTGGCTGAGAATGTCCAAGAACATTCATCAACATCAACTCGTCATCGTTCTCAGGAACTAAAAATTTCTCACATTTTTTAAAAATTGGGTTTATCGGATGATGTACTGCCGAGCCAGTCGTGGTAGTCATATAAATGATATTGTGTTCCATTCTTAAATGACAAAGTTCAACCTTTCAAATAAAACCAAATATTTGAAAAAATAATCATTACTTTTTTATAGCCGATTAAATTTTTAAATTTTAAATGGCCCACCATGCACAGTCCATTCTTTTGACACATGCCATTTTTATAACATTAAATTTCTTTCTGACAAAATTTCCTTTTTAATTTTATTTTATCGAATTAATTAAATACAGTGTGAAAATTAGATAAACAATTAAACAGTGAAGTTTTTATTTTATAGTTGACCTTTTTAATTCTTATATGTATGAAAATGTATTTTTAGTCTGGTTCGAAATCATAGAAAATTTTTTTAAATGAAAAAAATAAAAACTTTACTACTAGTTTTTTCCTTTGATTTGTGAGTTAAATAGAGATATTTATAATTATCACTTTCAAGGACACGAATGATGTTGATGAAGGTCGAGCGGACCAGAAAATCCATTCCATTCAGATTGTGTCCAACTTTATCATAACTGTTTCTCCACCAGTTTATTCTCATCTTGCCATTTTCAAAGTTGAAATACCCAAGAATCTTTAACAAATTGTTAAATAATCAAATTTTCTATTTTTCTAAAATGATTTTTCGAAGATTTTGTTTTCTAAAAATTAATAAATATTCTAGAAAAAAGGGTGGCATCATAAAAGAATTCAATTTGTAACAAATTCAAATTTTAACACATTATCCAAAATATTGGTTTTTCTAATTAATAGGAAAAAAAATTGTATCTTCTTCATTAATTTGTCATTTGTACAGAATATTTGCAGCAAAAATATAGTGTCAAATTATTTATCAACATTTGTGTAATCAACAGTTCATTTCCGCAATTTTAGAAATTACGATCAAATATTAAGAACAGCAACCAAATTTGTAATAATAACAAAATTTTGAAATATATTACGTTTACGCTTTTTATTCATATAAATATTTATAGAGCAATTCCATATGAAAACGATCAAAATTGGCAAATTTTTGGACGACCCCTCTCCGATTTTAAAATAAATAGTCTCAATCGATTGCCCAGCAAAAAATAATGTACCTACATATTTTTTTTTTTTTTATAGTGACTGGTTTAGTGGTGGTGTACACCACTGTCATGTGACAAAATTGAAGAATTCTTCATAAGGGACCTCATTGAAAGTTGTTTTAAAAAAAACTACTAAAGCGATCGCAACGATGATAGCTCGTTGGAAAGGTATTGAATCAGGCTTTAATTGAAAAATAAAATTTTCCTAATTTTTCTCAGAAATTTACCTTTTTTCCCATGAAAATTAAATTTTCCGATTTTCCACAGAAGCTCCTAAATTTTCCGGCTAATTTTATTTTTTTTGGATTCCTCATAATTTTTGCTTTAAGAATCAGCAATAAAAAAATGGGCCCCGACTCCTTGTTTGGACAGGAGAAGAGCATTTAAGAGACCACCTTGTTCTCATTGTTTTTATATTTTTTATAATTGAATTATTTTTAATTATTTAACATTATTTTATTTTATTATTAAAAATACATTTTAAAAATTATTTTACAGTTAAAAATACATTTATGAAGAAAAAATCTTTCTTATTTTGCTGCTTATACTTAATTACAATATTTATTAAAAATTTCAATTGTCTTGGCATCATTATAAAATTAAAGTAACTTTAAATTTAGCACGTCGGCAGACGAAGAGTACCGCTTTACATTAATTGACATATCAGAAATATTTGGTATGAAGCAATGAAACTTTTGCGTTCCAGTTATAGTTTTGACATTATTTTATCTGTTTTGAAGTCGTCGCTCCATGGCATCGTGTTCTTTTTGAGTGCATAAAACTGTGTTAATGGCAATTTCCTTGCTTTGAATCCACGAAAACAAATGTTGTACATTTAAGATCTGGTCAGTATATGGCCTTTGCAAACTTGCCTTAGTCGCCATGCGTTTTAGGGTTCCCCCTAACGCATCGCATGGGCCCTTACCGTGGGACGTCGCAAAAAAGTGCCACTCGACCTTGCAGTTTTGTTCTTCTTCAATTATGCAAAGATTTTAAAAATTTTTTTTATTCTTGTACTGAGAAGCCGCGCCGTCTGAGAAAAACGTTACTTTGTCGATTGCATCGAATTTTGATCTTAAGAATTCAAACAGTTTCATTTGAAATAAATAAACGGACACATAATTATGATCTAAACTCTCCGCGACAACAACAAGGCTTACGGTCTGTAGTTCGTTATCTTCGTTTTTGAAATAAATGCAAAAAGGATGCACCGTGCACTGGTCGTTTGCCCAGTGATAAGCCTGAATTTCATCCTGAACGAGAAAAGTGTAATTCTCGGCAAAGTCGCTTATCACAATGAATTCATTTTGGGCTAATTTCTCCTTACTTTCCTTTAGAAATTTCGATTGCATCTCGGATATGAAATGGTGCGCCTTCAGTTCATTCAACTTGAATCCGAATTCCTCGATGAATTCCGGAATCTGCTTTACCACGGTCTCAAGGGAACATCTGCCGCTGCTAATTATCCACTGTTTGAAATGCACCTCCTGAATTAACAGCTGTTCAAACTTTTCCGCCAAATATTGCTCTAGCTCGTCAATCTTCGGACAATTGTCGCATTTGGACAGATGACAATTTTCCGTGGGGTATGCGCACAACGACTTCGACAGGAGGTCCCTATATGTTTCAATTTCACCGTGAAATACTTTCAATTTCTTGCATGGAAAGAACATTAATTTGATGTTTTGATGAAACATGCAAACGCAGACTGAATGCGTTCCGTGCCTGTCTAATGCCAGCATGCATTCTTTTGGTCGTAGGATGGCAAACTTAGAAAATCCCACTTATTTCTCTTTGAACTGATGGTATGCTTCGGATAGATTACATAATAATAATCTGCGCTGCTTGTGTACTTTTTCTCCATCTTCACGTGTGATAACATAGTCACGTGTACCTGGGCAGGCGCGGCTGTTGTCATCATTGCAGTAAAAATCTTGAATCAATTTCACCGTTGCTTCGCTGAGGGTCCTTGAGCCAAATTTCTTGGTGGGAGTCGCCAATATGCCCTTCTGTCGAACTAGTTCTTTGCTTCTTCTCGCGATGTAAAAAGATGTTTGAAACTGTTCAGAAATCTTGCGTATAGACCATGATTGAGGCAGCACAGATAAAATGAGATATTTCTCCGGAAAAGCGGTCGCTAAATTGAATTTTCTTTTCAACTGCTCAATCATTTGTTTGCCGTCATCAACGTCATCTGCTTGACTGCATTCGTTATCAGAGCCTTCATCAAATATTGTCGTGATTGCACTCATAACCTTGCCTTTTTTATCTTTCACTTCGCAACTTTCTTTTTCTAATAGGCGTTTCACCTAAAGTGGTAATAGCCTCATTCAAAGGACTCAAAGACATATTGACCATCGGAATGTCTGCCTCACTATCAGATGAAACATTTTGTTTAATTGTCATTTCACTCTCGCATTGTGGTTGCATTTGTTTCAATGCATTTGCTTGTTGAGACAAATCGATTTTACACTTGGGGCAAATGAATTCTGCTTCTTCACCGTATTGTATATTTAATTCATTCATGTATCGCTTCGAAACACCAGTAAATTTTAATACTTTTATCTTTTTCGAACGATGTCCACTCTTGTTAAACGGATTGCAGCAAAATTTATTCATTTTACTTTAAATTGTCTTTACAGCTTCACTCTTTACTTTACAAAAAAAAAACACTTTAACACTTTCACGTTTAGTATTCAACTGAAATTTGACTCAGAGTGTGTGAAGTATTTATATTTATTTTTTGGTAAAAAATAGGTAAAAAAAATAAGCGATATTTGCTTTTCTTTAATAGGAAAATTTGCGTGAACTACTGGTCATAAAATGTTTTTTAAAGAGGGACTTAATTGGTTACTGCCAATAAGCCGACCACAGGTCATAAAATGTTTTGTAAATTTTTTAAATTACCAGGTAATAAATATTTCGCCATATTTATGGAAAATCCGTGTTTTATGACTTGTTTCTGCACGTGTCATTTTAGGCGAAATATTTATTACCTGGTAATTTAAAAAATTTACAAAACATTTTATGACCTGTAGCCTCAGTCGGGTTTGGTGTGCCATTACATGCCACTGCTGCTATTATCCATGGATTTATGGCCGATCTTGTGAAGGCAGGCAGACCATATACACTACACACTCAACTTGGGGCTCTTAAAAAAAATTGATTTTTTCTTCATAAATGTATTTTTAACTGTAAAATAATTTTTAAAATGTATTTTTAATAATAAAATAAAATAATGTTAAATAATTAAAAATAATTCAATTATAAAAAATATAAAAACAATGAGAACAAGGTGGTCTCTTAAATGCTCTTCTCCTGTCCAAACAAGGAGTCGGGGCCCATTTTTTTATTGCTGATTCTTAAAGCAAAAATTATGAGGAATCCAAAAAAAATAAAATTAGCCGGAAAATTTAGGAGCTTCTGTGGAAAATCGGAAAATTTAATTTTCATGGGAAAAAAGGTAAATTTCTGAGAAAAATTAGGAAAATTTTATTTTTCAATTAAAGCCTGATTCAATACCTTTCCAACGAGCTATCATCGTTGCGATCGCTTTAGTAGTTTTTTTTAAAACAACTTTCAATGAGGTCCCTTATGAAGAATTTTTCAATTTTGTCACATGACAGTGGTGTACACCACCACTAAACCAGTCACTATAAAAAAAAAAATATGTAGGTACATTATTTTTTGCTGGGCAATCGATTGAGACTATTTATTTTAAAATCGGAGAGGGGTCGTCCAAAAGGTGATCGCTTTCATATGGAATTGCTCTATATTCAAAATTAAGCAAAAATGTGATGTGTCTGTGGCTCAGTGGGTAGAAACACAGCCTGGAAGTCTAAGGGTTTTGAGTTCAAACCCTAAGAAATTTTAAATTTTTTTTTATTGAATAAAAGACACAATTTTTTTTTCTCATGTGGCTACTATGTTATTTTAAAACAAAAATATTCAAATTTCAAACCTGAAAAATATTCAAGTTTTAAATTTGACTTGAAAAAATTTAATACAGTATAACATTGCTTTTTAATGGCCTGACAAACAGAAGGTTACCGGTTCTAGCTCAGTTCGCCGCATAAAAAATTTTTATTTTTACAATAAATTTTGTGGAACGAGTTTCTATTTGTAAAATATCTATTTATAGAATATTAAAATCAATAAATAGAAAACAATCATTACAATCAAAATTCGGAATTTGTAAATACAATTCCGTAACTATATCAGTATGAAGTTTTTTTTTTATTTTTACTTAAGGACTACAACTAGTCAATATTGACTAACTAGCATTTTAAGTTAAATAATACAAAATACATATATATTTATTAAAGTATTAAATTAATTACAACAAACGAATTTTTTGACAAAAAACTCTTACTGGTTGAAGCGCCATTTAAGGTCGTGGGGTTTGTAGCGGTTTTATCTTCTTGGGAATCCTAAAGTATGAAAGAGGTCCGGAATTTCATTATTTTGGTGGTGTGAAAGTTTAACTTCATGTGCTTCTGTTTTGATTTGTATTTCAGAAGCAATTGTTTCTATTTTTGATCACGATGAATATCGGTGTTTCTTACGTACCATGCAAATTTTACTAAATTTCGTAATACTTTATTTTGAAATCTTTGTATGGTTTCTATTACACTATTTTTCGCACATCCCCAGATCTGAATCCCATAGGTCCAAACTGGTTTAATGATTTGTTTATATATCATAATCTGCCAATAAGCCATCTATATTTTATTTCCAGCTCTTTTTTTTTCTTCTTTACATGCTCTTTTCAATGTAATTATGCATCGAGTGTCATTCCAAGGTACTTCGCTATATTTACAAATGGAACTATTTCTTGATTTATGAATGTTGGTTTGTAATCAATTTTTTATTTGTAAAATTTACGTGGGTAGGCTTCAAGCTGTTTAATTTAATGCACAATTTTTTAGTCCATTTCTCTAATTCCAAAACGACAAATTGGAGTTTTGGTGTAGATGTGGTAATGTTTTGTCCAATTGACATGATAACGTCGTCAGCGAATCTACTTACAATACAGTCTTCATTCCCTGGTAGATCATATGTATATAGAGATGGCAAGACTAATCGCAAAGATTAAATTAATCGATTAATTTTGACCAATTAATGATATAATTGTATCGTAGACTTGTTTTCAATTAATTGCAATTTTAATCGATTAATTGGCAAAATAATCGTATTTTTTTAATATTTTTGGTATTTCATTTGTAACATGTCGAAATATAGGTTTAAGACCCCATAAAGTATATATATTCGTGATCACGACGCGAAGACGCAAGCGGGGTTGCCTATTTTAACCCAGATTATTAAACATCCTCCCGAGCAGTTTGGTATTTAAAATGAGCAAAATCGGTCAAGCGGTTCAAAAGTTATGAGTGAAAATATGAAGATACCTCTAAATTTTCCATACAAATTGGTACAATTTTTCTGTATCTATTTTTTTTTTCTGTTAAGTAAGTAAAAATGTTAAAGTCGCTAACAGAGCAGACCTCTGTAAATAACATTCTGTTACACAAATCAAAGACATTAATTTGTTAAAGAAAGAAAATTAGTTGAAACTATAACAGGGTATTATTGATTTTCTATTTCGTTCGTAACATAAAAGAATGTTTGCCAAAAGCTATGCAAAATATATGTTTTATGTGTATATTATACTTTAATTTTCTAAATCAATATTCATTTAGATGTTTAAGAGCACAGTATTGCAATTTTTCGTATGTGTATTTATTTTTTTGAAAGAAAGAATTAACATAAATATGGATTTTCCAATGCCTCAATACTTCAAAATTATACAAATTTAACGAAAAAATACCATTTTGATCGATGAAATTTTTTTTTTTACAGAAAATGTGAAACAAATGCTTTCATCACGTCGAACATTTCAAAAATTGACTTTAGTATTTTGAAATAAGTCTGCTAGTGACAGCTTAGTGTACTAGAATTTTAAATATGTATTAAATCTCATATCTGTGGTTACTAAGACAATTGAAAGCCAAATCCAGGGCCATGCGACCTAGGCATGGCGCAGGGTAGTGTTATCTATTTACTTAAGCGCCATCTACTGCTAAGTATAGACACTAAAGCAATAATGCATTTAGCTCTATCTTTATGTATAAATGTCTTTGGCCCCATGGCTAGGTCCCAAGAAATTTATATATAAAGGAAGAGCAAAATGCATAATTGGTTTAGTGCCGCTACTTTTGAATAGGTGGCGCAAAATCACATTAAAACTATATCCTGCCCCATGGCGATATAGCCTTGGATTAGGCTTTCAATCAATTTATTTACCAAAAATATTAAATTAACTGCGTACTTAAAAATTATAATGCATTCAGATGTTGCTATTAGACTTATTACATAATTTTAAAGTCAATTTTTCAAATATTTGACGTAATAAAAGCATTTGTTTCACATTTTTATGTCAAAAAAGAAATTTTCATAGAGGAAAATAGTATTTTTAATTTCATTTGTATTTTTGAAATACAGATGAATAAAGTGCGATATTGTGCTCTTAAACATCTAAATGAATATTGATTTAAAAAATTAAGGTATAATATGCACATAAAACATATATTTTTATAGTTTTTGGCAAATATTCATTTATGTTACAAAGAAAATAGAAAATCAATAATATTCTACTGCATATTGTAGCACAATATGGCTAATGGAGACTTGCTCTGCAGCAAAATATGCCTAATGGAGAGAATGCACCTTCTGGTGGGCCATCTATTGACAAATAGTTACAACTCATGTTCTTTTTTTACAAATAAATTTCTTTGCTGTATTCTCTCCATTAGACAAACACACTTCAATTTTTTAAAGAAAGAACATTCGTTGCAACTATTTATCAATACGTGGCGCATCAGAAAGTGCATTCTCTCCATTAGGCATATTCAGCTGCAGAGCTAGTTCCCATTAGCCGGAACAAAATCAAGTATTTGACAAAAACTATGCTTTAAAATGTGTTTTTTGTGCAGTCCATGTTTAAAAAAACTAGTGAAAATGTAAAGGTGCCTCTAAATTGCCTATACAAATTTAGTACAATTTCATAGTAGCGACTGGTACATAACATATTTTTTCACCAGTCGCTTAGCAGTTAATATTTTGTATTCACCTCAAACATTTTTCCACCACTAAAATTGTTTCTCACCACAACAAATTTTTTCACCTTAAAAATTTTTTTTCACCTCTAAATTTTTTTTCCACCAAAAAAGTTCTTTTCATCTCAAAAAATTTTTTCACCTATATAATTTTACTTTTAAAGTTTTTTTATACTATTTGTATCAAAAACAGAAGAGAACATCTTTTTAGGATATTGGTGGAGGGTATTCAAAGATTCGGCACAGCCGAGCTTAGCCCTTTTTTACTTGTTTTTTTTTCGATTTTTTTATTTCGAGCACATGTTTATATCAAGGTTGCCAACTCTTCTGAGCCAAAAATGGCTAGATTTACAAAAAAAAAAATCGCTAGTTTTAAAATAACGTAAAAATGTATTAAGATCTAAGAAATGTATTTTAAAGAAAGAAGATTATTTGTCAAAAAATTTCAAGAGGTGGCGTTGATTAAAATCAAACACTATCCAACAGCACTATTTTCTCCAACAGCACTAGTATTCATGTGAATTTTATTGTTGGTTTTCGTTATTGTGAATTACAATTAGTGGCGCCATCTAGTGAGCATTGTATAAACCAATCTCAGAATGCATTTTGTTCATTTCCTTCATGTTTGACATTTTTGGATTTTGTTCAATAAGGTCAACTATATTTAAATTGTTGGCCCGGAGTTAAAGAAAATTATATATGTATATATATTTTAAACAAATCATGAGAAAGGTATATCTACCCAATCATCACCATTGTGGTTAGATTTTTCGTATAAAGCATTTGTTCCTATTAGCTTTAAAAATTCCTTCGGGGTTTGCGAAATGCGAAAAAGAAATACAAAAAAATAGCATTTACAACTTTATAAACTGCCACAACTGTAGTTTTTGTACTTAAAATTTAGTGCATTAAAAACTGAAGACAATAACAATAATAAAAATTACAACTTTTAACAAAAACAAAAACATAAAACAAATAAATTTTAAAAAAATATTGCTAAAAATCGCTAGAATAAACAAATAAATGGCTAAAAATCGCTAGAAAAAGAAAATAAATAGCTAGAAAAAAATGGCTAAAACGGCTAAAGACGAAAAAAATAGCTAAATCTTCCGGCTAGATGCAATCTAGCGATTTTTTTCTAGCTAGATGAAAAAAAATCCCCTAGATCTAGCCGGAAAATAGCTAAAATGGCAACGTTGATTTTTATCTGTGCTTGGCAGCATTATTTTTTTGTTCTTTCTAACATCACTAAGATTCTTGTTAGAAAGAAAGAAAGAAGATTCTTGTTCACTAACATTGCGCAAAATGGCACCTATAAAAAGTAAAGCGTGGAAATATTTTATTAAAGAAAAAAATAACCTGGTTGTGTGTAACTTTTGTAAAAAAAAGTTAAAATTTTCAAACAACACATCAAACATGTTCCAGCATTTAAAATTGAAACATCCAGCTGAAGTTCATAAGTTTAAGGTAAGACAAAATAGTTAATTTCCTTCAAAGATTAGGTGCGTAATGCATTATTTTATAGCATGATTCCAACACAAACGACGATGACAGTGAAACCATTGATGAAAATAGTGTGGATACTGTGATCGATATGTCAAATGAATGCGAAGGTAGCACAGATGAAATGCCGAGTAGTAGCGCCAGTCAGCCAAGTAGCCGGCCAAGTCAGTTGAGGAGCACCGTCAGTCAGCCATTACTTTTAAAAGCATTTTCCAACATTCAGAGCTATTCCTCCGGAACAAAAAACAAAAAAATTACACATGGAATCATGCACATGATCGTCAAAGATAATTTGCAGTTTACCTTTGTCGAAGGTATGTTTTGTGTTCATTTATTATTCTATTATTTTATTCTAAGAAATTTAACTTTTATTAAAGATGCTGGCTTCTTAGACTTTATGAAGGAAAATTTCCCACTTTACAAAGTCCCAACAAAGAACACGATAAAGGCTGAAGTGAAAAAAAAAACAAATGTGTGTCATTGCTTTCAAATCTGCGTTGTGTAACCCTGACCACTGATATATGGACTAATATAGACATGAAAAGCATGTTGGGAATAACCGTTCATGGGTTGCTTGATACAAAGCCATTTAATGGAACAATTGGTGTGTATGAATTGAGTGAGTCCCATACAGCTTCCCATATATCTGAGATTTTGTCCGATGCAATGAAAAATTTTTCTATTGAGGAAGATAACGTTAAGGCTGTTGTCACAGACAATGCAAGAAATATTGTCAATGCAATCTATGAAAAATTCGGAAAAAAACATCATATTCCATGTTTCGCCCATACGCTGAATTTGGTTGTTCGAATTCATTAGATATTTCTGCTGTACAAGGTATTATTTTAAAATGCAAAACAATTGTGAAATGTTTCAAACGCAGCGTTAAAGCCAATGACGACATGCGAAAGGTGCAAGCAGCCGCTGACGTACCAAAGGGTAAATTTTTGAAACTTTTACTAGATGTAAATACGCGCTGGAATTCCACCTATTATATGATCGATCGGTTCATCAAACTTAGCGCCTACGTCAGCCAAGTTTTGTTAAATTACCCGGATTCTCCGCCCATGATAACGTCAAGAGAAAAGGATAAACTAATGGAAATATGTACATTTTTAAGACCTTTAGAGGCCATGACAGTGCAGATAAGTGGCGAACGACATGGAACTCTCAGCCAAATAATACCTCTAGTTCATTGCGGTTATGAGCAAATTTCGAAAATTCACCCATGTCAACCAGCAGCACAAAAACTGAAACAAGAAATTTTAAAGCAATTTGATAAAAGATTTGCGACCATAGAACAGTCTTTCCTCTTAGCTGCATCCACTATCTTGGATCCCAGATTTAAAAGGGTTAATTTTAAGGATCCATTGGCTTTGTCGTCGGTATTAAGATATATTCGTGCTGAAATAATCGAAAAAGATAACAATATGGAAACAGCAAGTGAGTCATCGGTTGAATTAGAACATGATTTTGATTTCTGGGCTCCACACAAAACTCTCGCGCACAAAAAAAAGAGAGCATGTGACGATGTGCAACCTCAAGACGAGCTCACTTTTTATTTAAACTCCCAAGTTTTGCCACTTAAATCAAACGTAGTAGATGGTTGGGATGACATGAAAACAGTTTATCCCAAGCTCTATGAAGTCTCTCAAAATTATTGCCACTTGATTGGAACATCAGTGCCTGCGGAACGGTTGTTTTCCAAGGCTGGATCCACCGCAACATTAAAAATAAACCGACTAACAACTAAAAGGTTGTCAAAATTATTATTTTTACAAACATGGCTGAATAAAAAATAACAATTTTTCAAGTAAATTGCTTTTAATTATTATTTTTTTTTTTTATAAATCGGCAATTAATCGACAATTAACCGATTATTTCTTATTAATTGCAATCAATTATTTTACTTCTGCAATTAATCATATGATTAATTAATCGATTAATTTTTTTTTGCCATCTCTATATGTATATAAAAAATATAATAAAGGTCCTAAAATGATGCCTTGGGGAACTCCTGAATTTATGGGGTAGAGGATCGAGTAATTATCCTCCTGTTTGGCTCTAAAGTAGCTGTCCGATAAGTAGCATTCTAACAGTTTTCGGTATTGCTTCGGAAGAAGTAGATTTATTTTATATAACAAGCCCTTGTGCCATACATCGTCAAAGGCTTTTGACACATCCAAAAATACAGCTGAGAATATTTCTTTTCTTTTTAATGCAACCTCGATCGAGTGGATTATAAGGAAACCAAATGGTTTGGTATTATATTTCTATCAAATATAACATTTTTTAAACTTTTACTAACTAGTTTTTCAAATAATTTACCTATGACATCCCTTGGATTTTTTCCTGTCTTTGGAATCATTATTATTTCTGCTACTTTCCATAGACTTGGGATGTGTTTGAGTTTTATAGCAGCATTAAATATGTTTGCGATTTTAACTACACCTTGATGGGGTAATTTTTTTAAAGAACGGCAACAATTAAATCAAAGCCATGACTTTTTCTTGGTTTTAGGCGACTATTTTCCATTTTGACTTCTGTAATAGAAAAAAGTGGAATGTCTTCTTCTACTTGATTGTTTATTTCTTCTAACTCGTGGTCATTATTTGTGCCAGACATAAAAACAGTTGAAATATATTCAGCAAAAGCCTTTTCAACTCTAGATTTAGCCCAACTACCATCAGATTTTTTTATAACAGATGATTGGTAGACTGGTCGTTTAAGTTTGGCTGTTGCTTTCCATAGCGAGTAGTCGGTTAATTCTGAGAGGTAATGATTAAAATTCGCATTATTAAACTTTTTTGTTTCTCGTCTAAGAGTTTGCGTTGCTTCATTTAGAATAGTTTTATCTTGCGGATAATGGGTTTGATGCTATTTCTAGCGTAACTGTCTTTTAGTGACTATAAGATCTCTAATCTTTTGTGGATATGATATTTTGGTTTCAAAGTTTTTTAGAATTGGCGTACTACTCCATGCTGATTGCTGCAAAAGAGCTGTTTAGTTTTCGACTTCTCTTTCTAAATCCTCAATATTATTAATAAGGAAACTTGTGTAAATGTTATTTATTATAGTAGATCTATAAAGCTTCCAGTTAGTGTATTTGTTGGTTAGTATGGAATTGAATAATTTTTTTCGAAAAATGATTTGAATTGAGATCATATCCATTTTTAATTTCAAGATTTGACTTTGAAATTTTTTGTGTTATTGATATGAAGTGATTATAATATATTCATACGCAGGAAAAAATTAAACATTCCAATACTAGCTTACATATATCATTGCCAAATTTCGTAATTACAATACTAAACACTAGAGCCCCCTAATTACCCGGTTTTAAAACCGGTCTACCCGGTCTAGACCGGACGACCGGGTAGACCGGTCTACCCGGTTGTAGTACTTTTTGCAAATGTACGTTTTTGGTACTTTTAATTAAATAATAGAAAAATTAATTTTCATTAAAAACTTCATTTTATAAAAGTTCATTTTATATAAATTTTTAAAAAATAAACTAGAAAAGTTTTATAAAAATCGAAAAATTTTTTTAAAATCTAAAATTTTTTTATAATCAAAAAATTTTACAAATCCAAACATTTTTTTAAAAAACGACAATATTAATAAAAAATGATAATTATATAAAAATCCATAAAAAATTTTTAAAATCGAAAAATTTTAAAAATTCCATAAATTTAGTACAAATTTAACAATATTTTTAAAAATCCAAAAATTTTTAAAAATTTATTAATAAAAAAATTTATAAATTTTATTAAAATAGATCAACTTTATAAAAATCTATAATATTATAAAAATCCATAAATTTTTTCAAAATTGTTAACGATTTTATAATGCTATTGTTGTTGACTAATGAGTATGTTATTAAACAAGTGTGTGTGTATGAAATGATGTGGAAATTTTCATGGATGCTCAGTATATAAAATTTAATTTGTAGTTTGTTGTTGTTGACATATGCATATTAAGGTGAGGAATGTGATATAATTTTTTTCACATATTGCATTACCTACAATAATAAAATTAACAGAAAAACTCTTACCTAAAATTTTAATACTCTTTTCATCGTACATAAGAGGATGCCCTAATGCAGGTACGTACACCCAGAGAACATTATCGGTTGTGGCTACCGTATTTACTGTCAATCGAATTATTGCGGTTACGGCAACTTTCTTCACAATAAATTATATTTTTAGTGGGAAAAGTTAATATTAAGTGGTTGTTCAGTTGACATAAATGGTTTACTGCACCACAATTAATTTAAATTTTCTTTGATATTTGATACTTATATATTTGAATATTTTAATTAAAACAAATATTTTTTCTACCTACTACACCACAAACACTTATAAATTTTGTTGGCAAATTTTACATCAAGTGATTTAATAAAATCAATAAGTCGATTATGTCATGAAGTTAATGATTTAAAGTCAATGATCATTATTTAATTTCAAAACAAAGTATACAGTAAAAAAAACACAGATAACACTAGTCAAATTTTGAAATTGTTTTTTCTTACAGTGCTTACTACACATTTATGGTATGTACCGTATATGACAAAGCCACGGTCTTTTTCGGCCCCATTCACTGCGTTTTTATACCGTTGCTCGCAATGGGTTAAAATTTTGTAAAATCAATGGCGCATAATCATAGTTAAAATAAAGTATACTTTAAGAGTTCTAAAGTCGACTTTTCTTAAAAGTATACTTTAGGCATACTATAGACAAGTAAAAGTATACTTTAATCGCTAAAGTCTACTTTAAAATTAAAACTAGCTGCAGTTGACTCTATCCAATTTAACAACACACAACAACTGTTTTCCGCCAAGAAAATTTTTGTGAAAAAAAAAAAATGTTTGAATTGCAAATTATTAAAAGGAAAATTATATCAATAAATACGATATTTTGCATAACATTTATTAAGTTATAAATTTTTATTAATAAAAATACACTTTTCAATCCTTTTTTATAAAGTTTTTTTCTTTTTACATTTTGCAATTGCAAATCTTTTATTTACACACTTTTTATTTTTTTCGGCAAAAATAAAATCATCTGATCAATGTCGCCACCTGCTTCTTTTTTAGTACAAAATGTATGCGGGCATTTTGTACATTTGATGTGATACCCATTTAAAGCCGGTTCAACTTAAAACTGGCTTTAATTCTGACTATAATAGCAAAATAGATAATAACAAGTTTTTAATTTAAAGTTGTTTTTAAAATATGCCGACTTTAGTGCGGGACTATGATTACGGGCCAATATAGACATAATTTTTACTTAATATCGAACAAATTAATAATATCCACGGTCTTTTTCCCTCCCATGTACGCCGTTTTTATGCCGTGGATCCTAATGAATTGAAATATTGCAGAAATGATCTAGACGTAGATCTGACCTAAACCTGACAAATATTTTTCAACTTGCGGAACACCAATATTTCGAAACCGGCTCTGGAAAACAGAAAGTCCTTTGCTTTGCATACATTTGTATGAAATAGCCACGGTCTTTTTCGGTCCCATGTACGGCGTTTTTATGCCGTGGATCAAAATGAATTGAAATTTTGCAGATATGATCTAGACGTAGTTCTGACTTAAACCTGACAAATATTTTTCAACTTGTGGAACAAAAAAGTCCAAAACCTACTCTTCAAGACAGACAGACAGTCCTGTACTTTGCATACATTTGTATGAAATAGCCACGGTCTTTTTCGGTTCCATAATGAATTGAAATTTTGGAGAAATGATCTAGACGTAGATCTGACTTAAAGCTGACAAATATTTCTCAACTTGTGGAACAAAAATATTCCGAAACTGTCTCTTGAATTCAGAAAATCCTTTACTTTTAATACATTTGTATGAAATATCTACAGTTTTTTTGTCGACCTGCTTCGTAATGCGTAGAAATTTTGTAAGAAATAATGTACACTCTAAGAAATACTTGTGAATTTACTACTATAAAATGGGTAAAGTTTTATGTAATATTACGATAATTCGGTAAATATAAATCAAATGCGTAAAACTTTTTTGCTCACACTTTCATATACAATAAAACACACACGAAGTTTTTTAGACACTATGTGTTTGCAATTAAACACATTATGCCTAAAATTAGTATTATTTTGTTAAATCAAAATTTTACGCTCAAAGTTTGGAAATATACTAACTTATAATGGTAAACAAATTATGACATATTGAAATTGAAAAAAAAATCTAAAACATTTTCAAAATTTATAAAGAAAACTTTATAAGTTTTTTAAATTTATCAATAATTTGGAATTAATAATCAAAAAAATTATTGTTTTTATTATTTTTGTGCGTTTCTATACAATAAATTTATTGATTTTATTTTAATTGTGAATTACTAAACAATAAATTTATTGTTTTTATTACAAAACAAACATTGTAGTAGAAACTATGCTCATTTTTTTAGGATTTTTACGAATTATATGTGTACATTTACAGGTAAATCGTGTTTCTTTACGCACAAATTTGGTAAATTTCCTCTTCAATTTTAAAATTTGATTTAAATTTTAGGCACTTTTAATGTAATTTTACCTATTGTGTTCATCAATTTACGCATAATGTGTGTACTTTTTTCATTTACGCACATAGAGTAAATTTAACCAACTCATAGTAGGAGTATAGTTTCCTACTATAAGTTGGGTAAATTTCAACAGAAATTAATTAGAGTGTAGATAATTCTGATATCAAATTGTAATTTTTTTTTTTCAACTTTGAAACAAAATTTTTTCTTAAAATAGCTCTTTAATTAAGCAAGCGTTTCAATTTAAATTGCAGATTTCAATTTAAATTGCACATATCTCAAGAACTGAACAAGATATAGCAGAACGGGTGAAAATTTTGCACTGTGTGTATTAACACACATAAATCAAATTAAGTAAAAGAACAACAAGTTTTCCTATAAGTCTGTAATCAACTAAGTGTCTATGCATATGGCTGTAAGAATAAGTTTTTTCATATTAAACCGGACAGGGAATACTAACTACTTTATGTATTTAATTACAGAGAATTGTTTTTGAAATTACGTATAATTGGATGTCATTGTACCTTTAACTATAGATATAGTAAATGTCAGGTATTCAAAACATTGCATTATGCAAAAGTAACACAACTAAATAATTACAAAATATAATTAAAAACGCTTTGGTCTGAATGTAATTTTTTATTATATTTTTTTATAATATTAGAGGAATATTTTTAGTAAACAAAATATTTTCATACGTTTTCTTAAAATATACAAAAAATAAAAATATAGCAAAAATATAAAAAGTATTAAAAATAAATATATAAAATATATTATAATAACAATAATAATAAAATATAATAAATATAGAATAGACATTATATAATAAATATAGCATATGTTATATAAATATACATATAAGTATATAATATAAAAGGTATTCAACAATACGTGGAGTGAACTTTAATTTTACGTTGAATTTAAATAAAATTTTGTTTTTCCAAGTTTTTAAGTTGAAAGTGCTAAAATTTGAAAATGAATTCCTAAACTAAATATTTAGTTAATTAATTTTTTTTAATAACAAAACGAACAAATCAAAAAATAACAAAAGAACAATAGTCAATTTAAATTATATTTAAAGTTAATATGTTTTTTACTGAAAATGTTGGATTATAGACTAGAATTAATAAAGAATTAAATAAATACATCTTTTCGTTTCAAATTCCATACAAACTTTATTATAATAAAAAAAAAACAAGAATAAAATTAAAATAAAACTATTTAGCAGTTTTTATTTTTCTGGTGAATTTTATTTTTAAAATTGGCGATAGAAATTTATTTTACATTCCTCATACAATAAAGGCCACCTTAATATTGTATTTTAAAATCACCAACAACAACAAGTGTTACATACTGCGCAAGAATGATAAAATAAAGATTACGACATGCGCATGATTTCCCGTTATGTGACGTAGAAGGGCCATTCTAAGGGTTACCAAGAATATTTCATGTGTTAGATTTAAAATTTCTTGCGAAAAAATGTATGTTTTATGTGATAGTTGGTAACCTTGCAATTGAAATCACATTGACAGTTCTAAAAAAATATTACATCGGGTTTTGATAAAATAAATAAATTTGATATTGTATTTGGTGATAAATAATATTTAATTAATTAATAACGTTCATTGTCGTGTTAAAAAGTATAAATAAAAGCTGTTGAAAAAAGAAAAACGAACAAAAAAAAACAACAACAAATATAAACATGAAGTGTGCAGTGGGCAAATGTAAGCAAAGCAGCAGTAAAAAAACAAGTGAGAAAAAAATTAAATTTTGGATATTTTTAATGGAACTAATATATTTTTTGCTATAGATGTATCGTTTTACAAATTTCCCAAAGATGCAGGACAAAGAAAGCTTTGGGTTATGTTTTGCAATCGATGCAAACCCATAGATGTTAAAAATGATAGAATTTGTGCCTTACATTTCAAAGAGGAGGATTTTGAAAGAAATTTTATATTTGAAATGGGTAAGTCAACATATATTTAATTGTTGCAGTTCACTGCTTCATAATTATGAATAGGATTTAGCAATCGGCGTGCACCAAAGTTGAAACCGGGAGCAGTTCCGACCATTGACAGCAGTATTGAAAATGAAATTCCAACTCAATTTGAAATTCAAAATGAAATTGTAAATGAAATTTCAAATGAAATTGCAAATGAAATTTCAAATGAAATTGAAATTCCAAATAAAGTTTTAAACACTCCAAAGACGACTGACATTAAGGAAGATAGTCGAGAACAGTACATAAATACTTTGAAAAGTAAAATGTATGTATGTTTTAAAAAAAGTGAAGAAATTCTTATTTAAAATCTTTTTTAGCGATGCATTGCGCCAGGAGAATGGTATCCTTAAAACTGCACAAAGCCAATCTGCGATTATAATAAAAAATTTGTCTCGTAAAGTTCAGAGCTTAAATTTTGCAAACTTAAATTACGAAAAAGCATTGAGAAGTTTATTTACTAAAGGCCAAATAAAAAAACTTAAAAACGGCGATAAAAAACAAAACTTTACTGAAGCAGATATTGCTCAATCAATCACTTATATTCCACAAGTGCCAAGGCTTATAAGTTTTTAAGGAAAAAACATTTCCCACTTCCTTCAGTGAGAACATTACAAAGATGGTCACAAAAATTAGATATGTCAACAGGTATTTTGGACCCTCGAAATTGTCGAAATTGCCCCAAATATTACCAAAAGAAAAAGGAAAATGAATAAAATAACAACATAAAAAAAATGGTCTTTAATTGTTTTGTTTTTTATTGTTACATAGATAATTTTTATTAAATGGAATAAATATAAATAAAAACAAAAATTAATTTTTAACTACAAAATAATTTGAAGAGAAAAATTATAAATTGTCCCACTGTTGTGTTTACTCATAAACATTACAGTTCGACAGCTGCAAATTATTAGCCAATAGAAACACAGAATGTGTAACGTCACAGGGCCAACATGCGCAGAACATTTTAAAATTTTAAGCTTGTTGGCGTAATCTTTATTTTATCATTCTTGATACTGCGCATCCATGAAAATTTCCTCAGCATACACACTACTACCTACATACTCAATAAGAACAACAAAAAAATTTCATGTAAATTTTGATATTGTTTTTATCCTTTTCTATTATATATTTTTTTATTGTTAAATGCGACCGAAAAAGAACGTGGCTTTTTATATCCCAGCAAAACCACATATTACCAAATAATTTGTAAAGCATTGTCTAGCCATAGGGGATAATGCATTTCTTTACACCTTACTTCATTGATGAATTTTACAGGAGATGAGCCTCAAAGTAATGTATGGACCCATAAAGTTAGAGGTGATTAAGTAAGTGGTTACTTATATGGTTACTAGGGTGGGAAAGGTAATGTGTCTGCAAATATATTATAATAATAAAAAACATTTTAAAAAAGAAATTACTACAAAAATTTCAAACGTTATTAAATATAATGTGGTAATGATGGGAATCGAACCTGGGAACTAGATGCCAGCCGAGAACTCTATCCACTGAGCTATCAACGCTCTTCTTGTTTTCGTTCGTGATGTCGAAACCTATATACATTACAATTTTGCTTACAAAAAACAAAAAGTAATGAGTCTTAAAATAGATTTTCAAAAATATTTAGATTACTACTTTACGTTTATAAATCATGCAATACATTATCAATGATCGGTAACTCATTACTTTATGCTTGCAAATAATACAAATGTAACGAGCTACCATTACAATGAAATGCATGAGTATATCGTACTCATTACCAAAGTTTTGCTGGGATTCATAAATGTGCTGTATACGAAATATTATATTCAGGCATTTATAAGAAAAATATATTGATTTTTATAAAATTTATGGATTTTATAAAAATTATATTTGTTTATAAAATTGATTAAAATTTATAAAATTTTTAAAAAATTTTGTATTTTTAAAAAAAAATTTTTGAATGTTTACTAATTTTATGGATTTTTATAAAATTTGTGAATTTTTGTATATGTATATTCATTTTTCGATTATTAAAAAAATTTTGGATTTTGTTTAAAAAATTTTCGATTTGTAAAAAATTTTTAATTTTAAAAAATTTTTTCGATTTTTGCAAAATTTTCGAATTTGATTAAATATATGGATTTTTATTTATGAATTTTTAAAATTTTTGAAGTTTTAAAAAATTTTCGTTTAAAGTTTTTTTTTTCAATTTTTTTAAACATTTTTCGGGTAGACCGGACGACCGGTTCTGACCGTAGGCTCTACTAAACACATTGCAACAATACAGTAAAAAAGCAAATCGTATTGTAAGCAAATCTCTTAATTGAAACTAGAAAGGCTGAACTCAATAACAAAGTAATTATTTATTTAAAAGAAATAACAATGTTATTCACTTATATGTATAACTTTTTGTACTCAAGAAGTATTCATATACTTTTTCGAAATTAAAGGAAGTAGTTCCTTATTTTGAAAAAAGAAGTTATATAAATTTATTCAGTTTATATTATACACAGAAACAAAAATGTTAATAAATAGTAGGAACAGGTTTCATTGATTTGAATTCATAATTTGTATAAACAAATTCCTACCATGTATGAATATTTTTATATTTTTTTTAAATTTTAAAATTTAGATAGCTTGTAGAAAATTGTTTGAAAATTTTCAATTATAATTTTTTAATAGTACAAAATATTTGTAAATTTTTCAATTTGTAAAAAATTTAGCTTACCGTGGATTAGTGATTGAAAAAGTGGTTTTTAGAAGAAAATAAATTACAAACGGCGGTAGTATAGGTTATATAGGATGTTTTAAGGTAATATAGGATGTTTTAAGGGATCATATAGGCAAAATATGTTATGTCTATATAGACGACATAATTATATTCGGAAAAAATTAAAACGAGCACTTTCAAAATTTAAATAAAGTTTTCCAAACACTAGAGTCTGCAAATTTTAAAGTGCAACTTGATAAGTGTGAATTTGCAAAACAGCAAATAGAATTTTTGGGATTTATCGTAAGCATTAATGGTATTGAAACCAACCCTGAAAGAATAAAAGCAATAAATAAAATACCTCCGCCCAAGACCTTGAAAGACTTGAGAAGCTTCCTTGGTATGTCAGGATATTACCGTCGATTCGTACGGGACTATGCAAAGCTAGCTAAACCCCTGGCATCCCTTTTAAGAGGGGAGGATGGACGCGTTTCAAAGAACGCATCCAAAAACAAAAATATATTTCTAAATCAGGCTGCAATAGAATCCTTCCAGAAAATGAAGAATTCACTGACCTGAGAAGATATTATCCTTTCACATCCGAACTTCGAAAAAGATTTTTATTTGACAACAGATGCTTCTGACTACGCAATTGGAGTAGTCTTGTCACAAAATGGCAAACCGATAACATTTCTTTCAAGAACATTAAATAAGGCGGAAGAACATTACGCCACGAATGAGAAAGAGATGTTGGCAATAATATGGGCACTCACCACATTAAGAAACTATTTGTATGGGTCAAGAAAAATAAATATTTTTACAGACCCTTACTTTTGCACTTAGCAACAAAAATACAAATAGCAAAATGAAAAGATGGAAAGCCATCTTAGAGGAGTATAATTATGAACTGAAATACCAACCAGGTAAAACCAACATAGTCGCCGATGCATTGTCCAGACCGCCACAAATAAATTCCATGACAGCGACTCAGCATAGTTTAGAAAGTTCTTCACATAATTTAATACCAGCTATAGAATGTCCCATAAACGCCTTTAAAAATCATTTTCACATACTGATAGACGAACGATAAAGTTATAAATTTTAAATCCCTTTTCCCACATATCACAGGCACATTATAAAACAACCCCATTACTCAAAAGACTGTCTAATTTCTATTTTTAAGAAATATTTGAATCCAAGTGTGATTAACGGGCTTTTCACCAGTGAACCGATTATGGGAATCATGCAGGAATTTTATCCCGAACACTTTAAAAACTTTAAAGTCAGATTTACCCAAAGCCAAGTAAAAGATATAACGAATGAAAATGAACAGAAGGAGATAATAATATCAGAACATAAAAGAGCACATCGGAATGGAAAAAAGAATAGAGAACAAATTAAACAAAAATTTTATTTTCCCAAAATGGCGGAGAAACCCGATAGAATAGTGAAAGCCTGTAAGACTTGCAAAGAACAGAAATACGATCGTCATCCAAATAAACCTAGTTTAGAGACCACACCAATTCCACAAAACCCAGGGGAAATAACATTTACTCGACTGACAAAAATTTGGTCCGTACAGCTATTGATAAGTTTTCAAAATATGCTCAGGCTAGAATTTTAAAATCTAGGGCAACGGAAGACATAAAAGAACCTCTCAAGGAATTAATTTTAGCATTTGGTGTCCCCAACTCAATAGTAATAGATAATGAAAAATCCCTAAATTCGGCTACCATAACATTTTTGCTAGAAAATCAATTTGGAATAAATATTTATAATACACCCCCATATTGAAGTTCTCTTAATGGACAAGTAGAGAGATTTCACTCTACTCTTTCAGAAATCATGAAATGTTTAAAAACAGAGAAACTTCACACCTCATTTCATGACTTACTTACAAAGTCAATTTACGAGTATAACTCCTCAATTCACTCTACTACTAAGAGAAAGCCAATGGAAATATTTTTTGGTAGAAAGTACAGAGATCCCAAAGAAACAGAAAACGAAAGAAAACAAATTAGTACTAGATTAAAGGAAAAACAAGAACAAGATTTAGAACATCATAACAAGGATAGGAAAAAAATTAGGAACAATTCATTAGTCGAAAAGATATATGTTAAAATAAACAAAAGATTAGGATCAAAACTGTCCCCTCGGTATAGAAAAGAAATAGTAGAAGAAAATAGAAATACTACGATTTTAACTAATTCAGGAAAAATAGTCCATAAAAGTAATATAAAAAAATAAGAATATTTTACAGGATCCAGCTAATCTGTATTCAGGCAGAGATCGAGATAGTTGATTATTCGTCTTCTCATTTAATCACCATCGATAAGGGAATAGCAAAAATACATCAAGGAACATTCACAATAATTCATGTAATTAAAATTAAAGAGTATGAAGAATTCATAAATAATATGCAAACATTCATTGATCAAAACATCCCCAAATCCCACAACAAATATCCACTCCTAATCCATGAATTAACACAAACCACTAATATCCTAGAAGACCTTACACCTACTACTAATGAGAAGATCCATAAATGCTATTGGAACTGTATGGAAGTACATAGCAGGAAGTCCTGATCATAACGATTTCCAAATATTAGCTAGTAATATTGTGGAGCTAAATAAAAATAATAATAAGCAAGTCTTCATTAACGAGGCATTTAATAAAAGATTAAATAATTTAACAGAAATTTTTAAAACCATGGCAAATCAGATAAGAAAAGATGTTTATTTAAAAAAAGAAATTGTAATTAATTTGCAAAATAAAATAAGACTCGTTAAGGAAGAATTAGTAAATATTGAACGCGCCATTAAATGGGCAAGAATAAATATTGTAAACCCACTCTTATTAAATAGAAAAGAAATTAAAATTGCTATGAAAACATTAATGGACGAGAATATTAATTTTTCAAACCCAGAAGAGGCATTAGAATTTTCAAAGATAGCAATAATAAATAATAATAAAAAAGAAATATTTTACTTAATTAAAATTCCTTTAACAAAAAATGATAATTATAAAAACATAGTTATAAGACCGGTAAAAAGAAAAAATAAAGTAATACATTTTGATTTCAAAGAAATTTTATTTAAAAGAAATGTTTGCTGTAAAAGAAAAATGTAAAAATTATCAAAATGTAACCATTTGTAATGAAAAAGATATCATTAATATAACAGAAACCGATTGTATTCCGAAGTTAATTAATAATTTGAATTTATACTGTATCTTGAGCAACAGTCATCATATTCCTCTGGTCGAAGAAATAGATTCGGGAATAATACTTTTAAATGACTGTAATGGGTCAATTTCTGAAAACGAAAAAAAAAATATACTATTTCGGGAACATTTTTAACCCTCGAAGTGGCACATGTTTCTGGCCAGACATATTTAATTTTCATGCTTCAATTTAGCATACTTCTATTTTAGGTACATGGCTGTAATTTCAGGTAATTTCCCAAAATATTGTTGGCTTTCGATGTATAAATTAATAATTGAAAAAAAGTCCTTGGAACAGGACAAAAAAGCCAAATAAAAAATCTTCACCTTACTTTTGGTACATGGTGTCTGGCCAGACCCCTATGCATTTTGTATGAACGCATAGGCAAAGCACATGGCACGAGTTGGAAATTTGTATTTACTTTATTTTTTTATGCTTCTTTCTTTCTTCTAATTTTGTTTGTGAGTTAGTTATTCATTGAACGTTGAACAGTGAAGAAGTAATCTAGTTTTTGTGCGGTAATTTTGAACTTGTGAATAATTTTACGCAGGTAGATTTGTTGCGTTGTTAGTATATTATGGCTGATGAACTGGAATTTATTTATAATACACGCTTGCGTAGCGCGAATTTGCAACCCCAATTGTCAGAGGCATTAGTGCGTGATTTTCAAAGTCAGGTAGAAGCTGATGAAAATTATGATGTTTTTGAAAACGATGGTGACGACACTGCTGATTATGTGCCAGAAGATGATGCATCAGACATAAAAAATGATTTGGAAATTGAACCTAACGAACTTTATGATAGTGATGAAGACGTAGATGAAGAAGAAGAAAGTGGAAATGATGCTGAAGCAGCAAATGAAGTCGACTGAGGCTGTTTTTATGGTAAAGACGGTACTAAATGGAACGAAACAGAACCCCCTGCATCTCGATTGCGCCAGCATAATATCATGCGTTTCGATCTGGAACAAAAACAAGGCTCACCAATTCAGTTGAGGTATTCAAGCTATTTTTCTCAACCAATATTACATTCGTCATCATTAGTGAAACAAATCGGCATGGGCGAGAATCAATTAGAAAATGGAATGAAGAACATCCAGAGTCTACCCAAAGAAAATGGATTGATTTGACAAGCTCTGAGCTAGATGCATTCATTGGGATTTTGTTGGCTTCTGGTCTCAGCCATAATAATATGCAAGACTCCAGTATATTGTGGCGTTCTGATTCGCTGCCCATATTCCGTGCGGCTATGTCGCACAAACGATTCATTACTCTGTCCAGATATATTCGTTTCGATAATAGTCGTACGCGGGCATTCCGACAGCAAACAGATAAAGCAGCTCCTATCCGGGACCTTTGGAATTTTCTCAATGAAAATCTGCAAAATTATTATGAACCTTATAAAAATATCACCATCGATGAGCAGTTGTTTCCGTATCGTGGGCGCACAAAGTTCACCAATATATCCCATCAAAACCCGCAAGGTATAGGATCAAAGTTTGGTGGGCATGCGATGCTAAGACTAAATTTCCATTGAAAGGAAAACTATACACTGGAAAGGAAGGAGACAATCGGGAGATAAATCAAGGTGAAAACGTTCTAATGTATTTCGCAAATTGTTACGCAAACAGCGGCGGAACAATTATTTCTGATAATTTTTTCACCTCATTGAACGGCGCTAAACGACTGGCTGCTATGGGACCTGCATTTGTTGGCACCATTCGAGCAAACAAAAGATGTCTTCCTAAGGAAGTTATGAAGAGCACCAGACGACAAATTCTTTCAAGTGTGTTTGGTTTTCATGAAAATCTTGTTGCACTTTGCAGCTACGTGCCCAAAAAAAATAAGGCAGTCAATTTAATTTCAACCGTGCATTACACGAAATATGTTGAAGGCGTAGCCATGAAACCGGAAGCAATTTTATTTTATAATTCAACTAAAGCCGGAGTCTATACGATGGATCAAATGCTAACTCATTACACAACAAAACGGTCAACCAGACATACGCGTTTTTCTGCAACATGATTGATGTTATGGCATTGGCAAGTTACATTATATGTAAGCTAAATGATGAAAATACAAGAAAAGAAAGAAGACGCATAATTTTATATAAACTTGCAAAGCAATTGGTACTGGCCAACGTTGAAAATCGCATCAATAATCCGCACATTGTGGCTCAACCAACAACTCGTATAGCATTTGAAGCGTACTTTGGGAGACCACTCAATATAGCAAACCGTAATGTGGCTTCACGCAGTGGTCCAGACACACTAGCTGCCAAAAAAGATTGCAGAATTTGCCTGCAGCAAGGTGACAAAATACGCAAATGCAACAATCCTATTTGTCAGCAACATTCAAAAGTAGATTATTTATGTTTTTGTTGCCTTCCGCGAAATTCTGAATAAAAAATCAATGTATTCTTCATAATAATTTTCTATTTTGTCATAAACATTTATTAATTTACCCATAATAAAGAGAAATATATATAGAACAAAAAAATTGTTGCCCTTTTCATTATAAAGAATTTTTCAGGTATATTTTTTCTTCCTCAGGTAGCTAATAACATAGTAAAAAGAAATAGAAACACAAAATATAACAAATATTTTCCTATCTTAGTAAAAAATTTAACGGCAAACAGCCCTTATTTCCATACAAATGCATGTAAATGTATAGGGGTCTGGCCAGACACCATGTGCCAGAACTAAGGGCTCAAAATATGTGCCTGACGAAGGGTTAATTAAATTTCATAATACAACTATTGGAATTGAGAATGGAACTTTTAGCAATTGGCAAGCTTCACCTTTGCAAACTATGCCAGCAATGATGCAGCCTACTCCCTTTGAAAAAATCGAATTAATCTTTTGTCTCTCGAGACACTTAATGAACTTCAAATCAATAATTCGGATGTCATCATAACTGTGGAAAAACACCTTGTAATCGGAGAATGGACAATCTCTGGAATATTTCTACTTGTTATTATTTTAATCACCTTTCTTAAGATCTTTACTCAAACAGTTGAGAAAATTATAATATGGGAACCCCAGGTGCCTAAAATAGATAAACCATTTGAAATGGATTATCTACCACATCTTACGAATATTACTCTTATTGCTCCAGAGAGACCTCCAAGGTTACATAAAATTCCACTCTTTTAGGAAACGATTGAGGACACTCGATTTTAAAGGGGGAAGAGTTAACAACATAAAAGTTGGTAACCTTTTTTTATTTTTTTGCAACATCTGGTCTGCTACTTTGTCACAATAAAGTGTTCCAATTTTGATTTCAATTTATTCTGACACTATGTCTGCATAAATTTCGTGAGAAAATGAATAACAAAGAACAACAAACTGATGACCGTTGCTTAACTATAATATAATTTGTAAAATGCTTAACTATAAAATAATTTGTAAAACAAAAATCAGTCAGTAAATAAAAAACCATAAATGGAGAAAGATCAAAAAATTGTGATCTTGTTATTTTATTTTAAATAACTTATATAAGTATATAAATTATTAATTATAAGAAATTTATTGTTTATTTTTTTATAAAATTTCTTTATTATAAAATTGAAAACCAAAAACTATGTGTAAATTATTTTACCTCTAAAATACAACTGACTAAAAAACCAAATTTACATTCTTCAACAGACAACCATACACCCGATATATGCTGTGTCAGCGTCTGGCTTTCAATGTGCAACACGAGCTGTTTGTTTTTATTATTTCGCAATGCTTGATAATACTGTTGAAGAAGCATATTCTTGTTGTTGATTTTCTTTCTTTTTGTTCAACACTATAGACTCGTGTTAACTTATAATATAAAAGGTATTCAACAATACGTGCAGTGAACTTAAATTTTACGTTGAATTTAAAAAATAATTTTTTTTTTCTTAGTTGTTTTTTTAAGTTGAAAGTGCTAAAATTTGAAAATGAATTACAAAATTAAATATTTAGTTAATTAATTTTGTTTTTTAAATAACAAAACGAACAAATCAAAAAATAGCAAAAGAACAATAGTGAATTAAAATTATATTTAAAGTTAATATTTTTTACTAAAAATTTTTTATTATAGATTAGAATAAATAAAGAAATAAATAAATACGTCTTTTCGTTTCAAATTCCATACAAACTTTAATATAATAAAAAAACAAAAATAAAATCAAAATAAAACTATTTAAGAGTTTTTATTTTTCTGGTGAATTTTATTTTTTAAATTGGCGATAGAAATTTATTTTACATTCCTCATACAATAAAGGCCACCATAATATTGTATTTTAACATCATCAACAAGAAGAAGTTTTACATACTGAGCATCCATTAAAATTTAAACAGCATTTCATGTAAATTTTAATATTGTTTTTATCCTTTTTTTCTATTATATATTTTTTTGTTGTTAAATGCGACCGAAAAAGAACGTGGCTTTTTTATATTCCAGCAAAATCACATATTTCCAAAAAATGTGTATTGTCTAGCCATAGGGGACAATGCATTTCTTTACACCTTACTTCATTGATGAATTTTACAGGCGATGAGCCTCAAAGTAATGTATGGACCCATTAAGTTAGAGGTGATTAAGTAAGTGGTTATTTATAAGGCTACTAGGGTGGGAAAAGTAATGTGTCTGCAAATATATAATGCGTCTGCAAAATATAAAAAAAAAAACATTTAAAAAAGAAATTATTACAAAAATTTCAAACGTTATTAAATATAATGTGGTCATGATGGGAATCGAACCTGGGAACTAGATGCCAGCCGAGAACTCTACCCACTGAGCTATCAACGCTCTTCATGTTTTCGTTCGTGATGTCGAAACCTATATACATTACAATTTTGCTTACAAAAAAACAAAAAGTAATGGGTCTTAAAATAGATTTTCAAAAATATTTAGATTACTACTTTACGTTTATAAATCATGCAATACATCATCAATAATCGGTAACTCATTACCTTATGCTTGTCAATAATACAAATGTAACGAACTACCATTACAAAGTAATGCATGAGTATATCGTACTCATTACCAAAGTTTTGCTGGGATTCATAAATGTGTTGTATACGAAATATTATGCAGGCATTTATAAACTAAAGATATGTTTTCGTATAAGAAAAATATATTGATTTTTACAAAATTTATGGATTTTATAAAATATATATTTGTTTATAAAATTTTTAAAAAATTTTGTATTTTTAAAAAAAATTTTGAGTTTTTACTAATTTTATGGATTTTTATTTATGAATTTTTAAATTTTTTAAAGTTATAAAAATTCGATAAAAATTTACCGGTTTTTCAATTTTTTTTTTGATTTTTAAAACATATTGGATTTTTTCAAACTTTTTCGATTTTTACAAAATTATACGATTTTTAAAAAAATTTTCGAATTTTAAAAAAATGTTCTCAATTTTTATTTTTATAAAATTTGTTTAGTTTTTTTTTTTTTTAATTTATATAAGTTGTGGCAATTTTTCTATTATTGTACCCTCCACCATATATGGTGAGGGTATATATCAGTTTGTCATTCCCTTTGTAACATGTCGAAATATAGGTTTAAGACCCCATAAAGTATATATTTTCGAGATCCTTATGCAATTTTAAGTCGATTTAAAGATGTCCGTCTGTCTGTTGAAATGGCGATCACGACGCGAAGACGCAAGTGGGGGTGCTCATTTTTACCCAGATTATTGAACATCCTCCCGAGCAGTTTGGTATTGAAAATGAGCAAAATCGGTCCATCGGTTCAAAAGATTTGAGTGAAAATGTGAAGGTACCTCTAAATTTTCCACACAAATTGGTACAATTTTTCTGTGTCTATTTTTTTTTCTGTTGAGTAAGTAAGTAAAAATTGTATTAAGTCTTCTTCTTTTTCGATTACATTAATTGTTTTACATACTATGAGAATAATAACATTCTTAGAGCTATATGTGTCTTACTCTAATAACTAAGTTAACGTAAAAAGCAACATTGCTAAAGTGAGATAGAATATGAAAAAAGTACAAAATTAAAAGTTTGACAAGGCTTGCTTTAGATTTTTATAGTCGCTAACAGAGCAGACGTCTGTAAATAACATTACTAATACTAAATAAATAACATTACTGAAACTAACAAAAGTTCTGTTACATAAATTGACAAAACATTCATATTACAGTTCATGCAAAATTTAGTATATACGTATATCATCTTCAGCCCCAATGATTGCCGGAGGCTGGGCTCATATAGAATGAGGTAAGGTCCAGAGGTATAGTAAACCAGATTGGTTTTTTCTGTTAAGCTTTGTTGGTTTTTCGTTTCATTCCATAAAATGTATTTTTGTTTTTGTAACCAAAGACATTTACATATATCTAAAGAAAGAGCAAAATACATAATTACTTTAGTGCGGCTGCTTTTGAATACCCTGCCCCATGACTAGGTCCAAAGAAATTTATATATAAAGAAAGAGCAAAATGCATAATTGCTTTAGTGCCGCTACTTTTGAATAGGCAGAATCACATTAAAACTATACCCTCCCTATGGCGATATAGCCTTGGATTAGGCTTTCAATTAATTTATTTTACAAAAAGATTTTATTAACTACATACTTTAAATTCTAATGCATTCAGATGTTACTAGTATACTTATTACATAATTTTAAAGTAAATTTTTCAAATGTTTGTCGTAATAAAAGCATTTGTTTCCCATTTTTATGTCAAAAAAGAAATTTTCATAGAGGAAAATAGTGTTTTTTTTATTCCATTTGTATTTGTATTTTTGAGAATTGAGGGATTGGCAAATGTATATTTATGTTAAATTTTTCTTTCGTAAAAAAACACATGAATAAAGTGCAATATTGTGCTCTTAAACATCTAAATGAATATTGATTTAAAAAATTAAGATATAATATGCACATAAAACATATATTTTTCAAAGTTTTTGGCAAATATTTATTTATTTTACAAAGAAAATAGAAAAATCAATAATACTCTACTGCATATTGTAGCACAATATGGCTAATGGAGACTAGCTCTACAGTAAAATATGCCTAATGGAGAGAATGTACCTTCTAATGGGCCATCTATTGACAAATAGTTACAACTCATGTTCTTTCTTTAACAAATTAATTTATTTGCTGTATTCTCTCCATTAGACAAACACACTTAAATTTTTTAAAGAAAGAACATTCGTTGCAACTATTTATCAATACGTGGCGCATCAGAAAATGCATTCTCTCCATTAGGCATATTCAGCTGCAGACCTAGTCCCCATTAGCCAGAACAAAATTGAGTATTTGACAAAAACTGCTTTAAAATGTGTTTTTTTTTGCAGTCCATGGCTAAAAAACTAGTGAAAATGTAAAGGTGCCTCTAAATTGCCCATACAAATTTAGTACAAATTCATAGTAGCGACTGGTACATAACATATTTTCTCATATTTTTTTCACCAGTCGCTTAGCAGTAAATATTTTGTATTCACCTCAAACATTTTTTCACCACTAAAATTTTTTTTCACCACAAAAATTTTTTTCACCTCAAAAATTTTTTTCACCTCTATATGTTTTTTCCTACCAAAAAAGTTCTGATTATGTGAAAGTAGAAATTTACCGTAATGGAGAATGGACTGCTTGGAGACCTGGAGTAAATGGTTTAGACTCTGAGTGCAAATAAAATCACCAATTGATTTTATTTCTCAGAAATAACAAAAGTATCCCAAATGAAAATAAAAGAATAGGGAAAATGAAAACAAAACGAATTAGAATTTTGGAATAAATTTATTTTCAAAGTTTATGTAGTACATACAACCTTCACAGTATGAACGTAGGAATGACAATAAGAAAAATTCTATGGTATCGACGGAAATAGTATCCACGACATTTTTAGGACTTTTGACATCAGTTTTCGGACTAATATTTAGAAAGAGATAGATACTTTGTATCTTTTATGCGGTTGAATATCAAGCTTGAATATCAAAACGTTTTAGGAATAAAGGGTTTCTCAATCGGATTTAATGTTACAAATGTTTTTTTTTACATTAACAAGTTCTTTTCACATCTAAAAAAGTTTTTCACCTCCAAAAATTTTTTTACCTTCATAACTTTACTTCAAAAGTTTCCTTATATTATTTGTATCAAAAACAGTAGAGAACATCTTTTTAGGATATTGGTGGAGGGTATTCAAAGATTCGGCACAGCCGAATTTAGCTCCTTTTTACTTGTTTAATTAAAAGTACCAAAAGCGTACATTTTGAAAAAGTACTTATACCCGGGAAGAGCGGTCTAGACCGTAAATACCGGGTAGACCGTGAAAACCGGTCGACCGGTTTTAAAGACCGGTCGTCTGGGTAGACCGGACGACCGGTTCTGACTGTAAGCTCTAGCTTTCACACAATACTATTTTGATCAATATGGTCTCAGAGCCAATAGAATCACCACAAATTCATAAAAAATATATATTTTTGCAAAATTTTTGGAACACATTTTCTCGAATCCTATTGGACAACACAGAGGATCAATATTTTGGTAGGACATGGTCTATTCCTTTAATTTTTAGAAACTTTGAGATATTTGGAATTGGTTCACTTTATTTTATACAGGATACTGATATTATTTGGGACATACCTATGTATCCCATGGGTCGTCACAGGTCAAGAAGCGGAAGTTTTTGCTATAGATTGTATTATAGATTTTTTCTCCTGATTTCAAATTCGGTCTCCAAAATTTTCAATCTCTTCACAGTTTGGAAAAATTTTTTAAAGGATATTTCGGAACTACAGTTAAAACTCGTTTTTTGACCCAAGATGTTTTCAAATTTTTGTCATAATCGTGATCTGAATATCAAAGTTAATATATAAGATGTGTCATAACACAAATAAGTAATATAATTTTTATACCCTTCACCACAGGTGGAAGGGTCTAAACGCTAAGTCACAAATACTTTTTTTCTCTAAGAACGCGAGTTCGAATCCTACTCAACTGTTTTTTTGTACATTTTTTTTATTTTCTTAAGACTTTTTTTATTTTTTAGTTTTTTTTTTTAACATTAAATAATTAATTTAAATAAAATTTTATATTAATAATTAAATAATCCATAAATAGGCTAAAAACATCAAAAATTGTATAAAAACTCTCTGATACAAAGAAAATACAAACGGTTTTCTTTCTATTTTTTGCTCCGATTTAAAAGAATTTATAAAAAGATTTTTAAACCATTATATTTCTCATACATAAAGAAAATTTTATACATAATTTCCTTTTGAGTGCAACTATTTTAGGTCATAACTTATAATAATTTATAAAAAAAAAAAAAAATTATAAACTATTTTCCTTCAAATTTTTAAAATTTAGCTACAGAAATAAAAAATATTTTTTAATAAAAAAGCGAAATAAAATCCCAAATGCAAATTTGCCAGCTAAATCAAACGTATTTGTAGAAATAAAACACATGCAGTTCTAGTGATTTCTTTTAACGATTTGTAAAGAAATATTTTTTTGGTCGAAAAAAGCTGTTTTTAGAACTAAAAAGATTTTTGAAAAAAAAATATGACAGCACTGGTTGGCTTTATGATCGTGATTGTTGTTGTTTTTATTTTATTTGTTGAACTTTTTGTCTTTCACCTCCTCACCTTCTACCCACAAACAACAAATCCATGCAAAAGTTTGTCATTTAAATAAACCCAAACAAATCTGTTTTAAACGAAAACTCTTTATATACTTCTATTAACGACGTTTGCTTATGTCCTTCAATGGCTCAGTGGTCTAAGCGCTTTGTCACAAATACTTTTTTTCTTTTAGTAGCGCGATCGAGCCCCATCTTTTCAATTTTTTTATTTTTATATTTTTTTAACACTTTTTTTTTATTTTCTTAAGACTTTTTGTTATTTTTAATTTTTTTAACAAAACAAATGCGTCCAGCACTGTTGGCTTAACGATGTCGGTCAGCTTTTCTGTATAATTGGAGAACGGAAAGAGGAAAAGTTTCCAAATAAGGTGCAAGCATCTTGGTTATAAATACACAACATCTGACCAGATGTGGGCGGGATCGTTGAATTGGGCGTGGCACAAAATAGATTAATTGATATCTTAAGAACGGTAAGACCGTTATTAAATACTCCATAAGTGGACTAAAAACATCAAAGTTTTTATAAAAACTAAAATTTTAGAGCTGTAATATGACCTATGGATACGTCTTATATATCCAAAGATCGAAAATCTTTAGTAGAACATATTTGCTGAAAGTAGTTATGACCAAAACATACATTTTTTTAAATACCTATTTTCGGGAACCATAAATCTTTCAGAGTCCAAGTTTTATCACAAAACTAAATGGTGATTTTCCACTTAAAGATGTCCGTATATAAATATGTCCATTCCATATATGTCCATATATAAACTTCACTATTTTCCCAACCATGGTGAAGGGTATTTAAGATTCGGCATAGCCGAATTTAGCCGCTCTTACTTGTTTTTTATTAAACACTTTAAATTCATAAATTAATAAAATACCCATTAATAAATAAAGTTATTTAAACAATTAGCAATGACTCATTATTATTTATATTAAAATAATAGAAAAGGTAATCCATTATAGGTAACTTATTATTATTTAATTTAAAACAATAAAATAAGTAACATATTATATGTAATTTAAAGAGTATTCATTACAAAGTAATGTTTAAAGTAATGATATGCCATTACCATGTTTTTGCTGGGAGCATTCAGAAAAAATGGTATCATGGATCAATGAAATTATTTTAACTTAAAGATCCTTGTTCTTTTCTTTTGAAATTTTAGGGAAAGGTTTTACCGTTCGTAAAGATATTGTATCGGACAATTTTATACCACCTTTTATAGTATTAACTATTTTAGTAGAGACATTTTATATTCACTTTTGCCAAGATAATTTTTGTGAAAAAAAATGTTTGAATTGCGAATTACTGAAATGAAAATTTTATCAATAAATTAGGGATTTTCCAAAATATTTATTAATTTAATAAACTTTTATTAGTAAAAATACACTTTTCTGTCCTTTTTTAAAAAAAGTTATTCCTTTTCACATTTTGCAATTGCAAATCTTTTATTTACGCACTTTTCTTTTCTTCAGCTAATAAAAAATCAGCTAATCAATGTTGCCACTTGCTTATTTTTTGTTACAAAATGTATCCGGGCATTTGGTACATTTGATGTGATACCCATTTAACCCTTAAATGCATACCGTACCATATATGGTACATGTCTTTAATCATACGATAATCTTTCCAATGAAACTGAAACGTGATATTGCGCGCTTAATATTTAAGCAGACATTATAACAGTTCATATAAATACCGTTTCAGCTCTTTTGTGATTATTTATAGTTATAAAGTAAGCTGACGAAATTGTCGTATGCACTTTTTGCACATAATTTCAAATGCGAGTTTCAATAGTGAAAAAATATTTATAATATGTATTTTTCATGTATATAAAAGAATTGGTAAGTATATTGGGCTTTGTTTTAGCTTATTATAATGAATCTTTATCCAACTTGGATCCCCACGCATCTGCGCGTGGGGATTAGTCAGAGAATGGTGTACATCAATGCCATTCTTTGAATATTTTTATGTATTATTTATTTATTATTTATGACTACTATTTTTGATTTATTAATGTTATTATTTATTTTGACATGGGTGGTTTTACATATTATTGACGAAAAGATGTTATGAGGATGAGGAAGTGGTGGGCAATGGACCGGATGAAATGAACTTCTCAACATTGACGAGCTCGACGTATCTATTATTGAAGCTTCTAGAATTCCTGTTCCTAATATTGGTACGTCAATGCCAGTTGATTTGTCTATATTGATGCAGAACCCTCCTTCGCCTCTACGAAGAAGGATGTTGGTTTCTTCGACCTTTTTTTATCGGAAGTTCTAAATTAGAACCAGAGTCAGGGATGATTTCCCTACCGCATACACATGTTTCATGTGTTTTTTTCCGGACGAGCTAATGTCGAAAATAGTTGACGAGACCATTCATTACGCAAAAGTTGAACATTACACTCAAAAGCTATTTTTCGATGCCCTGGAATTCGGAAAGTACATTAGTATTATTTATTATGGAGTTGATGCAGTGCGTAATGTATTGACGGTCAACCGGTTTGAGAAAATTAAGTGGGAGTACTCTAACATAACAAACAACGATTAGTAAGATGCCCAAAATCATGAACGTTTATTCAAAGTAAGGCCATTATTACACTCCAAACCATTATCATACTAAGAAGAAATAATTATTTTATATTTAGATTAAAATCTACTAGAATTGTTATTTTTATGGGTATTTCATTAATTATTCATTTAAATTTATATATTTGTTCTTTAATTTCTAATAAATAAAGAAATACTACCAAGAAATTGTATTTTTTCCAAATAGGTATTAAATGCATAGTGTACCATATATGGTACACGTCACAAATCGCCGTTTTCCCCCTTTTTCGGAAAAATTGTGCATTTCCCAGGATAATGAATACTCAACTCGGGTTAAGCGAGCGATATTACATTAGGGTAGCTTGGTCTCTATACTGGGGGCTGACCTCATGCATTTAAGGGTTAAAGCCGGTTCAACATAAAACTGGCTTTAATTCTGACTATAATAGCAAAATAGATAATAACAGGTTTTAAATTTAAAGTCGTTTAAAAAAAAAGCCAACTTAGGTGAGAGACTATGATTACGGGCCATTATTTTAACCAATTACATTGACCTACGTATGAATTTTTTTTTAACTAGCACATGAGTCGCTATTAAAATTAGAGTATTAATATTTGTGTTTGAAGTTATTTAATTAAGGTGCACACATGAAACAGTGTGGCGAATTAGTTTCACAGTTATGTATGGTTAAATTATAACAGCGGTATTCATATAAAAAAACTTAATTCAAGTTTCAAATGCATTTTAGTTAAAAAACATTTTAAGCCTAAAAAAAAGTTTATCAAAAATTCGTATTCATAATCATTATTTTAACTAATCAACGATTTAATGTTTTTTTTAACTTGAAGATGGCAACACTGTATTTTTTTATTTGTCACATTAATCGTAATGATGCAAATCAATGATTACTAAACCATACGGTACTCGTTTCTATGTATTTTTTTGTCGTTTTACAGAAAAATATTGTTTTTATAAAATAAAAAATTTATCAAAACTTTTTTATTAATTAAAAAAAGAAAAAGAGTCAGAACAAAATGCCCAGTAAAAGTGTTACATAGATAATGATTTTATTGTAGATAAAAAAGAATTCAAATAACCGGTTTTATTTTCTTTGTTTTGATTAAACAACACACCACTATAAAACACAATGAATAATATCCAAAAATATTATTATTTTTGCTAAAATTCTTTATCCGGAATTGAAAACGGGTCGCTCCTCTTTTGTAAATTTTCGTCTGACGATTTTTTTAAATTTGGCCAATAGTTTCTATTATAAACAAAATACAATTAAAAATATCACATTTTCCATATAAAAATGGTTCTTACCAATTCATTTAATCAAATATAGAGGGTCCATTATTTATTAAACAAAAACAAATAACTTCTTTTGATTAAATGACAATTTTTTGCAAAAATTTTTAAAATGAAAATAAACACAAAGCAAAAATGTCAATTAAAAATAGGTTTAAAATAAGGTCGAACCAATTTTAAAATTCGCTTATTTAAACAAGGTGTAAAAAAGGTATTTTAAGCTAAAATTCGTTTATGAATACAATTTTAGCAAATTTTGCTTAAAATTGATTTGTAATGCTGTTTAAAATTTTTATGAATACCACTGTAAGTATTTAATAGTCTTTTATAATAATACACAAAATTGGTAAAAAAAATGGGGTGTGGAGACATTGCTGTAAATCAAAGGTACATATTTTGATATTGGCATGTCCTTAGACAGATTTTTATCGCTTTATATGCAAGATCTGTCTTTTCATGATGAATTTGTTGTTCATCTTTTATTTTTAAGTATTCAATTTTTGTTTTGAATATATCACATTTATTAAATGTATCAGCCTTTGCAGGCTTAAACTTCAAATTCATACTATGGAATACTTGGGAATATTTTGTGATACTTACTAATAGATAAATTTGAACACTGGGTACTTATTTGATGAATGTCTTCTAGAGTAATATGATTCCTTGTTGAAGTAAGTGTTTCTTCCCTAAACTTGTTGCTAGGCAATGGTGTGCCCTAGGGGGGGGGGGGCAGGGGGCCTCTCCAAATTATTTCCACAATACCTTTTTTTTGCTATGTTTAGATTACATATATACAAAATAGCTTGTATTTTTTGTTTCCAATTGATTTTCTTTGCAAGACCAATTGATTTTTTTGCCAATTGGGTTTTACCAGATTTTGTTGAAATTTGTGCAGAAATGAGAAGAATTTGCTTTGAAATAAGAGAAATTTGCAAAATATTCTCTCTGTTACCGAACCTCGTAATATGTAAAAAACTATTTGTCCGCTTCTTTCGATGAAATCTATATACTTATAGTTCCTCTCGTAATATTATTTGGGTATTAACAACCAAAAATGCACTTAAGTTTTTAAAAACCGAGCAATTGCCTTTTTTAATTTAATTTGACGCATTTTATCTCTTTGCGCACGATTTCTAAAAAAGAAGTAATTAAAGGTGCATTTACGCGTCGACTATCCTTATCTGCTATTACTCAGTATTGAGTTTAAAAATCAGCAAAACAACAAAATAATAAAAACGTTAGAATAAAAATATATGTAGTTTATTGTTTTAAAACGTTGTATTTTGTGTGGGTGTGAGCTGGCTAAATAAAATCTAAACTAAATTCAGGTATCTAAATTTCTATAAAATTTTAAAAGTTGTTCAAAGATTTTCTCAAAGAAATTTTAAAATCTTATATCAATGTGTATTTAGTTTAGAATTTATTTAGCTACCTCGCACAGGTCCAAAGTGGAATTGTTTAATTTGTATATTTTCTTTTAAAACCAAAAAAATCGTGTTTCCAATTGTATTACTTTTTTTAATTAAAAATCTGAGATTCAAATACCACAGTAAGTCTTAACTGGAATCACCAAAATTTCAGATTTGTGAATTATTTAATCAACAATTTAACTTATTTAGACTTTCAAAGTAGTTATAGTAATTAAAAAGTAAGAATTTATAAAAATTCTGTCAAGCCTTGGCAATCCTTGTCTTTTCTCTTTTAAATGTAAACGAAAATATTTGTCATAAAAATATTTAAAATTTTTCTATTTGTAAATTGACAAAATATTAAAAACAACAAAAGCTAACAAATGTAGAGCAGGGCAACAATATAATTGCTATATTTCGTGCTCCGTAGAAGCCTATATATGAAAACAAATAGTTTAGATATAGAGATATAAAAATAAAGCTTTTTTATAAAAAAAAGACAAATTTGCCCAAAAATGACAATTGAAATTAAAAAAAAATCCGAAGTAAAAAATACAATTTAAATTCAAAATATTCGCTATCGATACTTAAAAATATCAATTGAAATTTAAAAATACCAAACGCAATTAAAAAAATGATTTAAATTCAACAAATATTTATTTTATTTCATTTTACGTTTTTTAATTTCAATTGATGCTTTATAAATTACATATGGAGTCATTCCAAAACTTTTTGAAACAATCTAATCGTTTTGAAATGGTCTTTAAATTTGAGTAAAATTTTGACAAAATTTCGTAACAAAAATTAGAACTAAAAATATAATGAAAAATTACTGCAACCAAATGAAAATTAGACCAAAAATAAAGTTTGGCGCATACTTAAATTTTTTTGATTGATAACACCAATTTGGAGAAATGAAAATGAATGAATATTAGATAAAATGAAAAATGACCCCAAAATATGCAAATACGCATTTATTTTGCATGTAATCAATAATATCCGAATGTTCTCCTTATAAACATTAAAGTTACTTGGGTCAACCTAAATTTAAATATTTTAAAGAATTAGAATAAAAATAATTTTATATAAATGGACGATCTTATAAAATTTTAGAGCAAATGGTTCTCTATGACATTGCCTCTTAGAGTTTGCCAATTGTGAAATCTATTAAAAATTATATTTGTTCTTAAGGTATGACTTCTACAATTATTAATATACGAAAATTAATAAAAGTCGCGCGATTTTTGGTTTAAAATTTTCGCCTGACAAACAAATTTTCTGATCACGATAATGTGCTAAAAATTTATAATATATTCCACCAAGCGGAGTATTTGACGTTTCGTCAAAAGAATTTTGTAGCATAATAGATTTTTATCAAAATTATCTAAAAGCGGAGTGAAGCTTTACAACACAAACACCATCAAAATGTACTTAATATTAAACGTATACATTAGATCTCAGTCAATGTAATAATTAAGTATTAAATAAAAATTGTTTATGAATTTCAAAGCTGTAAACTTTTTTGAATGCTTCAAAAAGTCAAAAAATTTAGGTTTACAAATTGCCAGCTTTAAAAAAAAATTAGAAAATATATTTTGGGCACCCCCAAAACAAAATCCTGGGCACGCCACTGTTGCTAGGTACTGTCTTTTAAAAAATTTGGATTTATCGATTTTTTGTTTATAACATTTCTAATAAAACCTGCAGTCTCACCGAAAGTAGTTATTTTGCAAACTTGTATTCTAAAACTTTTTATTTCAATATAGGAATCATGTATTTTGTCAATTTTTTCTTAATGTTTGTGAAGCTTTTGCTGTTATTTCAATTAATGAAGAAATATAAAAAACCCGCTGATTATATAATAGCAGTTCCCAATAAGTGTCAAACTAAATTTTTTGATTATAATAAGAGAATTTTTCATTACAGTTTTTACGACAGGATTTTAATGGATTGCACTTTCGGTTGGCCACAGGTTGTTTAAATTTCTGATTTTGAAAAATAGGTTTTCTGATTTCCTGTTTGTTCCGTCTCCATATCAGATCGTTGAATTTCAATTGTGTTTTAACCGCTTCACCTTTTTCTTCGTCGTTATTAGAGGAAATTGTATAATTAGGGACTTCCTGTACTGTCGTTTCTTGTTCCATTTCGAATGTCGATTCTCCTCTATCATCCTCAGCTTCATCTGAAGTAATTGTATAGTTGGGTTCTTCAACAGAATCGTCTGAAAAATTGTACAAGTTGCCACCTAAATATTGGCTTAAATAATTTAGGAACGATAAATTATCTCTAAAATTATAAAATCCAATCATACTGGACTCGGTTTCATTTTTGACGGGTGAAGTAAAAAACATGTTTATAAATAACTAATCTCGGAAGATGTTCTCATTTTTTTTTAATTTCTTTATTTTGTTGGCAAATCTCCATTTTTTCATAAGTTTGCAAACCTGAAAAAGCATAAGCCGACAAATTTGTTTAAAACTGCATTTGAATAAAAGCATAATTCAAATAAAAGTATTATTTTCATTTTTATAATTTTGGAATAAAAACATAAACAAATATATATATCTGAGTTTTGGTAAAAATACATAATTTGAGATAAAAAGCTTTTTATCAACTTCAAAATTTTGGAATAACTGTAGAACTCGAATTTTAGAAAAATTACATATTTAATGAATAAAAATATGGAAATACTGCATACATATTTCAGATATGCAGTTATAGCTGCAAACCCTGTAAAACAAATACTATCTTCCTCAACGACTGTTAATCTATAAATGAGGAACAAAAACATATGCTATTTTATAAATTTGCAAAAAAAATTAGTTGGGCAGTTATGAAAATTCAATATTTGAGAAAGTCGTAGTTCGATTTTCATAAAAATTAGACACAATATGGAACTGGATATGAATATTCCGAAATACAAAAACTTGATTTTGGTGTAACTAGACTTCTACTGTTATCAGTTTTTGCCACAGAATGGCCCTTTCCCAATTTGTAAAGGTATGAATCCAAATTCCATGGGGACTTTCAGTTCATCACCGATGAAGAGTTCATCATTTACCGAAGATTCTAACATGGAAGAAGATCATTTAATTTCGCAAAGTGAATTAAATGACTTGATTCGTGATTTGGATTTGCTCGCATCACGGTTGCAGAAGTTGAACGGTCTTGACACTCAAACAAAAGTTAATTTAATGCGATTAATATACCGTACATTGTAAATAAAAAGCGTTTGTTCATAGATGGTTTAAGATAAAGCCTGAAGACTGGTCTGATACACAATGAAAATATAAAACTATTCATTCAGGTTGCTCATGCAGTATAAACGAAGGAATGCTACGATACAAAATGGAAAATTTGTGTCAATTTGAAAGTTTTGAAAATAAATTCTAATTCAATTTTAAAGAATAAATTATTTACATACTATTCCAACATGTCATTGGTCTCTTAATTGGTATGCAATCTGATTTTACGAAAGTTTATTATTTTTGTACTTGTGGGATTGTCGTGCAACTGACCAACATTATGGGGAAAAAGCTTGGCAAAGTCGTACTAGTTATGAACCAGGAAAACAAAACTCCTCTTCTGCATCAATAGTGATAGACATACCACCAGTCTACATATAAATTGGCCTTATGAAAAACTTCCTCAAAGCGCGCTACCCTGAAGTACCGGCTTTTAAGTAATTGGCCAAGTTGTTTTCCAAACTGTCATACGCCAAAATCAAAGAGGGAATTTTTGTCTAACCTGCTATTCGAAAATTAATGGCCGGTGGCAATTTTATAAATTGTTTAACGCCCATTGAAGAAGCAGCATGGACATCATTTCAAGATGTTATTCACAAATTTCTCGGCAAACGAAAATCCCCGGATTTCAAGCAAATAATCGACAGTTTGTTGCAAAATTATAGTAAGATTGGAGCTCAAGTTTTTCCTAAAAACTTAGGTGATACTAGCGACGAGCAAGGAGAGCGACTACACCAAGATTTGGCGAAAATCGAAAGTCAAGGATTTTGGGACGAGGGCGTTATGAGCGACTACTGTTAGACTCTAATGCGTGAAACAGATCCCAAACAATACATTAGTTAGACAGTATTTCATATCATTATTTTCACTTTTTGTTAAATAAAATTGACATTAATTGTCAAAAATTGTAAAAAAATATTATAATAAATATCTTGGAAACTAGAACTTATCTTAAAAAACTGAGTACATATTTGAATTCAGCGACCCAAATAGCCTTAGAAAAAACTTTTACTTTCTCTGAACCAAAACCGTGTATACTTGTGTTGAAATTTTCTATAGTAACAGTTTTACACAAACTTAAAACAATGACACAAGAGACTTTATTGAAACTCTATTTAGTTATACTTTAACAGAATACACAATTCAATTAATCGCCAATGATTCTTCTTCAGCGTTTTATTATCAACTAACTGCCATGCCACATCGCAGTCGTAACATATTTATATGTGCGGAGAATAATAACTAGACCGTCCGGAAGCTGTATTCCGGAAACCTTTAAAATATTCTTTGAAGTTTGACAGAAGAACACCAATGACAGAAGAGCACCAATGGAAATTGATGAATAGAATTTCCGTAACAATATGTTAAATGTGTAGTATACGAAAAATGGAGGCCTTTATAAACTAAAAATATGTTATCAATTTTGAAAATTATTCGATTTTTTTTAAATTTATAATTTTTTATTAAATTTGTAGATTTTAATAAAACATATCGATTTTTTTTGCTTTTTTGTACTACTTTAGCAGTTGAAGAGTACAGACGTATTTTATCTTCGCTCGCAACATCAGTTATAAAAAAGTTTTGTAATAGGTTTATTTTTTAATAGGTTTATTATATTTTCAAAAAAATTTCGGTTTATAGTGTTTAAAAAAATCTAAAAATTATAATACAGCGATCCGACGCTTTTATAAACAAAATTAAACCATTTAAATAGTGTTAAAATAAACAAGGATATATATTTAACTTAATCAAAACAAAGTATTATTTTTATTCTTTGTTTTGTTATTTCTAAAGAGCATATGAGTGAGGAGACTAGGCTCAGTTTAAACGGCAATAATAGCTATATTGTCATAAATAAAGAGAGTGTGCAAAAGAAAAGTGATATATACAACAAATATTATTTAACCGCCAAACCTAATGAGAGAACGAGTTCTTGTTCACCCGCTTTACTCTTGTGTGAAAAAAATAACAAAATAACAGATTTAACCAATGTGGAAATAAACAAAAGTAAAATTCAAAACAACCTAACAACAACTACTTTGCTTAAACACAGGCTACTTTGACTTCCACTCCAACAACACCACTGGACAAAAATAATAACTTTAACACTGAAAATACCGTGGGTGGTAATAGTGGCAAGTCAGAAGGCAAAAGATTGAATTTATTTGGGAACAACGGTAAAAGTCCAAATTCATCTGTAACGACAGGTATGTTAAGATATATTAATATTAACAAGAGAAAACTAAGTCCTCAAAAAGGTAATGGCGGCAACGAAAAACGAAATAAAAATGAACTCATGAACAACACAACCGATCCCTTGAATAATAATCGTTTTGCTCTTTTGAGGAATAATAATTCTGAAAATCCGAGTACTACTCCCGGTCCAAGGGCCTCGAAACCACCACCAATATTCCTTCGTGAAAGTAGCTCTAATCTGTTGGTGAAGACAATTTCGGATCTTATAGGGAAAAATACTTTTCATATTGTTCCGATTAGAAAAGGGAGTGTACACGAGACGAAAGCGGTCATATACACTGAGGAAAATTATAGAAAAGTTTCTAAATATCTTAACGATACCGGGAGAAACTTTTATACATACCAACTGAAGAGTAGTAAAGGGCTAATAGTAGTCATTAAGGGTATTGAATCCAGTGTAGAATCTAAGGAAATCAAGGAGGCCCTTGAGGAAATGGACTATAAAATAAAGGTTTTAGTCATTATTTTTAATAGGGAAAAGATTCCCCAACCTATGTTTAGAGTTGAACTGGAACCGGAGGACCTAAAACTCAAAAGGAGTGAGGTTCATCCTATTTACTCACTTCAATATTTGATTCATCGTAGGATAACGGTTGAAGAACCTCATAAGCGAAATAGGCCTGTTCAATGCGCCAGCTGCCAATAATACGGGCATACTAGGGCTTATTGTACACTACGTGCTGTTTGTGTTGCATGCGGAGACCTACATTCTCCTGATCAATGCGAAGCTATTAAAAACAGATATAATTTTAACATTCTAGGCTATTCATTCCATAAAACAAACCACCCAGACGGTAAAGCGCATGGCGGTACTGCCATTCTTATTAGAAATAGAACTCGAAAGACTATCTTCAGGCCACTTCTATCCACTTGAAAAGTTTAGTTGGCGATTTGACTATAAGTTCAATATATTGCCCACCAAGATTTGCAATAACTAAAGAAAAGTTTGAGGAATTTTTTGCTACCCTAGGAGATCGCTTTCTGGATTGTGGCGACTATAACGCCAAACATACATACTGGGGATCTCGTATTATGAACCCCAGAGGCAAGCAGTTATACTCAGCACTAATGGACTGTTGGAACAAGTTAGACTTTCTGTCTCCACGACAACCAACATATTGGCCTACTAATCCTCGAAAAGTTCCTGATCTGATAGACTTTGCCATGTCGAAAAATATTGATAAGAATAACATGTCAATTGATATATCTTATGACCTATCTTCAGACCATTCTCCCGTCATAATTAAGTATTATGGTATACGGCATAGAAATACAACCTCTATTAATACCCATTTCATCACGGACTGGATTAAATATAGAAGTTATATTAGTACTCATATCCACACAAACCCGTATTTACAGTGTGAGAAGGATATTGAAGAATGTGTCCAAGACTTAACGTCTTTAATGCTAACAGCCATTGACCACTCTAAACGAGTGATTAACGCTAAACCTAGGTCATACATTTCAAATTCTGAAATAGAGAGTCTTCTTCTCGAAAAGAGAAAACTCAGAAGAGAATGGCAAAGAAACCGATCACCTGCTGCCAAGCAGAGGCTGTCTGCAGCAAATGCAAAACTGAGAAATGCCCTCCATCGAGAGGAGGATCGTAGAAACACTTCTTATATTGAAAGCCTTTCAAATTCAAAGCACACAAATTTCTCTATTTGGAAGGCTACTAAGAATATGAAACCACCGGTAGAGGGACAAAAACCATTGAGAAATTGTAATGGTTCCTGGGCTCGAAGTGATAAGGAAAAGGCTTTAATTTTTGCCGATCACTTATCAAAAGTCTTTCAGCCGATTCCTCCGCTTAACGACTTTACCCTTCTCGAGCCCCTCCGACAAGTACATGCGAACTTGGATTCTCTAACTGTTAGTTTGGATGATATTCAGAGCGTTATCAATGGTCTCATTTCGGAAAAATCTCCAGGCTACGACTTTATTACTCCGAAAATGATTAAAATCCTACCGAGTGTGGCAGTTATTGTGCTTGGAAATTTGTTCAATGCGATCTTTAAATTCAGCTATTTCCCGCTTAGTTGGAAAGTCTCACAAATTAAAATGATACCCAAGCCAGGAAAGGATTTAACAGTACCATCATCATATAGGCCTATAAGCTTACTTCCATGCCTGTTGAAACTTTTTTAAAAGATATTCCTAATGAAAATTTAGCCATTTATTATGAATGAGAATATTATCCCAGTTCACCAATTTGGTTTCCGAAAGAAACATGGAACTATCGAGCAGGTTAACCGCATAACTGGAGAGATAAGAAAATCTTTTGAAGATAGGAAATACTGTTCAGCAATTTTTCTAGATATTGCTCAAGCTTTCGATAAAGTATGGCATGATGGCTTGATATACAGGTTAGTTTAAAAGTTCCTGCGCTCGAAATGAAAGAATACTGTTTGTGTTACGAAATATATTTTTTATTCAATATAATCTCCTAGAAGCTAAATACACTTGTTCCAATGATCTTCCAATAATTTTATCCCATCCCTATAATGGTTTTCCGGAAGCTCTGCAAAATAACCGTCTACGGCTGCTATGGCCTCTTCATTCGACGAAAAATGTTTTCCACGAAGGAATTGTATGAGATTTCTGGAGAGATAGTAGTCACTGGGAGCCAAATCTGGTGAATACGGTGGATGTTCAAGCAATTCGTACTTTAATTCTTTGAATTTAGCTATCGTCAAAACACTTTTGTGAGCAGGTGCATTGTCTTGATGAAAAATTATTTTTTTCTTCTTTAAACCAGGCCTTTTCTCACGAATTTTTTCATCCAGCTAAACCAAAAGGCTGCAATAATATTCAGAGTTGATTGTTTTACCATCATGAAGATAATCAATCAACAAAATTCCTTTTGCATCCCAAATAACTGATGTAATAACCTTCTTTGCTGATCGTTGTGTGGTCGTCATTCGCGAGGATCGCCTTTAAGGCTGGTACGACCACGTTTAAATTCACCAGCCCAAAATTCAACAGTGCGTTTTGAAGGTGAGGACTCCTTATACACTTCTAACAATTGTTCATAAATTTCCTTTGCTTTTAAACCCTTCAAAACAAAGAATCTAATGACTGTACGATATTCAAATGGCTTGTAAACAAAGAAAGAATTGACAGAATGACTTGCAACTTTGCATGTGTTCTCAGGATAGTTATACCAACTTGAGAAAAAAAAGTTTGGAGCTAGCAGTGCCATCTCTTGGTGAGCGCAGGAACTTTTCAACCAACCTGTATAAAATAAAGCACTTATTACCTCCATGTACCCATAAACTATTGGAGTCTTATTTATTGAACCGCTGTTTTCAGGTAAAGCATAATGATCACGTGACAGCTGACTATGAAATTAAAGCAGGTGTTCCACAGGGAAGTGTTCTTGGTCCAACACTTTACCTAATCTACAAATCTGATTTGCCAACAAGTGACCGTATGTTAACATCAAAATTTGCTGATGATACGGCAATTCTGAGCATAAACGCAAATCCCATTGTCGCTTCAATGGAGTTAGATAACCATCTCAGAAATGTGGAGACGTGGCTACAAAATTGGCTAATACGGGTGAATGAACTTAAGAGTAAACACGTAACGTTCACTTTAAGAACGGGAAATTGCGCCCCTGTTACACTTAATAACGTACATATCCCACAGACTGATGACGTAACATATCTTGGTATACATCTAGACAGACGTCTTACTTGGCGTCGGCACATTAAAGCCAAGAGGCTTCAGATGAAGCTTAAAGCCTGTGACATGCACTGGTTATTGAACCACCGATCAAAATAAAGTCTTGACCTTAAGGTTACCCTCTATAAAAGTGTGATTAAACCCATATGTACATATGCAATTCAACTATATGGAACGGCCAGGAATTCGAGGTGCGCCATGGTATATACGAAATTGGAATGTTCATAATGACCTTGGAGTCCCGTTAGTAAAAGACGTATTTAGAGAAGTCCGTGCTAGTTACACTTCAAGGCTCTGTGATCATCGGAATCCGCTTGCGAGACAATTAACCCGAAATCGAACGCACACAAGGCTTCAAAGAGCCGATATGCCGCCCTGTTAAGATGAGGCCCATATAAGAAAATGGCTCCTTTACGGGAGTAACTAGTGTTTAAGATTAGTTATAAGATTTTATTACATATTGTTAGGCCTAAGGTGGGCAGATTTAATATTAGAATAAAAAAGTTTAAAAGAAAAACAAATGTTTTCGATTTAAGGACTTTTTTTGTATTGTTGATCTGTTATTTTTGGTAAATGAATGATATTTAGTAGGATTTTAGAAACATGAAAACTTTTTTGTTAGTAAATTATAGAGAATAAAAGTTTAAAAAATTTTTACTTATAAAAAAAGATTTAATGTTTTTTTGCATTTAAAAACAATTTATAAAGAATATGATTATACGATATAAAATTCTGCTAAATATCATTCATTTACCAAAAATAACGGATCAACAATACATAAAAACTTCCTTACCTTACCTTTTTTTTTAAATATATTGACTTTTATAAAACTTTTCTTGGGTTTTTTTTCAAATTTAGATAAATTGTGGCAATTTTTCTATTATTTAATTAAAAGCGTACATTTGAAAAAGTAGTACAACACGGTCGTCCGTTCAACGCGTCTAGACTGTATAGACCGGTCGACCGGTTATGACCGTAGCATCTAGTTATAAGTAATTAATTTAACTCTTATTTTCAAAATTTTGCAGTGTCCAATTTTTCTTGTAATAAAAGGCAAAATACGTCAATTAAATAGGCTTTTATTTATTTTCGGGTGTGCTAGCTTAACGAGTTACAAAAAAAGTGTTGTTAAAATAAGTGGACAAGTCTGTTTTCCTGACTGTATGTTACTCCACAAAATTAAAGATATAAGAATTATAAGATATTGAATTATGTAAATGTTCGTCCATAATTTTGCCGAATACCGATCAACGCTTTTAGGCCGAAATCCGAATACTATGTGTTGCACTAAAGACCATTTGAATTTTAACTGTGTCTAAATTGCACGATTTACTAAAATACAAGTCAACCTCACGTGTGAATATTACGGTTATCCGAAAAAAATTGTCCGTAATTTGTAAAAATGCCAAAAATTTATTTTACAAGAAAATGTTTGTTAATGAATGTATTGCAAAGAATTTCATTCTAAGGTGTTCCTTGCTATTAAAAATTGACAAAAAAAAAACAAAAGACAGACAGACAGGCACACAAAGAGACAGACAGAGAGACAGACAGACAGACAGACAGACAGACAGACAGACAGACAGACAGACAGACAGACAGACAGACAGACAGACAGACTTGTATGGACCAATTTATGAGAAAAGTGGTGAAAATTTTTAATGTTTTTAGACTGTAAATAGCATAATTTTTCCTACTTCCCTACTTTTACAAGACGAATAAACTGGTAAATGGAAGTAATCTTTTATATAGGTAATTTTTTTTGTTCAAGATTATTGGAAAAACCACTAGGAAAGGGTTATTTTATCATGATGGAAAAAATAAATTTTTGGCTGTCACTTTTAAGCGAATAAAAAATTTACAATTGGTCCTTCCGTATTCGCTTTAAAATGTGTTTGCGGTACAAATGTCTCCAAAATTATTTTCTCTTAATACTCAGTGCCAAATAATAAGCTATTAAATAAAAATTTAAAAAAATAATTTCGTGTCTTTATAAAAGTTCCCAACCTCTAAAAAAAACTATCTTTAGATAAAGAGATACAATTCGAAAAAATAAGCTTTATAAAAGGAAAATATTAAAGTCAGTGTTGCCGTAATAAGAAATTAAAATTACCCATATATGTAGACAAAATTGCCCAAACATACCAATTGAAATCTGAAATAAAATATCACAATTTAAATTAAAAAAATTACAAATAAAATTGAAAAATTCGCACGCGGATATTAGACGTTCCCAGGATATCTGTGCCGTTTTTAGTTTTTGAAAATTCGATGGAGTTCACAGTGTATCGCTGCTCAAATTTGGTCACTTTTTCTTTTTAAATCGAATACTTTTTTTTAAATATTCGCCAATAAATAACGTTTTGCATTTTTAAGATACTTCTGTAAATACAACTGGTACCGACAGGTTTTTAGAGTTATCGAAAGTAGTAAATTTTACAATATTTTACAATCATTAATTTAAGGTTTACGCTTATTGTAACTGTGCCAATTTTGACATTGTATATTTTGTAATAAATTTTTTCCACCATTATTCTAACTTTCGCCATGTTGAATGCGGTATTGCACCATAAAAGAATTTGTAAAAATAATAAGGTAAAATATATCTAATAAGAATTATAAATAATGAATTAATAAAATTTCGCTTTTAGAATTTTAAAGCGATCATTATATCTTGAAACTTGGTCTTTTTATTCAACAACAACGCTTATTTTCGAAACAATGATCTAAAAATAGAAAATCTAAGCTTTCATATGATATACGATTTGTAGAAATAATTGCTGAAAAAGTTATATCAGTTTAAACATAAGGTATTTAGCCAACTTTGAGCCGCTGAAAGTACGAAACCAAAACAGCACAGATATCACAGGAACATGAAACATCCCTGCCCAAAACTTCACTGATGTCCGAAGAATGACTCTTTGTTTTTTTTAATAGCATTTGGTATTTTTGAATTTTAATTGAATTTTTTTTAATTTTAAATGGTATTTTTATATTTTATTTTAATTTCAAATGTGGCTTTTTTATTTACAATTGCTATTTTTAATGAAAATGCTGTTTTTTAAATAAATATACTAATTTAAATTACTTAGTAATTTCTAATTAATACACTGTGCTTGTCGCAAATATCAACAAGCTGATCACCCTACTGGTAAGGCTGAATTCAATAGTGATAGCCGATTTTTAAAGCGCTCGTATTCGCGATTTAAAATTTCAATATTACTGTACCTTAAACCGATATTCTTTATACTCTTGGGATTATTTTTGAATTAAAATCAATCCAACTCTTTTAGAAACAATTTTTCGTTACTTTTTTTTTTTTTTTTTTGAGGAAAAATTATATTTTCGAGAAATTTTTGTTTGTGTTGATTTTGCAATTAATTCAAGTATAAAATCACCAGATGTTACGTGACATTTGCTGAAACCCATAAGGAAAAATGCTTGAAAAAGATGAATAAATACAGATATTATTAACGAAAATTATACTAAAGCACAAAACTTATGTTTTCTATCGTTTTACACACATTTTGATAAAATTTAAAGGTGTAAACATATCGCAAAAACATATTTTTCCTACAAATAAAAACTGCAATTTATGCTATTTTGTGTATATTCAGTATTGAAACTAATATCGAAAAACGACTAGCACTTACTCGAATTTGTTTCACCAGTAGGGTGTCTAGCTTGTCAAATCGAAGCACAGAAAAATTTTTAAGTTCAATATTAAATGTATACATTTGATCTCAGTCGATATGATAAATAAGATTTAAAAAAAAAATTTTATATGAATTTAAAATCTGTAAATTTTGTTTTAAATGCTTCAAATAGGCACGCCACTGGTAGAGGGTTTAACAAGAGAAACACAAGTTTTATGTTATCAATGTCCGATTTACACTATAAGATTTTAGGTATGATTTCGTGATGCGAAACATATAGTCTAGGTTGCAAAATATCTCCGAAAATCTTATAATATAAACTAGTGTAAGATACTGATATATTGATTCATTTATATTTATTGGAAAAAAAATTATATACAATATTTTTATTTGTTAGTAAACATAATAAAAAAAATCTGTATGAAAGTTTGTAGACTGTATTTTAAACAATAAAAACATTAATATATATTTCATGAGAGCATATATTTTTGTAATGTATCATGTAGGCAATTATTATGCAATGAGGGATTCATGTAATGCCTCGTATTTCGTTTATACTATGTAGATATAATAAGTTTACAAGTTTGATGTCAAACTTAATACATAATTAAGAAAAGACTTTTCACATAAGCCTATCTAATATTTATATGTGATATTTATGTTTGTTGTTATATAATATAAAATTCAAATTGCTAACAATTATAGAGTAACTAAACTGTATAGTATTACACAGATTCTATTCTACGGTAACGGATTTGGCCAAGTTGCGCGGACAATCCACATCACAGCCACGTAAAACGGCAATATGATAGGAAAGGAGCTGCATGGGAATAACTGTAAGTATACCCTGAAGGCAGTCAACTGTTCGGGGAATTTCTAAACTACGGGAACTGAATGATTTGGTCTCTTCATCACCTTCTTCGCAAATAATAATGGGACAAGCTTTGCGTGAGGTAACTTGTTGCAGAGCATTCATACATTTAACATATACGGGGTCACGCAAAACAATCATAAGGACAGGCATAGAATCATCAACCAAAGCCAGAGGTCCATGTTTAAGTTCACCAGCCATAATACCTTCACTGTGCATATAAGTCAATTCCTTTACTTTCTGTATGTATAGTAAGAGAAAAATTTAAAACAGTTAAATTAGTATAGTCTGATAGCATTTTAAAATAAACCATATAAAACACATACCAAAGCACCTTCCAAACAAGTGGCAAAGTTATAACCACGACCCATAATCAAAAGTGATTTATGTTGATATAAGTTCTTGGCCAATTCCTGCACCTGAGAATCTAGTTTTAAAACTTGACGAATCTGATCCTCCAAGTTAAGAAGAGCATTTATAATTTCCAAACGTCTTTGTTGCAATGACAAACGATCTTCGGACATTGTCAAAGCAAACATAACCAAAGATATAAATTGAGATGTGTAAGCTTTTGTAGAGGCAACGCCGATTTCAGGACCGGCATTAATATGGACACCACAATGAGATTCACGACAAATGCTACTGCCGACAGTGTTGGTAATGCCAACAATCAATGCACCACGTTGTTTGCAATAACGCAATGCCATCAGAGTATCAGCAGTTTCACCAGATTGAGAAATAAAGAAGCAGACATCATCTCGGAATATGGGTGTGTTACGATCTAAGAAATCTGATGCCAATTCAACCATAACTGGTAATTCAGTGAGTTCTTCTAATAATTGGCGAGTGGCAACAGCACTATGATATGAGGTACCACAACCAATTAACATTAAACGGCGACAACGTTTAATTTCTGGAATGTAATCTTTGATGCCACCCAACACAATGGATTTTGTTTCGAAACGAACACGACCACGCATAGTATTGACGACCGATTCAGGTTGTTCGAAAATTTCCTTCAACATGAAATAGTCATAATTGCCTTTCATAATTTGTTGGATTTCCATTTTTAAGGTGGTGATTTCGCGAGCATGAGGATCATCAGTGCATTTCTTAAGACGATGAATACTCAAAGAACCTTCGCGTACTGCAGCAACATCATCGTCCTGTAAAGAGAAATGTTTTTATTTTTATTGTTACGGAAATACAATTCATTAATTTCCATTCAAAATCCCCATATATTAGCCTTGAAAGATAAAACAGTTAAATGACAACCCTTCACCATAACTAAAGTTTCTTCTGTCAAACTTCGAAAGAACATTCTCAAAGTTGCCAGTATGCAACTTCCCGAAAGTGCAACCACATTCTAGTTATTTTAACTTACACATATAAAAACGCCAGCAAGGTGGCATGGCAAGTTTAGTGGATAATAAAACGCTAAAGAATAAGCAATAACGATTATTTAAATTTTGTATTCTGTGGAAGTGTAAAATTAATAGAGTTTAAATAAAGTCTCTTGTGTAATCGTTTTAAGTTTGTAATTAAATAAAGAGTAGCTATAAAAGAATTTCAATGGTGTTTATTATTTGCAATAAGAAAAGAACTAGATTTATTTAAAGGAAATAAATCAACGATTTTAAAAGGTAAAATCGTAACAATTGGTGTCAGAAGTGGGATTGCAAGCTTTTATGAAATTGGTAGAGCTTAAAGTGGAGCAACTCAAGAAGGAATTGAGTAAGTTAGAGCTACCGACAGCAGGTAATAAGACTGAATTGCAAAAGAGGCGACTTACGAATTTGACGAAAAAGAAGCAATTAGTACCCGTAAAAAAGGAGGTAATATGGAGTGAAGCGCAATGTTTGCTGCTATGGTGGAAAAAATAGAAATTTCTAGAGCAGACAACACAAAACTGATAGAAACTTCTAGAGCAGACAACGATAAATTGTTTGCAAAACGAAAGAGCAGACAATATGAAAATGTTAGTAGCTTCGAGAGCAGACAACGAAAAACTGTTAGCTAATATGGAAATGAAGCTGTTAACTAAGTTTAAAGAAAAACTTTTAGAAAATTCTAGAGAAGTTTCCGAAGTGGCAAAAAAATGACCGACTTAGATAATGACGTCGAAAAAAGCTGCAAGATCAAAAATGTAAAGTAAATAATCTTCAATGGCAAGAGGGCCCAGTACGAATTATTTCGGAAACTTCTGGTAGAGTAAAGGCCCCCCCCCTTTTGACGGCAGCATACCATTTAATGTATTCCAATTCCATTTCGAAACAGTTGCCGCCAGAAATGTGTGGAACAATGAAGAAAAAGCTATTGAATTGATTCTGGCCTTAAAAGGAAATGCAGCAGAAATTTTAGAAAGTGTGCCAATCACCTGCAGAAATAATTACGATGACATAATGGAGGTATTGTAGCGAAAGTATGGTCGCGAACACAAAAAGGAATTTACCGAATGGAACTAAGAGGCAGAGTGCAGAAAGCACATGAGTCGTTTTTGCAACAGAAATTGAGCGGTTGGTGCAGCTGTCTTATCCGGGCGAAAATCATCCATTATTAGATCAATTCAAAATTGAAGCATTTGTGTGTGGAATTTTGACTCTGGTGTAAGATACGCGGTGTGTGCACAAAAATAGTCTTTTGGGGAAACTGTCTCATTAGCGCTGGGACAGGAAACTACAAAGATAATTTTTAAGCAACGAATATTTGATGTGCGAAACTTCGAAATATCCGCTGAAAAAGAGGAAGATATAAGTGCCAAGTTTATAGAAGCTGTTAAGGGGGCAGTTTTGCAGGCATTAGGTGAAAAGCAAGTCAAAACCAAGGATAAATGCAATAACTAAGGTAGAATAGGACATTTCCAGAGAAACTGCCCGAGCACCAAGGAAAAGCCACCAGCCCGTTCATAGATTAACCCAGGGTCACTGTTAAAACTAGAAAGAGCTAGCACTTTAGGAAACTAACGATTTCCAACATAAGCGTCAATCATGTATTTATTTTTGCTGATATTGTAGACGAAGTAATTATTTGTCATGGCATTAATCTGCATATGGGGCAAAAAGTTATGATTTGGCGGAATGGTGAAATACCCCTTAATGTTGGCTATAAGCGCAAGGTTTAAGTAAGAAAGACGGTTACCATTGAGCACAGCAAAGAATGGAAGCATTGCAAGCACTTTTTAAAGGCTGAGGGAAAAGACGACAAACGCATATCGAGTCGAGTGAAGACTAGTCAGGGGCGCAACGGAGTTGGCAACGATTATATCAGCCAAAAAAGAAAACAGAAGGTCTATCCGCGAGATGAAAGCCCCTTGATGAAGGCATATTGGGCCCAGTGGAATAGAGCCTCGTCGGCAAGAATAAACGAAGTATTAAAAGAGTTCCATGACGCTCATGACACTCTGATGCGCATACAAAGATGGCAAAGATTCCCGCCTGGAATATGGTCGGGTATTTGCCTATAGGAAGGGCACGTTGAAAATTGGGTCCATAGGCGCCCACACCCGTATCTCCTTTGATCTGTTTCGATCCGTCAGTGAACCAAACCTGTCATCCCTGTTCGGGTTCCCAAGATTTGTTGTTCCAAATGCGTCTCTCGAAGATGATTATATCATAATTCCTAGTAAAAATCTGCCTTATCTTATCCGTGACCTTGTCCAGTGGATCTTCAAGGAACCCCGCTATCTCCATGTGGCCAATCAGGTTACCTTCCATGATATTAGCAAACTCCCGGAGATGCAGAACACAATTACAGGCGTCCTCCTTTACCGAGATATGTATTGGAGGTATATTAAGCATGGCACCAATGGCGCTAGCCGGACAGGTCCTTGGCGTACCAGTTATGCCCATACAGGCTAGGCGATAGATCCTGTAAACCGTTCCCTTCGCCTGTGTTTGCTCCACCTTGGACCACCATGCCAGAGCAGCAAAAGTAACCATTGGTCTCACGATGGTGTTGAAAGACCAGTAAACCATTCGGGGCCTTAGACCCCAAGTCCTGCTAAAAAGTCCCTGACAGGCATATAATGCCCTGGTAGCTTTCCTAACTATGGAATCCAGATAATGGTTCCAAGTAAGGGTTCTATCCAGTGTAATGCCAAGATACCTAACAACGTCAGAGAAGCCCACGGTAATGCCAATAATCGTCTGTCAATCGTCTTGGATGGGTTCAGAGATAGCTACCTTTCTCGACACCAATTGAGAGTGTGGTTTATGGCCTGTTGCATGCGGTCAGAAATATTTCTCCCAGCCACTGACAGGATAATCTGCATAGCCATAGGTCCCGAATCATAGGTCGTTCAGTTCCAACCAAAGTCCAAAGTAGAGGCGACAACACACCACGCTGTGGGCAGCCCCTAGTGACACTTATGGTCATAGATAAAGTACCAGTGAAATGACGCTGGTTGTTAACATCTCAATAGTCCACTTTATGATAATCGGAACAATGCCCCTCCTGGTCATAGCCCTCCTAATCGCATCATATGATGTATTATCGAAGGCATCTTGTATGTCAATGAAATTGTTTCGCCTCTAATGCTTTTTCAATTTCAGTGACAACATGATCGCAGTCTCAGTGGATTTTCCTTGCTGATACGCAAATTGTAGCCCATGAATCGACATACGCATGAGGTACAAATCTATTATATAATAATCCAAATCTTTCTCCATCGTCTTAAGAAGAAAAGAACTTAGACTTATCGGTGTGTAAGATTTGGGCAGATGTTCAGATTTCTTGCCCGCTTTAGGTATAAAGACTACTTTTACTTCTTTCCAGGCTGTCGTAACGAACCCGAATAACAAACTAGAGCGAAATAATCCGATAAGATGTGTAGCGATAATATCCAACCCTTTTTGAAGCAGGCAGGGTACCATCCGGCCCAGGTGACCCTCTAAAAAATGCCCTTTGCAAGACGAATATCCCTCCCTATCAGAGACGGAGTCCTAATCAGATATCTGTTAATGGGCACACATCCGGGGAAGTGGGTTTCCAAAAGAAGCATACAGTATATAGAAACCATCAGGTCTCCTGAGAGTACATAGATCATAACTGTGATCCTGATGAAGGGTCTTTTGAAGGCGTACTGCCTCTGGTAGGTCATCAATCCTTTCACAGTAGTTGCGCCAAGTGACCCTTTTAGACCTGTGAGCGCAATCTAGTAGGTGACTCAGTCACCAGTTTCTTTTGCCACATTTAATAATCTTCTAGCCCTCCGCTTGAGCCGTTGGAGACCATCGTTCCACCATTGGACATCTCTTCTAATCTTCCTGACCCTCAGCAGACAGCTCTCCCAGTAAGCTGAAGATATGTTCGACTGCAAATCAGACGCCACGTAATCAATCTCACATGAGCTACAGATAAAATTCCTAGGCTCACCCAAACCGTTACCGAGATGATAACGAAAGTTGTCCCAGTCCATCCTCCTAGGATTCCGATAGACCTGATCTGTAATTAAAGCACTGGCAACGTAAAAAACTATATGCCGACGTTCGGTCATAGAAATTTCATCAGAAACATGCTAACCTGAGATGGTAAATGAAAGATTGGCGCTTGTCAAAGTTAGATCCACATATGTTAGCCCTGAAATATAAACAATTAAATGGCAACCCTTCACCATAACTAATGTTTATTTTGTCAAACTTCAAAAGAACATTCTAGTATGCAGCACATATAAAAACGCCAGCAAGGTGGCATGGCAAGTTAGTTGATAATAAAACGCCAAAGAGGAAGCATTGATGATTAATTGAATTGTGTATTCTGTGGAAGTGTAAACTTAATAGCGATAAATAAAGTCTCTTGTGTAATAGTCTTAAGTTTGTATTTAAATAAAGTGTAGCTATAAAAGAATTTCAACGGTGTTTATTATATGCAATAAGAAAGACAAGATATATTTAAAGAAAATAAATCAACGATTTTAAAAGGCAAAATCGTAACAATATATTGCGACCCTGAATTAACAATGATCGTTTCATACAAGAGGCCGCCACTAGTATATGAACCAATATTTCAGTTTCCAATGTCTTGGCGCTAAAACTGCCGTGGAAGACGACTACCAGTTTTGTTTTAATATTTGCGAATTCTTGGGCACTGAGAATCCACGTATCATTTACGAAGAGCCATTACATCCCGTCAATGTTATTGCAAGGTGCGCCATTAACACCGGAGGTATCGTATTGCTTTTTAAATGAAGACGTGGGTAACACAGTAGCCGTGGGCGCTGCCATCCTTGTTAACCATTTTGAATCTTTTTGCCGCATTTTTCATAATTTCTAAGAGAACACCGCCCGACTGCACATTTTTAAAGATGCGTTTCCGGTTCGCCTAGTGTTTCGTTTTGGCGATTTGAAGGACCAGAGGCGTAATTAATGTCGCATATGAGAGGTAGACGTACCTAACCAAATTCAATTGGGTCCATCCCTGAGCTAAATCTTATGTTGTTTAGAAGATTTACATGGACACACGTACGAATATCGTTAAATCGAATCAGGATGAGATTCTGAGCGGAATATTGTCGATTTTTTGACGTTTATTATTCTTTTGAATGCTTTATTCAGGTTTTTTTTTTAATTTTTGTTCTTATGCAAAAACTTTTTTTTCTATATTTTACACCTGCACTTAAAATAGTTAAGATAACAGAAAATGCCATTTACAAGAAATGATATTTAATTTAAAAACCGGTCGACTTACTTTTCATTTAAATTAAATGGTTTTTGTTATTTTTTTAATGTTGTTTAAACAACTGACACATCCGTAGGAAACAAATAATTAATCAGTTAAAGTAAATGTTAAAATTTTACCTAACCAATTCCGTAAAAAATAAATTATTTATTCATTTATTTGAAATTGTTTCAGTTTTTGTATTTTTGTTTGCTTTTAATCTACAAAATGTATGTATATTTAGATGAAAATAATTTTGTATAGAAACAAACAGTTTAAATAAAAAACAAATTGGAATTTTTTGAATATAAATTTTTTTTTGAAACAGACAGCAAACAAAATTTAAATTTGTAATAACTGTAACAGCCACAAATAATCCACAAATTTCCGTTTCGTGGGAAAGTTTTTATTTAAATTTCAAACAAATTAAAAAATAAAGGTAACTGAAAAAAATTGGTAAATGGTAGTAAATCATTTCGAACAAATGTATGAGAAAGTTAAAATAGTTATTTCTTTGAAATATAAATGTAAGTTGTTTAAAAAGTTTTTATTAAACTACAAACAGTAAACTACATAATACTCTGAGTGTCTAAAAAACCTTTAAAATTTCAGGATAATTTTGATTGCAGGCTGGAAAAATAGGTCTTTAAATTAAGAAATTTTTTAAGGAAAGTGAGGTGAAAAATGGTCAAATAAAAGTTTCACAAAATATTACGATGTTGACATTAAAATTTTAATTCAAACAAAAAAAAAATTGTAAAAAAATATTATGTAAAATCTATACATATATATCTACATTGAACATTTTTGTCAATAATACGGTTAATATTAACCTTGCTTATAACGAACTAAATGGCTCGTCTTTTGGAGATTGCCTTAACCGGTCTTTGCTGTATTTCGATTTTTGAAATATTGTGTAAAAATATTAGTGATCAAAAAGAGACTTAATAGAAATGAAAATTGTTATATTTCAAGCCAAAATCGATTATTTCACTATTTATACACTCTCACAAGAAAAATGCATTACCACATATTTCTCAAAAAACCTTGAAACAAATATGAAATTTTTAAAAAATCTGCATTTTTTTAAATTAAAAAATTAAGTAAACTACTCAACACTTTTTTATTTGCCTTTAGCAGTTAATATTTTACTTAGCCTTTATTCTGTAAAGGCTACGTCAGCGTTTTCTGCAGAGTTACAGACGTATGAAATAAAAACTTTTCATTATACACAACTTTCCTCCACAATAAAAACAAGTAAGAGCGGCTAAATTTGGCTATGCAGAATCTTATATACCCTTCACCATGGTTGGAAAAACTGAAGTTTATATATGGACATACAGTAGAATCCCGATAACTCGCAATCCCGATAACTCGTAAATCTCACTAACTCGTAATAATTGGTCGGTCCCTTGAAAAAATCGCGGTAACTCGTATAAAATACATGCATTTCGGTCCCCTCAATAAGTCGTAATTTTTTTGCAAAATCAATTTGGCAAAACGTCTTATAAGTCGTAATTTCTTACTAAAACGTCGTAATTTTGCATTTAAACTTCTTCTAACTCGTAATTGTAAAAAAAACAAAAAAAAAACAAAAAAAAAAACAAAAAAATGATGTCGCCGTAAAATGATTTTTATTTACCGTTATGTATTTTGTGTTTACCATAGTGTTTTGCTCTATTCAACTTGAATTTGTAGCGCATTTTCAGTTCATTAAGTAAAAATGTCAAAGCGGAGTTGCAACACATTGTGCGTAAAAACAAAACAAGAAATTATTAATGCAGTATCGAGTGGAGAAAAAAAAGTTGAAGTTGCAGCTAGATATAAAATAGCTCCATCAACTTTAACATCAATTTTAAAAAAACGCGAGTTTTATTTAAACCTTTCGTCAAACAATAAATTAAAAAGACAAAAAAAAATCTGAGCATCCAAATTTAGAAAAAGCACTGTTAAAATGGTTTGAGCAGTGTCGTCATTCTAACATACCAGTCGGCGGAGCACTTATGAGGGAAAAGGCTAAAGCATTTGCTGTAAAATTACGTTTTCCAGAATTTAAAGCGAATGATGGCTGGTTTGATCGGTTCAAAAAGCGACATAACATAAGTTTTCGGAAAATTTGCGGGGAAAGTGCCTCTGTGGATGATGATGTGTGTTCAGAATGGCGTGCTAAGCTAAGTCAACTCACAGAGGGCTTTGACCCAAAAAATATCTTCAATGCGGACGAAACGGGCTTGTTTTTCAAGTGTCTTCCTGATCGCACTATGAGCTTAAAGGGTGAAAAGTGCCATGGTGGTAAAAGCAGTAAGGACCGCATTACAATAATGCTTGCTGCCAATATGAATGACACAGAGAAACTAAAGCCACTAATAATTGGTAAATCAGTAAAACCTAGATGTTTTAAAAATGTGAAAACATTACCCGTCACTTACCGTGCTAACAAGAAAGCATGGATGACTGCAATCTTATTCAATGAATGGCTTAAAATGTTGAACAGTCAAATGGAAAAACAACATCGTAAAATTTTATTGTTTGTTGATAATTGTCCTGCACACAAAATTGATGAAGATTTAAGTCATGTTCATGTTGAATTTTTGCCGGCAAATACCACTTCCAAACTACAACCACTGGATAAAGGCATTATCCAAAACTTTAAAACATTATACCGAAAAGAAATAGTTTCACAAATGATACAAAATAGTATACAAGAAGAAAAAAATCATAACATCAATTTATATTCTGCCATAAATTATGCTTTTAAAGCTTGGCAGAATGTTTCAAAATCAACTATAAAAAACTGTTTTAGAGCTTGCGGTTTTACCGATTCAAACGAAATGGTAGTCAGCAGTGAGATAGTTCACGTACCGCAATGGGATGAAATTCCACAAAATGAAGAATCCACCATAACGTTCTATGAGTACGTTCATTTTGACGATGGCTTGGCTACAGAAGGAATTTTGACGGATGATGATATTTTGGGCTTAGAAGTTGATGAACAGGACGACAACGATGAAAACGATGTGGAAATTCCACGTGTTTCTTTTAAATGTGCCAAATCTAGCGTTCAAAAAATTCGTGATTTTCTTATGCAAACAGAAACTGATGATGCATCCTTTGAAGTTATTTTTAAACGGGACAATATAATTGATCGTTTAAGTGTACAAAAATCACATCAAACACAAATTACAGATTTTTTACATTAATATTGACATTGTAACTCTTTTCATTACTTTATTTTCTTATAAATTCTCATAAAACGTCACTAAAATAAAAAAAAAAATAAAAAATCCCTCTAAGTCGTATTTTTTAAATTTTACTCCCGATAAGTCGAAATCTCACTAACTCGAAAATCTCAATAAGTCGTAATAAACGGTCGGTCCCTTGCGACTACGAGTTATCGGGATTCTACTGTATATGGAATGGACAGATTTATATACGGACATATATGGAATGGACAGATTTATATACGGATTAACCATTTAGTTTGGTGATAAAACTTATTTAAAAAAAAATTATGTTTTGGGCATAACTTTTTTGTATCTGAACCGATATTTCCGAGTTTTTTCAACAAATATGTTATACTAAAGATTTTCGATCTTTTGCTATATAAGACGTATCCGTAGGTCATATTACAGCTCTAGAATAGTGTTTGTTGTTTGTGTATAAAAGGTGAAGAGGTGAAAGAAAAGAATTTCAACAAATCGTTAAAAGCAATCACTAGAACTGCATGTGTTTTATTTCTACAAAAATGTTTGATTTGGCTGGCAAATTTGCATTTGGGATTTTATTTCGCTTTTTTATTAAAAAATATTTTTAATTTCTTTAGCTTAATTTTTCAAAATTTAAAGGAAAATAGCTTATAAAGGGAAATCATGTATAAAATTTTCTTAATATATGAGAAATAAAATGGTTTAAAAATCTTTTTATAAATTCTTTTAAATCGGAGCAAAAAATAGAAATAAAACCGTTTGTATTTTGTTTGTATCAGAGGGTTTTTATAAAAATTTTGATGTTTTTAGCCTATTTATGGATTATTTAATTATTAATATAAAAATTTATTAAAATTAATTATTAAATGTTAAAAAAAAACAAAAAAAAAAAAAAAAAAAATCTTAAGAAAATAAAAAAAAAATTGTACAAAAAAAAAGTTGAATTGAGCGGGTGAATTCCCATCGAACCCGCGGCCTTAGAGGAAAAAAAAGCATTTGTAACATAGCGTTTAGACAACTGAGCTATTAAGGTCATGCAGAATCATCGTTAATAGAATTCAATAAACAGTTTTCGTTCATTAGAGATTTGTTTGGTTTTTATTTAAATGAAAAATCTTTGTATGTGTTTGTTGTTTGTTTATAGAAGGTGAAGAGGTGAAAGAAAAGAATTTTAACAAATCGTTAAAAGAAATCACTAGAACTGCATGTGTTTTATTTCTACAAAAACGTTTGATCTAGCTGGCAAATTTGCATTTGGGATTTTATTTCGCTTTTTTATTAAAAAATATTTTTAATTTCTTTAGCCTTATTTAAAGGAAAATAGTTTATAATTTTTTTTTATAAATTATTATAAGTTATGACCTAAAATAGTTGCACTCAAAGGGAAATTATGTATAAAATTTTCTTAATATATAAGAAATAAAATGGTTTAAAAATCTGTTTATAAATTCTTTTAAATCGGAGCAAAAAATAGAAATAAAAACCTTTGTATTTTGTTTGTATTAGAGGGTTTTTATAAAAATTTTGATGTTTTTAGCCTATTTATGGATTATTTAATTATTAATAAAAAAATTTATATAAATAAATTATTAAATGTTAAAAACAAAACAAAAAATAAACAAAAAAAAAGTCTTAGAGAAAAAAAAGTATTTGTGACATAGCGTCTAGACAACTGAGCTATTGAAGCTCACACAAAATTATCGTTAATAGAGGTACATATATAAAAAGTCTCCGTTCATTAGAGATTTGTTTGGTTTTTATTTAAATGACAAATCTTTGTAAGTGTTTGTTGTTTGTGTATAAAAGGTGGAGATGAAAGAAAAGAATTTCAACAAATGGATGTGTTTGTTATGCGTAAAATTCTACATACATATTAAACAAAGGGATTTTACGGAAAAAATTAGAGGTAGTCCTGGTTTTTTTCTAATATCTCAGCCATTTATTAACCGATCTGGCTGATTTTTTATAGCAAATAGAAATGGATCACATTTAACAGAAACAAATAACAATGAAGTCCTTATCATGTCTGGGTTCTTCGGAAAACCCATTTAAACACACAGACGGTCAGACGGACATCGTTAAATCAACTCTGCTCTTCATAAGGACCCAGAATATATATACTTTATAGGGTCTAAGATCGATATTGTAGAAATTACAAACGGAATGACAAACTTATATATACCTTTCCACCTGTGGTGAAGGGTATAAAAAGATCGATAATATCTAAAATTTTAACGATATAAAGGTTATCGTTTTTGATACTATACTGATGCTATAAAATGTTAGAAATTGGAGATGTTGAGGCATTAACTCAACAAAATTTGCTTTTCATATTATACGGGAGAAATATCCTAATTATTGAATACAAATAAGTATGGTATTTGATTTTTAAATCTTGAGAATTATTTTAAGGAAAAAATTTATAAAATGAATTAAAATAAATTTTTGGCGATAATAAGGTTGAAATAATATATAGTACACAATTGAAATTTTAAATTTTATTCTTGTATTAGAGCAAAATTAGCATCTCTCCGAATGCAGAAGCAATTATAAAAAAATTAAGTTTCATATTATGAATACCCATCAAAACTTAGTCGAACACAGAGTTAATTTTTAAGAAAGCATTTAACGTTCGAAACGTCTCCAATTAAAAATATTTTGGTAATGTGGCCCAGTTAAATTAAATTCTTAATCTATAATATAATTTAGTAAAAAAGTAACTACAGTAATTACAAACTTACCTCCAAATAAATGACACGGTTTGTATGTTCAATAACAGCTGAAGCATCCGAAGCAAAGAAATATTCAACTTCTTTCTCCAAGGGCATAAATTCCGATGTACTTTCAGAACGTGGTAGCACTGATATATCGTGGTTTTGTAATTTTGGACGATAATCTTTTGAATTAGTATCGTTTTCAATATTAATTATATTTATATGATGATATTTGATGATAGAGTATACAATATTTATTAGGCATTTGTGGTAATTTTTTTTTTTGCAGAAATGATGGAAAGCATAAGCATTTCAATTTTTTATATTTACAAAATCATCAAGTGCCAATAAAATGTACCGATGTCAAAACGAAGTGACCAATTTCAAATAGCGTTTTATGTTTGTATTGTAAATACATAGTTGTCATAATTTTCCATATTCCATAAGTAGATTTATAATATTTGTTCATCGATTTGCAGTCATTTAGATAATTGTTTATTTATTTTATGGTAGATTTTATAATGAAATCAAAATGATAAATTAGGATTAAAATTTAATTTATAAAAAGATGAATATTAAAACTCTCTACAAAAAAAATTACCCGTAAACCATTATTTGACCATTATTAAATAAATTGAAAAAAAGCCAATACAAAGCAAACATACTCACACCATACATTAAATAAATAAAGAGAGAAAACCATACAGTTCCTAACAAAACATGATACAGAAACTTTTTATCTAAAAAACAGTATCAGTTGTGGACACCGATTTTGTTGTCAATAGAATTCTGGCGTTTATAACTATCATCATACTGAATTATATTTTTTTCACGTCTAATTTAATCTTATATTGCACATAATTCTTATTAAGTTCCACAAAATTTTCTTTTTTTTAGGTTTCCGACTTTCAAATTCTATACAAATTTTAAATCTAAAACTTGAAAGAAACGAAAATACGTATTTCGGGATTTAGTATCAACGTATTATTTAACATTTGAATATTTTATTTTAACTAAAAAAAATAGAAATTTAAATGTGTGCCTTTTATCGTAAATATATATTTCTAAAGGAGGGCCCGATCAATAAATATCTTTTTTTATACAAGATTGGAGCTCGTTACATTGTATATACCAGAGGGTCTCAAACAATCTTAGTTTTGCCCAATCATTTCTATATTTTGTATTTGTAACCTTTGTTTTCCTTTTTTCAAACAAATGAAAACATATTTCTTGAGAACGGATTTTGCTTTTAATATAAGGGGAAATTCAAAGTATACGAGGGGAAATTGAGAGAAATTCCCCAGATTTCTAATGATGCCGGAAAAAGTTTGTCTTATAAAAGAGAATTATAGTTTGATTGATTTTTTTGATTTTTAATTCTTACTTTATTTACATTTTTACTTTACTAACTAGATATTAAAATATGAGATCTTATCTTTACATAGATATTACAACAAATAATACATTTGGTCTAAGATATTAATATATTTTTTCTGTTTTCAATTTAATTTTTAAAAAGGCAAAATGGGGAAAAAAACCTTTATGTGATTTAAAGTTATTCAAATATTATTCGGAAATGTACATATGTTTATAGTAGTACTATTATAGATAATAGTTCTTTATAAACATATCATTTCCGATTTGATAATTTGTGTTCAGTTATTTAATAATATATTTAATTCTCTTATCAGGATAAGAAGAACTTTCAATTTTTTTGTAATATTTGTTATTAATTCTTGTTATAAAGTCAATGATTGTTTCATAGCCAGTTTCTTCATGGATTAGATTTGTTGGATATCTCCAAGGTTTGTTGTTTATCATTTTGAGATTTGTTTTGGATGATTTGCAATCTTTTAAGGTGACATTTAGCAGCAGTACTCTATATAGGACTAGCATACGTTAATATCGGTCTTATAACACTTTTGAAAAGTAGATTTTTGTTTTCGTAGTTTAAATGCGACCGTCTATTAAGTAACGGCCATAAAGCTCTAAAAGATTTAATAGCTTTTTGACTTATTTCATTATAATGCTGCTTAAATGTGAGTTTTTTGTCCAAAACAACACCAAGATATTTAACATCGTTACGTACATTTATGACTTCGTTTCCAAATGTTAGTTGCCGTTTTGGCAGTCTTTTGGGAGATTTGTTAAATGGAAAGATTATTGCTTGATTCTTATTTGGATTAATTTTAATTTTCCACTTGTGGAGATATTTATTGCAATTTATAAGCCCTTTTCCCATTTTTTTAAGAAGCGCACTAGTCAGTTTGCTTGCGGAAATTAATGCAGTATCGTTAGCATAATAAGCAACTTTCATATATTTTGGGGGTTTAAAGTCAGATGTGTAAATTGAGTAGAGCAATGGTGAGAAAACTGACCCTTGTGGTAATCCTATTGTAATAGTTTTCGAAGATGAGGTTTCGTTATTAATGCAAACTTTGAAGGTTCGTCCCTCGATAAAATCAGCAATAAGTTTGCAAAGATATTTAGGTGTGTTTGCAACTAAAAGTTTGTATAAAAGGCCATGGTGCCAAACAGTGTCAAAGGCTTGTTATATATCTAACAATATAAGACCCGTGGAACGTTTGTTGTTTTTGTTAGTCATAATTTGATTTTAAATTCGGTTTATTTGATGAGTAGTACTGTGCTCTTTTTGAATCTAAATTGTTCCTTAGCGACTATGGAATTTGTGGTAACAAATTCACTCAGACGTAAATGCAGTATTTTTTTAAATATTTTGCCTAAATTGCTTAAAAGACTAATGGGTCTGAAGCTATTTGGATTATTCTTTGGTTTATTAGGTTTGTTGATAGCTATGACCTTAGCTTCTTTAAACTTTTTAGGGAAATAGTTGAGTTTGATGCAGCTATTAATTATTATTACGAGTAGTTTTAAGGGTTTAATTGAAAGTTTCTTCAGTAGCAGGTTGGGAACATTGTCGAAACCAGGGGATTTAGAAGCTTTTAATGATGTTGTAAAAATGGCAGCTGAATCTGGGTTCTCTTTCTTAAAATCGTTTACTTTAGCATTTATGGTTTTTTCCAGTGAGTGCTTGTAATTAACGGTAAGATTATTAGCCTGGACGAACGTGTTGGCCAGAATTTCAGCTTTTTCTTTATTAGAAGTTGTTTTACAATTTCCAAGATTATTGTGAGGAATTTGATTTTTACCTTTTCTTCGCAAGCTTCTGCTTATTTTCCATAATGATTTGTCGCCAGGTCTCAAATTAGATAAAAGATGACACCATTTTTTATTACGATGTATTGAAATACTATGACCTATCAGGTTACTTAGGAATTTAGTATACTGATTATATACATCTTTCTCGTCTACATTGGAAGTTCTTTCACTTTTTCTTTTGTAGCTTCTTCTTAGTTTTATATATTTTATGATATTGTCTGGCAATACATAATTATTTTGATGTGTTACCTTAGGTGTTGATACGTGTCTTGCCTCTAATATTATGTTGATAAATTTATTTATTTCCTGGTCTATTGCTGCCTTGGAATTGTATACATCAGTATTAAAAATTATTTTATTGTCAATAAAATTCATAATAATATTCCAGTTGGTTATCCTGTAATCATAATAACTGAGGTCTACCAATTTCGCCTTCGATCGTTTAAGTGTACAAATAAAGGGACGATGATCTGAAGGAATTTCGTATTCCATAGTTTTTATTTCCAATTTTAGAGGCGAGTTACTTATAATTATATCGACAGTGGACGGTTCGCTATTACGTTGATGCGGATACAGGATAGTGTACAAAAAAGTTGCATGTTTGCTGTAAGTTGTTGAGTACAATACCGGCAGTATTATTCGTGGTACAGTTCCAAGAGGAATGTTTGGCATTAAGGTCACCTAAAACAATATACTCTTTCGTCGAAGGTGTAATATTCAAGATGTCACCAGAAAAGTCATTGGTATAATGTGGCGAATAAGAAGAAGTTATTACAATAGGCCTATTGTTTATCATTACTTCAATAGAAACGTTTTCAATTGATTTCGTGTTAGAAATAAAAAGGTTTTTGTGTTCAATAGACTTATGAATTAATAGAGCTACTCCTCCGCCTCTTGTTGGTCTGTCGTTTCTGTATAAAAAATAATTACTTAAGTATGGTTTGTGACTTCCATTAAAAAAAGTTTCGTTTAACGAAGCAATTTTTATATTTTCTCTTTCGAGTAATAATTCAAATTGTTTTAATTTGTTGAAGTTTGAAATGCCATTAGCATTCAAGTGAAGCATTTTGAATTCGTTTAAGTTATTATAATCCATGGGCGTATTTTACCATAGACATAACAAATTTAATTTGTTATACTTTTGATGTGCACCTATGTAAATCTTCCATAGCTGTTGTAAAAATGTCAAAGAGATCATCGATGCTAAAGAGATCATTATTAGTTTTCCGCTGTTCCGAATACGAAACATTTCTATTAATTCTATTGTTATTATTGGTGCTATTATTATAATTTTGTACAGTGTTGGTACTTAAATTTGGGAAATCTACTTCATTAAATTGGAATGAATTAACATGTTGTTGTCTCCCTTTTCTCTGAGATTGAGATGTTACTCTTGCTCTTGTTTCCAGATAAAGAGAACGAAAAGGACAGTTAACGTCATTTGCAGAATGATCAGTTCTTTCTTTACCATTTTGTTTTTGCAATTAAAACAAGTAAAAACAATTGGTTTTTTTCCAGCGGTGTTAAATGGGCATTTCTTTGTTTGATGTCGACCTGCACAAATCATACATGCTACACTTCGATGACAGTGTTCACCACCGTGACCATACATTAAACAATTCCAACATTGAGTTGGTTTATCATTGTTTCTTGGTTTGTATTTTTTCCAAGTGACAAGTACATTGGAAATAATTCTTACATTTTTTAAAACATTAGGATTAAAAGTCTTGCGACTAAACTGTACCTTGTAAAGAGCATTATTGTTCGAGCTGAATTTGGTAATGATTTCCGTTACGTCAGAAGGGGATAAGTTGTAGCTTTTTAATTCTTCCTTGATATCTTCTGGGTTGATACGAGGTAAACCGTGTAAAAAGGAGGTGTATAACCGATCATCTTTGGAGTTATAAGAATGGAATTCCATTTTATTTTCTTTAAGCAATTGCTTTTAGCAATTATACATTTCCCTGCTTGGTACCAGTAGAAGCACGTTTGAAGATACATTCATTTCCCAAAACATTTTTAATTTCGGTAAAGGGTATATTAACTTCAACAACAATGAGGGTGGCTTACGTTGCTTGACTTCGGTTATGTTAGATTCAAGAGCTATGTCCATTCCGTTTTGATCTGCTAGGGGGCTAAATCTATTGCCTGAGGTAGACGCAATGTTTGGGTCAACATAACCCGGAAAAGGTTTCTGCTTCATGATCTTCTTTTTCATAATTTGATTTTTAAATTTAGATGGGGCCATTTCGGATTAGTTACTTTATTCTTGTTTAAAATTGACTATTACGTGAGTGAGTTCGAATAAGAACAAGAATAGGCAATTACAAAACAAAAACAAACACTTGTTAGGCTTTAATGTCTTTAATTTATTTATATTTGTATACTGAAAGAGAATTATGGGATATGTATAACTCTATTAATTATATACTATTTTGCATATACTGTGTACACTAGGGTACTCCATGCTAGTATGGAGGAAAAAAAATTGTAAGCAATTGACCATTCCCGCCCCTAGAAATGTTCATTTGGTTGTAGACCACGTCTTGCAAAAAATTAGGATCATCGGGAAGATGTACCTCATCGGCCCTGAAGTTTGAAAAAGGGATTACAAGGGGGAAATATGGGTTTTTATTGAATTTCGCAACATTTTTTTATATGTTAAAACGAGTTTGAATTAAAATGATTAAATAATTCTAATTTGCAGTTAATTAGACATCTAATGAAAATAGCCAAGTTATTTAAACTTCCCTCGGCAATTCATGCGTCACGTACCACTTGATAACAAATTCGATCACAAATTTCAAAATTTATTGAAAGTATTTACTACAACATTTTTATATTTTTTTAATTCCAATGTACTTATGTGAGAAGTGCACTCGGAATATTATGTAGTTTACTGTTTGTAGATTAATAAAAAAGTTTTCCGTTCCATTTAAAAATAAAGGAACATACATATATTTTTCGAAGAAATATCTATATTAACTTTTTTATACATTTATTCGAAATGATTTACTATCATTTACCGATTTTTTTCAGTTTTATTTATTTTTTTCATTTGTTTGAAATTTAATAAAAATTTACCCACAAAACAGAAATTTGTGGTTTATTTGTGTCCGTAACAGTTATTATAAATTTAAATTTTGTTTGCTGTCTGTTTCAAAAAAAATTCAAAAAATTTCAATTTGTTTTTTTTATTTAAATTGGTTGTGTATATACAAAATTACATACATACATACAAAAAGGGAAACAATTTCAAATAAATGATAAAATCATTTATTTTTTAAGGAATTATTAGGTAAAATTTTGACATTTATTTTAACTGATTATATCATTTGTTTCTTATTGATGTGTCAGTTGTTTAACCAACATTTAAAAATAAATAAAAAAAGGCGTTAATTTAAATGAAAATTAAGTAGACCGGTTTTTAAATGAAATATCATTTCTTGTAAATGACATTTTCTGTTATTTTAATTACAAACTATTTTAAGTGTATTTTTATCTTGTGCATTGCTAACTTGTTTTAATTTAATTCCATTCAGATCAGAATTTTTGAACAGTGGTTTCAAATCTCCAGTTTTAAATATTAATTTTTTTTTAAAGAAATCGAAAAAAATTAACGATTGGGCTTTAAGGTTTTATTAAGTGCATAAAGGGATTAAAATTGACAAAAATTGTAGGTATTCTTTCTTACGTTTGGCGATAGCGGATTTGGCGGATTTCAAAAAGACAACCATTTTTGTCCCTTATTTTAGCTCTTAGGCAAGTTTTCAATTTGTTTTTACAAATTCCAAGGGTTTTTGGGCGGAATATTTCAAAACGATATAAAATACATCATTCCTTTAAATTATATCAAAATGGAGACAATAAATTGCCACTGTTTAAGGTCAAATTTTAGGAAATTTTCATTTTTTAACATATAATATAACAGATATTTCTGAAGGGATATTGATGAAACTGCTTGATATTATTTTCCTGATATTATAATTTAAAGGATCGGTGTATTTATAATGTTTTTAAATATTCCGCTCAAAAACCTATAGAATTTGTAAAAACAAATGAAAAACTTGCCTAAAAGCTAAATAAGTGACAAAAACGCTGTTTACTCGAAACCCGCTGAAATAAAAACGCTGCCCTTGCCAAACGGAAACAACAATACCTACAATATTTGGCACTTTTAATCCCCAGCCAAACTTTGGTAATGGGTGCGATATTCTCATGCGTTACCTTGTAATGATAGCTAGTTACCTTTTTAATTTTTTGCAAGCATAAAGTAATAAGTTACTGATTATTGATTACGTAATGTATGATTTATAAATGTAAAGTAATAATTGAAATATTTTTGAAAATATATTTTTAGATACATTACTTTGTGTGTTTTTTTTTTTTATTTGTAAGCAAAAGGGTAATGTATGCTTGTTTTGATAACACTAGCGAAAAAACGAAGCGCAAGAATTCATTTAAGTTAAAAGCAATCAAATACTATATGCGTCGATAGCTCAGTGGGTAGAGTTCTTGGCTGGCAACCAGGGTTCCCTGGTTCGATTCCCATTATGACCACATTATTTTTAACATAATAACATTTAAAATATTTGCAATAATTTTTTTAATAAAAATTCGTCTTTTTTAAAAATCTATTTTTAGATACATTTCTTTTCCATTCTCGTAACCATATAAGTAATCCCTTACATTATCACCTCTAAAGTAATGGGTATACACATTAGTTTAAGGCTTATCGCTTGTAAACTTCATCAGTGAAGTAAGGTGTAAAGTAATCCATAAGCCCCTATAGCTACACATTACTTTACAAATTATTTGGTAATGTTTGGTTTTGCTGGTCCCTTAACATATAACATATGTACTTAATAAAACCAATCGTTGATTTTTTTAAACTTTTTTTAAGAATACTTCTTATCTAAGTACGTTGGAATTAAAAGAATACAAACATGTTGTTTCAGTAGATAATTTCAATAAATTTAAAAATTTGGGATCAAATTTGTTGATCAAGAGGTCTGTGACGAATTAATTGGTTTTTTTCAACCGATTATGGTTTTATTGAAGTATTATAAAGATAATTAAGTGCAAATTACAATTCATTAATCATTTTAATTCTTACTCGTTATAAAATATAAAAAATTTTGAGAAATTCAATAAAGTCATATTTTCCTCTTGTAATTAATCTCTTTTTCAAACTTTAGGGCCGATGCGGCACCCCTTCCCGATGTCCGATTATTCTAATTTTTTTAAAGACGTGATTTTACAACCAAATGAACATTTCTAGGGGCGGTAATGGTCAATAGCTCACAATTTTTTTTTATTTTTTGGACCACCACTGCTTTTTACAATATAAATCCATTTACGAAAAGGCGCGAGCTGCCTACTTTTTTTAACGCTGGAAGTGTCAAGGGTACATCTATGCCTTCATTGCTATCCTTGGTACAACTGTACCACAAGCATACTTGTATGGAAAATGCATGAAAAAAGCTAGTGTGTTTGTGCATGTTTTCTGCATTTTTAAAAAACCGTTAGTTTTTTATTATTTATTTGTTTTTTTTTGTCTGCTGCAGAATTGGAATTGTCGCTAAGTGTTTTCAATTAGTCTAAATTTAGCTGTTGTTTCGATCAGCCGTGAAACAAAAATTTGCTTTTGCAGTGTTAGCGTGTTTATAAGTGTTTCATACATTTTATTTCTTTTAAATAATTATTTTTTTATTCCTCTATAGACTTTGGATTGTAAAAAACACTTTTGTTGATTTGAGATGGACTCACAACAAAATGAAATATATGATAACTTTACGAAGGTTTTTACGAATGAATGAACGAGAACAGCAATAATGGTTTGATAAATTAGCCCTGTATGTGGCGCATGACGATGACGAACACATCGAATCAAGTGATTATGTGGAACCATTTTAGGCACATTCAGATGAAGATCCTGATTACTTCCCCAATGAGGAAGAAGCTTCAGATGCAAAAATTCGTATCGAATATGACATTGGAATGTGATGAAAAGGAATACATTGAATTTGAAATCATACAACCTGAAGAAAAAGAAACATCTCATAATGCTGATTTCTTCACAGTCAAAGATGGCACGAAATGGTGCAAGAAGCCTCCGGCACCAACAAAAACTCGACGCTGGTCCTACTAATTTTTCTTTCACATTTTAGACGTAGCTGGCCTAGCTACGCACATTATATATACGACATTCGCTTTCCAAGAAGCTCGTGCAAAAAGAGTTAGATCGTCGTTTAAACAATAAAAACAATATGGCTCAAATAATCACCAAAAACGCAATAATCGACATGATGGCCGGATCATTAGTTATTAATACAACTGTTGCCTCAACATCTACGTCTTTAGGTCTAACTGCAGTAAGAGGTTATTGTAAGCTGTATCCTGTATGTGATCAGCATACCATCGTTCAACATACATGTTGCGAATAAGTTTCTACTTTAAGTTTTTTATACTTTTATTTTTCATTTCATTCTGTGCTTCTTGAATTTTCTCTTTTTGTTTTTCACTTAACATCTCTTTTGTTTTCAATGTTATAAACCATATCTTCAATATAAAATACATAGTGGTACAGCTGTACCAAGGATGTCAGTGGAAGGGTTGAAAGGAAGGATGTCACAGAACGGTTAAATATTTTATTGTTGATCACACGCTAGCATATTAAAGTACTAAAAGAATTATGTATAAATCCGTTGAACTTTTTAACCATTGCTTTAAATAAAAATTAAATTGCTTTGAATAGAAAATGTTTACTTTCTAGTGAAAGAATGGGTTTCGGAAAACGTGGTTTGCTGGAGTATTTTCCATTATCTTCAACGGTTTTAGTAAAATGTAAAATTTTTTGGACTTAATTTACAAAAATATTTAACGCCGAATTGTCCACAATAAAATCAACTCCAATATAACTAATTGGTTATGATATTTCAAACAAAACTTAATATTTTATTAAAATTTTCTACGATTGTCATAATTTAATGAAAATTTTTTTGTATTAAAAGGCAAAATTTTTAGCCAAAATTTGAGGTGGCCACATCTTAGGAGATCCATACTTAATAATAAACCACAAACTTAATGTTTATAATTATTACAACATCTACTTTAATAAAAATTTGAAAACACTTTGTGCTTTTAAAACATCTAAATAGCTTTACTTTCCAAAACTTAAAGTTTTTTTTTTACAAGAAAGCAAGGTTTTAGTTCTGTCCGACACTGTTAATAATATTTTTCTATCGATTTTAGCTTTAGCAATATAAATTGAACAGACAATTAAACATATATAAATACTTCGTACATATACACTATCGGACAAAATAAAGTATAAAACCGTAAAAAGGTGTTATTTTTAGCAAAACTTAAGCTGTCAAATTTGATTAAATTCGTTTCAAAATACTAAACAGGTACCATTTCTCAGGAAAATCACACATTACCAAATAATGTGTAAAGTAATGTGTAGCCATAGGGGCTCATGGATTACTTTACCTTACTTCACTGATGAATTTTAAAGGCGATGAGCATCAAAATAATTAGAGGTGATAATGTAAGGGGGAAAAAATAATGTGTCTAAAAATAGATTTTGAAAAAAGAGGAATTTTTAATAAAAAAATTATTACAAATATTTTAAACGTTATTAAAAATAATGTTGTCATGATGGGAATCGAACCAGGAAACTCTGGTTGCCAGCCAAGAACTGTACCCACTGAGCTATCGACGCATGTAGTATTTGATTGCTTTAAATGAATTGCTGCGCTTCGTTTTTTCGCTAGTATTGTCAAAACAAACATACATTACCCTTTTGCTTACAAAAAACACAAAGTAATGTATCTAAAAATAGATTTTCAAAAATATTTCAATTATTACTTTACATATATAAATCATATATTACGTAATCAATAATCAGTAACTTATTACTTGATGCTTGCAAATAATGAAAAAGGTAACGAGCTATCATTACAAGGTAACGCATGGGAATATCGCACCCATTACCAAAGTTTTGCTGGGTTATTTAAGACAGAGTTCGACAGACAAGAAATTTAATATTTATTTTGGCGAACCGCCCTGACTGTTTTGTAAATTGGTCTACATATTAGGACATATTGATCAGATCTTTAAGTAATGTGTATATGAAAAAAAGCTTATGAAATTTTCTTTTGAATAACATAGAAATCTTTTTCTCTGGGCCCAAATATTCAAAACTATCGGGGCTTAAACTTAGCTTACAATCGTATTGTTTTACCATAAATATCACAATTTTGTTTTAAAAGCGGGTTTACTTTTAATTTTACATTTTTTACAAAATTATAAATTTTGTATATTTCAAAAGTCTAAGAGTTGATCCATGATATTAATTTTCATTTTATCATATCCACGTCCATTGATACTGAAGATTAATTCATTCTACGGAAAATTATGAAATTTTAATGCTTAATTCAATTGTCGATATTTACTCAATTTTAATATTATTTATATTATTTCAAAGACAATTCTATTCGTGTATACATCATTTTAAAATCCGATTAATATTTTCCTCTGTAGAGGAATTCCTATTTGAAGTTTTTATCTAAACTGGCACTCCCACTTGAAAAAAGCGAACACTACACTTTTAGTGAATGGTGCCATTTACGTGTTTTCAGATCTATTTGACTATTTTTGAGCAGTTTAAATTATGCTACGATTTTTATTTACTTACAGTTTTATACCTTATTTTGTCCGATAGTGTATGAAGTTATGTTGCATTTCCTTACAAAGGCTGAGTTTATAAAAAAGTAGTATCAGGTAAATACTAAATATTTTGTCTAAAGGACTCTTAAGTTTTCGAGAAATTCCAAAAGCTCAGAGAAAACAAATTCCTTGTGGGGAAACTAATTCGTTGAAACAAATCAATTTTGTTGCTTCAAGAGCATTCGATTGCTACAACAAAGACATTTTCCGCAAACCAAAATTGTCCATTCAGTATAATTGCTAATGTGGGTGGCAATGCCTCATATATTTACATATTTGTTATTTAATTTTGATAAATTTTAACAAAATTAACAACAGCAACTGAAAATTTAAATTTATATTAGTTTATAACGTTAAAACGTTAAAAAATAACAAGTTAATTTATTATCCAGGTGTTTTTTATTCAACCAGAATTTATTTAATATTAAAACATTTTTGTTAATAATAAAAATATTTCATGTATAAAAATTGTAATGTTTTTAAAGTGCACTAATAACAGGCACAGTTCACATGTCATGTATAGAAGATGGCGCACCCTGCCATCTTCTATATCGGTATGGTAACGTTTAATAAATTTCACATTTGCCAACCGATTGACTTAAGAACACATGTTTTTGAAACGTCAATTTAGTATAATTTTAAACATGTATCGCTTTAAACTATAACAACACTCGGAATACATTGAAATTAGTAGTTCAGTTGCTACTTTTTTTGCTGGCAAATTAAGGCCCTGCAAAAACAAAGTAGAAACAGAGGAGGAGGTTATGAAAATTTGGATCGGAACCAATGATTTTTACATAGGGGTGTCATAGGGTGGAAGTTTTCTTTTATGATCATTTTTCATTTCATCTAAAGCAGTTCTTATGGTTTAGTAAAAAATGTTGATGTTACCAAATAAATTTTGCATTTGTAATATAGATTTAATAGGACATTAAGTAATTGGGCCTTATTTACAAAATTACTACTATAATCGAAATTCTTGCAATTTTTAATACAATAATATTTTTAATTTTTGTATTGCTATCTACGATTTTAAGAATTTTAAATCTGGTAAATTGTAAGTTAAAAATTGATTAAAATCAACTAAACTTATTAACTTGTTTCAAAATAACCAAAGATTACTACTTAACCATAGTTATATATGTTAAATTTATATAGAAATATCGATGATTAATGTTTAACCTTAAGTTACCCGTCATAGTTTTAAAAAAGAGTTAAATTTTATTAAAAATCACATGTTTGGAAGTTGTGAAAAAACTGCTTCAGAAGAAGAAAATAAGTACTAAATGTTACTTTTGCATCAATGAAAAATTTATTCCATAAGAATCACTTACTTATTTTTGCTCCGGCAGAAAGAATTATTTAAATTGCTTCTTTAGTTCAGAATTTAAAACAATACTTCTGAATAATTTAACAACTTTTTTCGCATGGGGATTACTCAGCCTATGTCCAGGAGTCATTTACAAGAAAATAATGACACACTCAGAAAATAGATTTGGGCTGACAATTTTTTGACAATTGAATGGTTCAGCTGAAGTTTGATTAAAGCAACCTAGTTACAGTCAAATTACTTTTGTTGAAATTGGTTTTTGTTTTCACAAATGAAAAACTTGACCGACAAAACCGAACCACAAAGTGATTATGCGTTTGGCATATATTCTCTAACATATCAGTGGCCTTTACTTATTGTTTTTTTATTTCAAAATTTTTTAAAGAGTCATTTTTTGTTAGACTTCAAACTTCTTGTGCGTAGTTTTTAGACGATAAAGGAATCTAATATTATTAACCTTTATTATCTCCAGTAGTGACTTTTTTTGTGACAAAAAAAGTTTTCGGCTATAAGAGAAGTTTCTTTAATTAATTTCAAAAAGGAATATATCTCAATATCTAAAAATTTGTCTATAGAAAAAATGCTTCAGAAGAATTTTCTTAGAATTTTTTCTATATAAATATCTCAAAATGTAGATTTTTAATAAAGATGCCTTAGAAACTAATGTTTTTAAGGAGACATTACTCAAAAGCTGAGTATTTTTCTATAGGAAGAATGCCTCATAGTCCATTTATATTTCTATTTAAGTGAATTAGTATTAATATTCAATTTTTTTTTAAGCTAAAGATCTTTTTCTTTTTTTTTTATAAAATTTTTTATTATATTTTCGATATTTCGCTAACAATTTGTTAGCATCTTCAGGAAAACAAAATTTTAATAATTATAAAAAAATTTGACAAACAAAAAAAAAATATTTAACATTTAAATATAAAAAATATTTAACATTTAAATATGAATTAAATTAACATTTAAACAAATAGAAGTGGTAATTTTATAAACAACATTTTCCTGCTAAAGCTCGTAAAAAATATTTTCATATTGGTTTAATACTTTAGTTTATGAAATTGAACATAATAAATGTTGTTTATAAAATAAAATAACATTATGAAATTAAATAATAATAGTTATTTAAAACATATCTATACATTTAAGTTTCCTAATTTTTTACTAATTAAATATCTATAATTCTGAGCTAAATTTTCTGTGTCAGCTTTAAAGTTCATTCTCTGTGTCAAAGGTGTATTAATGATTTCTAACATTTCTAACATATAACGTTTTTTATAATTATTTTCTGTTCTTAATATTGAAACATTTTCAAAGTTAGGATGGTGATTTAATATAGAACAATGAGATGACAATGCGGTTTTTTCCGAATTAATATTTCTATGTTTTTGGTCTGATTTATGTCCTGAAATCCTGGTCTTTAATTTATTCTTTGTCGTTCCTATCCTACCTTATCACAATTTCCTACCTTATCACAATTTCCCTGATCATTACCCCGACAAGGTATCTTGTAAACTAAATTTGACATATCCCACTTATCAATTCTATCTTTAGTTTTGCTAAATAATTTCCCTAATGTATTTAAATTACGATAAGCTATTCTATATTTCCCTTTATCAAAGATGTTAGATCTCGCCAATCTCTCTGATAATCCAGGGACATATGTCAAAGATTTAAAAATTCGTGGTTCAGTTATGTATGTTTTATTTGTGTCATCCTATTTCTATATTGACCTAATAATCTATAAGATAACTCGGAAAACCATTATCTCGTAATATATCTCTGATCTTTATAATGTTTCTTCTATGAAATTCTACATCACTTATTGTCAATACTCTCTCTATAAAATTCTTAGCTGTGTTCATGATAATGTTCCTACTATGTTTAGAGTAATAATTAATTTTCTCCCTGAAGCAGTTGGTTTCTGATACCAATCCATTATTAATCTGTTGCCTCTCTTAATTATCAATGTATCCAAATATGGGAGTATCGAATTACATTCTCTCTCCATTGTAAATTTTATGTTTTGATCAAAACTATTGAATGTTGTAAGCATGTTGTTAACCGCTAATTCTGGAATGATACAAAATAAGTCATCTACATACTTCGTCATTATCCTTGGTTTTACACTTAATTTCTCTATAGACTCATCTAGCAATTTCTCCATTATTAAATCCGCAATGATTGGAGAAGCTGGAGATCCCATTGGAAGTCCCATATTTTGTATATATATATTCTCGTTGTACTGAAAATATCTATTGTCCTCTATACAAAATTTGAAAATACGTAAAAATAAACATTTTCCATCTCTGTATGTTGCATTATTACGTCCCACTTTTCTTCTATAGTACTCATTGCTAAATTAACTGGTATACTAGGAAATAGTGAAACAACATCAAATGAAACTAAAATCTCATCATTTTCTATATGTTGTCCTCTAATTCTATCTTTAAATTGTAAAGAATTCTTAATATTGTATCTAGAAAATGATGAGATTTTAGTTTCATTTGAACTTAAATGTATAGATATGTTTTTAATAACTATTATTATTTAATTTCATAATGTTATTTTATTTTATAAACAACATTTATTATGTTCAATTTCATAAACTAAAGTATTAAACCAATATGAAAATATTTTTTACGAGCTTTAGCAGGAAAATGTTGTTTATAAAATTACCACTTCTATTTGTTTAAATGTTAATTTAATTTTTTAAAAAATTTAATTTATATTTAAATGTTAAATATTTTTTATATTTAAATGTTAAATATTTTTTTTTTGTTTGTCAAATTTTTTTATAATTATTAAAATTTTGTTTTCCTGAAGATGCTAACAAATTGTTAGCGAAACATCGAAAATAAAATAAAAAATTTTATAAAAAAAAAAGAAAAATATGTTTAGCTTAAAAAAAATTGAATATTAATATTAAAATAAGATCGAATAAAGTTATATGTGAATTAGTATTAATACTCTGCATTTTAAATATATCCTTTCATAATATATACTATCGAGAATATTTTTGTTGCAATTATAATTTAAATATTTAATATTATTTGAAAACAATTTGAAGTTTTTCGCACAACTTAATTTAACATCGTTTTTCATTAAAATAAATGTTATCACAATTTTTAAAAACTATCATTAACGATACTCTATCTTTTCTTGGTTTATTTCAGTTCACAAAATAGAAGCTCGGCATAATTTTCCCAAGAATCGGAAACTCGACACAAAATGTTATATATCGGGTTTCACACGTCTCTACCTTTTTACAGACATTTAAGAGATATATAAAAAATTCTCTAAAACAATAAACTCTCTGGTAGTATTACTTCTAGCCAAAAAACTTAATAAAATTTGATTTGTTTTATTTTGTAAAAACTTCACACACAAAGAAAACTGATTCATTGTGATAACAAAATTTCTTGCCAACCGTATTGTTTGGTTGGAGCTACCGATGTACATTTCAGTTAGCAAGAAATTCGGTTGTCACTGTGTAGATATAAAAATCAACAACATTTCTGTAAATATTTAAAAAACTATTGTTTACTGAATTAAAATTTTAATGACTTAATTCCCAAAATTTTAATTAAATTTTTTAGCCCGAATGAGTTAATTTTTAACATTTCTTTTAACGAACACTTAATTCAATCATAATGAATTTAATAGCTATGAATTTAATCGATTCTTACTCAGCCAAATAAAGCAGTTAAAGATTAAAAATACATTGGATATGCGATCAATCAATTCTGATAGATTTTAGGATGCAGATTACGAATGTAAATATCACAGTTTTACACATACTACTCTATAACTGATACTATTTTCTGGCTGTAGGGTAGATTTTATTGCGTTTTGGCCCTTGCGGTCAAACTTTCCTTTTATATATACACTCACCAAAAAAAGTCTGTAATGGTAACTGAAAATTTTGCTGTTATTACGGGAAATTCTGCTGACGCGTAGTACAATGAAATTAGTAGAAAAATTAGTAGCCGCTACTAAATTTTAGTAGAATTTTTGTAAAGTGGAATTTAAAATCTGTTTGCTAAAATCAGCAAAAAAAAAATACTAAATATTATTAATATTAGTACAAAGTTTTAAATTTATTTTTTTTTATCGAGCATCAAAAATTTTGATTATATTTTTTAAAAAATATTTTATACAATATGAATTTATCATTTTGTTTTAATTTGGTAATTTCTGTTTTGAAAAATATTTTAGTAAATTTTGTTTTTACTTTTAAGGTTAAATTTTAATTGATTTAACTGATTTTAAGAACTAAAAAACCTTTTTAGTGCTATTTTAAGTGGATGTCCTCTTTTTAGACATGAGTCGGTATCTTCACTTCCGATAATTTTTTTAAACCTAAACCATTTTAGGACAATTTAAGTTTGTATTTATAAGTTTTAATTATTAGAAATAAAATTTCCTTCAATATCCACTTTTTAAAGTCAGTTTTTTTTTGCTAATTTTAGCAAATCGGGTTTCAAATATTTGTAAAATGATTTCTGAAATTAGCAACGAAAATTTGTAAATATTCTGTAAAAATTCTGTAATTTGTAAAATATAAATAGCAAAAATATTTGCTAAATAATAATTTTTTTACTAAAAATCAGTACAAAAATAGTAAAGTGGGATTAAAAAACTTTTACAAATTTTTCTACTAACTTTTTTTTCTGAGTGTATCACCTATAACGAAAATGGAAGACAACTACTACGTGTGGGCAGGAGTATAAGGTCTATTTTGGAGCGAGGGTGTCTGCGCTCTATTGATTTATTGGATTATGATCGGAATATATATTTTGTGTCACTAATCTACTGATATTACAATGGCAGTTTTTTCGGATAAGATAAGTAAACTTATTCCTAGATCCTGGAAAACTTGTGTATAGAGTAGAGCTCACAATGCTTAACGGAGAGAACTCTTTCGTTAATCGGACTAGCAGTATGTTGAATAACCTCTCCGCCTACTACTATCTTTTTGATATTTCGCATAACCTCTCTGTAGAACACAATGCACTGAATCTGTAGGAACATCCTCTGGCTGTTGAATCAACGCAAAAAATATATGAGACTCTTCAAATCAACTTTTTTGAAACTTCTAACAATTTTCATTTGAGAAAATAATATATTTCAATTATCGCATTAGAAGAAACTCATTGCCACCACCGTGCTAATGATGCTTAAAACAGTACCGAAACGGTGTTATCATGTAATCAATGGGAAAGCATTATTGGCATACCAACCATTCGGTCTTTGCTACCTGGGGTGTTTCGGCAGAATTGAAGAAATTAAATTTTTGGGTGTTAAGGTGGTATCATAAAACAGTCCGACCTGTATATTACACTTTTGTTGGATTTATTTTTATTTATTTATTCAAATATTCAAAACCAAGCCCTCTGGGCTAAATATGGTTTGTATACTACTATTTTCAAGGTTGAATTAGTTTTTAAAATTTTACAACATAAACCGTAAATAAATTTGATAATGAGAACTTTTTTCCAAAAATTTAATTCCCGTTATTGCGAGTTCGCTCTATTTCGGTTGCAACCTTCACTTATTTTTCTATTTTATACCTTAATCGGATTTGCGAAATTTTAGCACACGATATTAGTTTATATTCTACAGACTACATTTTAACATAAACATTTTCAGAAAATTTAATTTGGAATGTAAATATTATAAAGGGTTAATTTTGCAACTGATATAAGTCCCTCGTTCTTCCAACTGAGATATACAAGTTTCTATATTTCAAAATTTGTTAGTGCCAACTTTTATACAATATTCTTGCTTACAAAAAAAGATAAGTATTTGTTCTAAAAATCGTTGTTTTTCAAGTGAATGGTGTAAAACACGTTCAAACTAAAAAATATTTTCAAGTTAATTCCAATATAACGAATTTTTTCAGATAAAACAAAAAAATAGAGAAAACATGGTCGAGGTTAAAAAAAAATTTGTGGTAAGAAACGATTTTGTATATGAAAACAATTTTTGTATTGAAGAAATACTTTTGATTTGAAAAATATGTTTTGAGGTAAAGAAAAATTTAAGGTGAATGTAGGAATGTTTCATTAAGTTCTGACTTTTGTTTTTTTACAGATTTTACAGCTGTAAAAATAAAAATTTATAAAATTTGAGCATAGTTTAAATTGCAATGCAGGAGAAATAGGGTTTTAAAATATTAGTTTCTATGGTATTAGCGAAGATCTTTTAATAAATGAAAATTGGATAAAAGGTGGTCGGAAATAGCGTCAATTTCAATTAAAATTTCCAAAATTACAGAAAAGTTTTATTGATGACAATAAAATTTTAATTAAAATACGAGATGTACGAAAATGTAAAAATTAAAAGATTAAAATAAAAAAGCTTTAAAATGGCATCCGGTCTATCGAATTCTGACATTGGGTGTAGCTAAAATAGAAAATATACATCCATGTAAAAATGATAATATATGACAATTTGCCATGGCTGGTATTCAATACTTTCTATAATAACTGTAGTTGTTACATTAACGCTAAACTACCGAAACACCGATTTATAAAGGTATTTTACAGATATAACAAAATTTAACAGGTAATATTATGAAATACACACATGCCACTATTGGAATTGCAGTTTTAAAATTTTCGTATCGCTTTTTATCAGTGAGTGGAAGACAACTACCGTTATAATCAAAAAAAATCCATATGGGGTTTTTTCGAAAATGCTATATACATATAACGTTATAATATACAATATATATCATTGCCAATAGATTATATATATATATATAAATATTTTATATTTTTAATTCTTTTACAATAAAAACAATAATAAATTTATTTAAAACAAGTAAGAGCGGCTAAATTCGGCTATGCCGAATCTTATATACCCTTCACCATGGTTGGGAAAAAAATGAAGTTTATATATGGACATATATGGAATGGACAGATTTATATACGGACGCCTTTAAGAGGAAATTAACCATTTAGTTTGGTGATAAAACTTGGACTCGGGAAGATTTATGGTTCCAGAAAATAGGTTTTCAAAAAAAATTTATGTTTTGGGCTTAACTTTTTTGTATCTGAACCGATATATCCGAGTTTTTTCAGCAAATATGTTATACTAAAGATTTTCGATCTTTTGCTATATAAGACGTATCCATAGGTCATATTACAGCTCTAGAATAGTGTTTGTTGTTTGTGTATAAAAGGTGAAAAGGTGAAAGAAAAGAATTTCAACAAATCACTAGAACTGCATGTGTTTTATTTCTACAAAAACGTTTGATCTAGCTGGCAAATTTGCATTTGGGATTTTATTTCGCTTTTTTATTAAAAAATATTTTTAATTTCTTTAGCTTAATTTTAAAAATTTGAAGGAAAATAGTTTATAAATTTATTTTTATAAATTATTATAAGTTATGACCTAAAATAGTTGCTTTCAAAGGGGAATTATGTCTAAAATTTTCTGAATATATGAGAAATAAAATGGTTTAAAAATCTTTTTATAAATTCTTTTAAATCGGAGCAAAAAATAGAAATAAAACCGTTTGTATTTTGTTTGTATCAGAGGGTTTTTATACAAATTTTGATGTTTTTAGCCTATTTATGAATTATTTAATTATTAATATAAAATTTTATTTAAATTAGTTATTAAATGTTAAAAAAAAACAAAAAAAAAATCTTAAGAAAATAAAAAAAAATTGTACAAAAAAGTTGAATTGAGCGGGTGTAGGATTCGAACCCGCGGCTTTAGAGAAAAAAAAGCATTTGTGACATAGCGTTTAGACAACTGAGCTATTAAGGTCATGCGGAATCATCGTAAATAGAATAAAATAAACAGTTTTTGTTCATTAGAGATTTGTTTGGTTTTTATTTTAATGACAAATCTTTGTATGTGTTTGTTGTTTGTGTATAAAAGGTGAAGAGGTGAAAGAAAAGAATTTTAACAAATCGTTAAAAGAAATCACTAGAACTGCATGTGTTTTATTTCTACAAAAACGTTTAATTTGCATGGCAAATTTGCATTTGGGATTTTATTTCGTTTTTTTATTAAAAAATATTTTTAATTTCTTTAGCTTAATTTTAAAAATTTTAAGGAAAATAGTTTAAAATTTTTTTTTAAAGTTATTATAAGTTATGACCTAAAACAGTTGCACTCAAAGGGAAATTATGTATAAAATTTTCTTAATATATAAGAAATAAAATGGTTTAAAAATCTATTTATAAATTCTTTTAAATCGGAGAAAAAAATAGTAATAATAAAAACGTTTGTATTTTGTTTGTATCAGAGGGTTTTTATAAAAATTTTGATGTTTTTAGCCTATTTATGGATTATTTAATTATTAATATAAAATTTTATATAAATTAATTATTAAATGTTAAAAACAAAACAAAAAATAAACAAAAAAAAAAAAAGTCTTAAGAAAATAAAAAAAAAAATGTACAAAAAAAAAGTGAATTGACCGGGATTCAAACCCGCGGCCTTAGAGAAAAAAAGTATTTGTGGCATAGCGTCTAGACAACTGAGCTATTGAAGCTCACACAAAATCATCGTTAATAGAGGTACATATATAAAAAGTCTTCGTTCATTAGAGATTTGTTTGGTTTTTATTTAAATGACAAATCTTTGTATGTGTTTGTTGTTTGTATAAAAGGTGAAGATGAAAGAAAATAATTTCAACAAATGGATGTGTTTGTAATGCGTAAAATTCTACATACATATATTTTACGGAAAAAATTAGAGGTAGTCCTGGTTTTTTGCTAATATTTCAGCCATTTATTAACCGATCTGGCTGATTTTTAATAGCAAACAGAAATGGATCACATTTAACAGAAACAAATAACAATGTAGTCCTGATCATGTCTGGGTTCTTCGGAAAACCCATTTCAACACACAGACAGTCAGACGGACATCGTTAAATCAACTTCGCTCTTCATAAGGACCCAGAATATATATACTTTATATGGTCTAAGATCAATATTGTAGAAATTTCAAACGGAATGACTAACTTATATATACCCTTCCACCTGTGGTGAAGGGTATAAAAATATGTTTATTAATTCATTTCTTGTAAAATAACGACTTTCTTGTGCAAATGTACTCAGAATTTTAATAAAATAATTTTTATAAGAAAAGGTCTGTACAACCCAAGAGTTGCTTTGTAATAAAAGGTTTATTATACGAAATACTGTATTTTTAGAAAATTTTCTGATTGAATCAAAATTCTATGGACTTTAGCTTAAAGTAAAATTTTAGATTCTATGGACTTTTCATGACATAATACTTATATTAAGAACTTTTTCAAGTAAAGATATTCTTAGATTCCAAGGGCTTTTTCTAAAAAAAAAAGTCTGAGATGCTAAGGGCCATCTAAGAAAATCTTAAAAATATCCTTAGAATCTAAGGATTTGTCTATTAGAAAAATTCCATAGATTCTATTTTGTTTTATATTAAAAAAGTCCAAAGAATCAAAGAAGTTTTTTTTTTTTGAAAAAGTCCATAATAAGAAATATTCTCAAATTTAAAGAACTTTTTGATGGTTTTGAATCATAATAAAATAGTAGGGACCATTTTATGCTTAATTTATGGTTATTTTATTGTGCCAAATATATATGATGCTCTTCGAATATGATTTCCCCAATCATGTTTTTTATTTGCGTGAATGTGTAGATAAATGTACATATAAATGTGAAGCGTATGTTAGTAGACACCATTACCAAATCTTTGTTATTTATTGTTGTATTTATGATAAAAAAAATAAATGTATACATATAAACTATTCCCATTAAATATCCCTTTAGTACTAAGGTAGATATTAGAAGAAAAAATTGAAAAATAATAAGAAAACTACCTTGTTCAGTTTGTTGTTTCTTATCATCTTTAAAACATCATTGAAAATGGAGTGGAGTAGAATAGCAAAATGTATGGAAGTGTAGTAGTGATGACAGATGTGGTAGTAGAAGTTATATTGGTAGTTGAATATACAGGAAAAGGTTGTAAAAAGTTAAGTGAAATCCCAGTTAAGATTCACGATGAAAACACAAACACAAGTCAGAAGAAACAAAAATTGAAAGTTAACAACACATTATATTTTCAGGAAGATTTAACACACAATTTGGTTGGTGTATGGTATAAGGAAGTAAATATACACGAATACATATATTAAGATAAAAGAAAATATAAGTAACAAAAAATCGTAATACCAAAAAAAATACAAGTAAATAAGATAAAAAACATTTACTTATTTGTCATTTTGTTTAAAACAAGTAATATTTACATAAAAAACGCTTACCTTTGCCATATAGAATAGGAATATGATCTGTAGCCAAGCGAGTCTTTGTTTTAATACCAACCAACAAAGGTGAACCACGTCTAGAGGCAACACATTCACCGGGGAAATATTTCGATTTCATGGCAATAGCAAAAGCACCTTCCTGAAAACACAAAATAGCAAAGTTTAGATATTAAAATAAGTATGCAAAACCAGAGTTGTTTAATATATAACTAACAATAATAATCAACATTTTAATTTATTTTTTCTTAAGGGTTGTTATACATTTTTATCTAAATTGACCAACTATTTCTTCCATTTTGAAGACTTGATGAATTTAGATAAGAACTATAGGAACTTAATTTAGGAACCTGATTTTAGAATACTAACAATTTTAAGAAAGTTTTTGCATAAAAACAAGTAATAACATAAAATTCAGTTTTACCGAATTTTTATATACCCTTTGTCTGTCTGCCTGTCTGTCTATCTATCTGTTAAAATGTCGATCACGGCGCGAAGACGCACGCCGCACCTACATTATTTGACATCCTCCCGAACAGTTTGCTATTAAAAACGTACAGCGGTTCAAAAGTTATGAGTGAAAATGTGAAGGTATCTTTAAATTTTCCACACAAATTGGTGTATTTTAGAACGATTCCATAGTAGCGACCGGCAAGTAAAATATTTCCTCTTGTTTTTTCACCAGTCGCTTAGAATTGAATAATATATTTTTCACCTCAGAAAATTTTTTTTCACCTCAGAAAATTTTTTTCACCACCAAAATTTTTTTTAACAACAAAAACTTTTTTCACCTCAAAAATTTTTTCACCTTAAAAATTTTTTTCACTTGAAAATTTTTTTCCACCACAAAATTTGTTTTCACAAAGATTCGGCACAGTCGAATTTTAGCCTTTTTTTACCTGTTTATATTATTTATATCAAAAACAGTGAGAGCAGTTGTTTTAGGACATTGGTGGAGGGTATTTAAAGATTCAGCACAGCCAAATTTAAATTTGTTTCCAAAATTTCTATAAGTGGTGATAGTTTGTTTTAAATATTATAATTATTTATCCACATTTTTTCTCAGTCCATAAGATATTATAATATATAATTATATATATAGTTATATATAATTATATAAAATCGGATAACTACAGAACCAATTTAGTCTTATTCATTCCGCCATGATATGTATAAATTTTTCCCAAATTTTAAAATATATAATTATATATAACACAATTATACGAAAAATATGGTCTTCTAAACTCAACCATACACTGCTGAGTGCTTAACTCACTACAACTCTGGCAGACCGATATCAAATCATATTAATTTAAAATTTTTTTAAACGTTTTATTTGGCTACTTGAAATTTGGTCTGGTCGGTAGTGTTTTGATTTGGCTCCTTATTATAAAATTTTTTTAACAATTTTGAATAACTTTTAATAAAAATTATTATATACATACACATATCGGTGATTTGGAAGCAAAGCAAAATAAAATACAATATTTTTCTTTCTTTTGTATTAAAGTATTAAACACAATAAATATAAATAGTTTTAGATTCTAAACAAAAAACAGAGAAAGTAAAAAAGACAATAAGAATACACAAACAAATATTTAAAGAGTATTAACAAATATTTTATTCTCTTGCAATTTGAATCAATACCCTGTAGGAAGCCTGGGGTCAAGTGTCTACAAGTCACCACTTTTGTCGACTATTTTGGGTGACTTTTTGGTGACATGTCCACAAACCGTCTATACTTTTTACATTCCTTTTTTTGCAGCTGCAAAGCTGTGTTCTTGATTTTCTTTATTGTTTTATTTTGTTGAAAATACATGTGCATAGCTGCATGCAAAATTAAAGTTTTTAATAAAAATATAAAGAAAAATGAATTTAAAAGGTAAATACACAAATTTAAAGAAAATATATAATGTGCAAAAGAAATTACAAAAAACTTGTGAAAAAAAAACAATCAATTTTGTATAAAAATAACTAGAAAGAGGCAACAATTTTTAGTGAAAGTTGCAACTCTAGAGATTTCGTGGAGCCTTATGAAGATTTTACGGAGCCTGTGGATGATTAAATTTGCACGAATTTTTTTTTTTTCTTTAATGATATTTATAAAAAAAATTTTATTAATAAAATATCTAGTTTAACAAAATAAATGCACCTGTTTAATTTTATTTCCTTCCTAGTGTGGAAATATAGTAAAAAGTTCCAAAAGTGTAGACTAAAATTACTGAAATGTACTAGTGAATCTCTGGTTCCAATGTCAACACCTAGTCAATAGTTGTGTAGATTCGCACAGTTAAATGTCTACAGCAGAAAGCGTTGGCTGGGGCATAATTAGTCAGCAGTACTGGTGACAAAGTCAATAGTGAATCAGTACAGTTTCACTATCGACATTTTCTACAGGGTAATGTCAACGCGTAGAAATAAGAGAATGGAAACTGAACATATCTCGTTGTCTGCTGATACGGTTATGTCGACACGTAAAGCAGATGAAGCTGAGCTCATCTGATAATACTCCCGCAGTGGCAGATCTTATTTTTTCAAATCCAAATGACTCTTGCTCACGCAGTCGTTTGTGGAATTGGTTAGATGCTAAATTTACAAAACATGACGAATATATTAGAGAGCAAACTGAACTAATAAAAATATGACTGCAGAAAGTAAGAGTTGTTTAATAACTGAAATTAAGCAAAAATTTAATAATTTACGTATTAATGGTGTATCTTTTTATAATAATGAAAACTTAAATGAAATTTTTGAAAACATATCCAACACTTTAAATATTACTTTACCATCTTTTAAATCAATTTTCCGCATAAAACACTATAAAAACTATCGTAATGTCGATGATCCACCCATTGTAATCAAATTGTGTTAAATTTTCCAAGAATTGTTGCAGCCTATCGTCGCAAATTTAAATTGCCGTTACGATTATCTAATGCTGGTTTTCAAAGTGACACTCCTTTTTACATAAATGAGAATCTTACCCCATACAATTATGGCAATTTTAAAACAGTACTTGGCCTAAAGAAGGATATGCTTTTGAAAACAGTGTACACTCTACGAGGTATTGTCTACGTTAAGCAAAATGAATGCAGTTTTTTCATTCTTCTCAAAATTTTTATATTGTTTTTTATATAATAATTTTTTATCTTTTGTCTCTTCATTTATTATTTTTTCAATTGCTTTGACTTTCTTTAATAATTATATGACCTTAATATATCACCTGATGTTAATTTTTACTTCTTGCACAATAAATAGTGCAAGTCATCAAATAGTTCAATTGAGCAAGTAGTTGAATTCATTTTTATTGAAGTCTTATCTTTTGGCAAAAGGTTATTGGTGCATTTGCGTTTATAGACCAAACAAGAGAATACCTTTACCCGCTTTGTATTCTACACTTGGAAATATCTCCTCACAGTATGATGATATAGCCATTGCTAGTGATTTTAATTCAAATGTCTTAATGGAGGCGACACTCCCTGATAATATGTTATCGTTTGGTCTTTTTTTAGTTAACATGATAAATCCAACACACTCTACATCCACAACAAGCACGCTGATTGACCTCTTCCTTGTGTCTAACACTGCGAATATAATTTTATATGGTCAAATATCCGCTCCATGTTTTTCTAAACATGACTTCATTTTTCTAATTTATAACTTTCAAGTTCAGCAAGTTAAACAGTAATTTAGTTATCGTGAATTTTAACACTTAGATCTTTATAATTTATATGCATATGCATCACATATTGCTTGGAGTGGCATTTATTTTATGTTATCCGTTGATGAGAAATCTTCATTTTTGGAGCACAATATTCAACATCGTTTTGATTTAACTGTACCACTGAAACATAAGAGAGCAATACATAAACAAAAACCTTGATTTTCAAACGCTGTTAAGGATGCAATTCTTCTAAGGGACTTGGCTTACGTCAGGTGGAAGCGATTTAGAACCTCTCAGCTTAAAATACAATATTCAAATGCCAGAAAAAATGTTAATAAACATATGAAACGGTTTAGTACAGCGATTTGGATTACCAATAATTGGAAGTTATGATTTGTTTAGATAATTTTACCTCTTTTTAATTCCTAGTACAATATTTTTGTTTTAGTAATTAACTCTATGTAAATAAAATAAAACAACGTCAAACAATTACTTTCTTTGATTGAATTCTAACCAATATTTTTCATATGTGTAAAAGTAATACATAATACTGATTTTGGCGGAATACTAATTTTTCCTTGGCAACTTCTTAAAATAAATAAAAATGTTGTTAACTTGACAAATTAAATTTTAGCTTAAAACTTGGCAGGACCTGAAATAACGTCAGTCAAGGCCATTCTAAGCCATGTAGCAACACTGTACTCTAACCAATTCAATTCCAACTTACCAATTGTTGAATAGCTTGTTCAACTAATTCTCGGAATGAGTACCCGGGATGTTTCTTCCATAAATGGTGTACCAATTTAGCGATAACTTCTGTATCAGTATCGGATTCAAACTCATAACCTCTCTTCTCCAAATAGGTCTTTACGTCTTTGTAGTTTGTGATAATGCCATTGTGTACAACAACAAAACTATTATCAATATCTGAACGTTGAGGATGTGAATTTTTTTCACATGGCACACCATGAGTAGCCCAACGTGTATGAGCAATACCGACATGTGTACCAATGGGTCCTTCATAATCTTTTCCGCTAAAATCTATATAAATAAAAATATAATTAATTATTGTAAAAAATCACACATATTTAAATAACTCCTGATATCTTACTATTTGCTATGGCTTCTTCTAAAACTTTAACTTTTCCGACACTTTTAACCATTACTGTATCCTTGCCATTAAGAGCATCAATAGCTACTCCTGTTGAATCGTAACCACGGTATTCCAAACGTTTTAATCCCTGGACCAAGAATTCTAAAACTTCCGCACGAGATTTTGGTGTCAAGTAGTTGAGATAAGCAAAAATTCCTTGAGAAAGTAGATATAAATAAAAAAGTTAATAAATAAGAAATGTTCATTAAAAAGAAAATTAATGCGGTGGTTTGGCAAACTTAAGTTTTCTAATACTATAATGAGATACTGCAGTTTATACAAATTGTTGAAAATTTTGCTAAGATAACAGAAAACAGTACCTAAATTTGAGTCTGGAGAATTTTTAATGATCTTGAGAATCATGGTCTGCTAAACTTAGGTAAGCTAGATTTCAGCACACTTCTAAATACATAAACACAACTTTTTCCTAATGTAACCAACAATTTCTGCTTAAAACTTGTGATTTTAAACTCTAAGGATCTTACTCGAGCCATGAGCATATTAATTATTGGGATTATAGGGCTTGTAAGAACTAATAAAAGAGCCAACATTTCGGAAACTACTTCGTACCTATAGTAGTTTCCGAAATGTTGGCTCTTTTATGATTATACAATAAAACAAAATGGAGAAAGAAAGCAATTAGCTGGGAAATTGATCAAATTAAGAAACACAAACTAAGGAATATTATCATGCAAAATAAGTTCAAAAGTTTTATAGTTTTTTTCCAAGTTATACCGTAGTCCTATTTATTTAACTTTTTGAACCAAAAATAAATAGAAAATGCTTATAAACCCGTAAAAATCAATGAAAAACATGGTTGGCAGGCAAGCAATTTTTTTTTCATTGCAGAGGTAGTTCTCTACTACGCCCACATCTAAACCGATTTAAAAACTTTAAAACTACGACTTCAATAGTGTCATCTGGCTTTTAATATCACCGAGTTTATTTCATTATATTTCCTGTTAAACATACCGTTACAAATCGGTGTATCGGTATTTTAATGGTGGTTCAACCGGTTATACGAAGAGGCACATGTCTTTAATGGAATCCCCATTTTAAATTTTTCATATCGCTGTAATCTTTGCTGTGTTAAGCCACTTTTAGACGACATGTATTTGTCATCTGACTTGTCACTTTTTACAATGTAAAATTTATATATGTCTTGTGAACCCTTTAAAACATTGCATATGTAAAATCCATATGTAAAAGTCATCTAATAATATTTCAATTAGAGCGGGTTCTATTTTGACGTGACAAACCAAATATAAATCAACCAAATGTAAATCAAAAAAAAATTAAATTGAATAGTTAAAATAGACTGTTTGTTGTTAAAAAATGTATAAAGAACACGAAAAAATATTTTTTATATTAAATCAAAGAATTAATGAGTGTTTTCTAGCACTATTTTATACGTCTGACATAACAATGTACGTTTGAACGAAAAAATTATAAATCTTATGTATACGCTCATTTTGATAGACATATAGAATTAAATATAGGTCAGCTTTAGCGAACTACTATTGTTATTAAAAGGTATTGAATGCCAACCATAATTATAGAGAAATCCCGTTCCGGCCAAGATGGTGTACTTGTTATTCATTGGTTCTGCACATGCTGTCGTCCTGGATCTTTCAACGGAACATCTAAAGAATGTGTGAGTTGGAGGAGGCTAGGCGTCAGGCTGAGTTGCTTCCGCACTTAGCCAGCGTTAAAGGCAAGGTACGTCTTTGGAAAGATAGCACTGAAGGTAAAGAAGGTTGTGCTGCAGTAAAAGTATCTGATGCAGTGCAGGTTTATTGTTGTTGAGGAGGTGAATGAAAATACCTTAGAAGTATTCCATTGACCAACAATCCATGATTAAGAGTGGGATTATATCTCTTTAGACATCTAGCTGTTGGGGGATGTAAGTGGACTGTTCAACTCCAAAATTGAAGAGTATGACAACTTTCTTTTCGAAATGTAGAAAGAGGTTAACCCTTTCATGCCTTTGTTGCATACATGGGACTAATGCATTGATTGGACTAATTAACTGATAATTTTATTACCATAACATTGATACCAATGGTAATGAAACAAGTTGCATTACCATTGATTGAATTAATGGTAATAATTTAAGGATTTGATTTCATTGATCAATGACAACGTTTTGAATTTGTTAAAAGGCATTGCCATTAATCAATGAAATCAGATCCTTAAATCATTATTAATTCAAACAATGGTAATGAAATTTATTTCATTACAATTGTTATCAATGTAATGGTAATGAAATCATCAATTAATTAGTCCAATTAATGTATGAAATAATTCAGTGATGATTGTTTGGGTGCTCAACTACGCATTCATGAATAGTTGGCTACTTTGTAGGCGTCATTGCCAGCTGACAAAAGTCAGAGCTAACCCTGATAGTTTAAGCTAAAACTTCAGCGGGTCTACAAACACTTTCGGTTCGAGGAAACGTGGCCGTCCACCGAATTCTCCACAAATAACTCCAGCGCACTTTAAATTCAAGTTAAAGATTTCAGATGCGATGGTGTTAGCCTTTTACCGTCTTACATGCCAAAGTAGTCGCGTTGCAAATTTTATAAAAATAGCTTTATTACTGTCACAAGCACTAAATGTAATGTATCCATAAGTAATAAATAAATTACTCCCAAAAAACTGTTTCAGAGAACACTATAAAAAATAATTAAATCTAAGTACCTTTTAAAAAAACCTTGTAATATTTTACATCAATTCTTTTGTGAATAAAACATTTTATAAATACTAAGCGGCGATTATAAAATATATTTTTTTTTCTTTTTTGTCATATTTGTCTTATTTGACCCAAATATAGTTAAAAACAACGATTACAAAAATATATCTGCCCTAACGAATTTTGGTGCACGGGAGAGTTAAGAAAACGATGGTGGAGGTGGTGAAAAGCCGATCCTGCAATTAACCTTCATCACTCCAAAATAGCTCGGCGCAAGGTGCTGGCGACTAAGTTGTTATGTAAGAGTCAATGGTGAATGGTGCCAAGGAATAAAGACTTCCGCTTTTAAGTTTTTCGCTGAAAAATTAAAGTAACACTGATATTTCTGCCTTTTAGCAATGAATAGCCTTAACATTTTGTAGTAGATATATATAATTTTCTCTATTTTAAAATAAGACTTTGTAGACACTTTCTAGGAATTCTCGGAAAACAGACTGGGTTCAGTAAAGGAGGATACTTAAAGCCTATTCACAGAAAAAAGAAATCTAAAACGAAACCGGAAAAACATTAAAATAAATAGAAACAGCATTATAATAAAACGACATTTTTTAAATTTAAAAATGATAAGGTTAAATTTAATTATAATTATTTTAAGACTTATATTTAATTAAAATTATATGTTAATGCAAATATGATAGGGGAACATAATATATTCTGCGAAGTGTTTTAATGTAGGAAAAGGCAATTTATGTACATGTTTTTGCATCTACGCAGGAATAATATATGATTGGATCAATCATATTCAAAGAGCATCATATATTTTGGTATTATGATTGTGCCAACAATAGTCGTACTAAATATAGTTATCATATAATGATAATAAAAAACCATAATTTCACCATAATATGGTCCCTACAGTTATATTATGATTCGAAACTATTAAAAAATCCTTAAAATTTAAGAATATTTCTTTAAAAAATCTTTTTTCTAAAGAAAAAAATTGGTATTACGGACCTTTTCAAGAAAGCTTCTTTGATTCTTTTGATTTTTGAAAGAAAAATACTTAAAAAAATTATTTCTAAGCACTATGTGCATCTATGTATTTTTATGATGAAAAGTCCTCAGAATCTAAGAATTTTTTATTTAAGGAAATGCGTTATGCCTGGTTTTCATTATGTCATATGAACTGACAACAAAAACTGACTCAAATGAATTCTCGTCATTTTGTGTTAAATGCGTTTTCATTACATCTTAAAAACTGACAATAAGTCGATAAAGCAGAGCGTGTCAAAGACTTATGTCTAATTTTGGTGTCAGTTGACTGACACGCCGTTTTCATTACAAAGGTCAAATATGATGAGGCGAGCGAACAGCTGATTAGAAAATATTAATTTGTGTTCAATAAAAAGTAGAAAAAAATTTAAAAATGACAAAATAGAAACAAACGGCGTTTTGTGTTATTACATTACAATTTCTTTCTTTATTTAAAAAATTTCCATTGCAATTAGTTTTTCCAGCAAAAGAAAAAAATAATAACTTTGCGATCGTCAAACAAAAGAAAAATTGACAACTTGTTGTCAATTTTATTTTAGATAAAAAATGCTGTCATATCTGTTGACAAACTGAAATTTGACGTTTTCACTTGTCTGTCATTTTAGACGGCAGTTCGTGTACATAACTGAGTGCAAACTTAGATGACACTATATGACAATCCGTTTTCATACAATTGCCAATAATTTGGACAAATTGACATTAAAAATGACATAGTAAAAGCCATGCATTAGAATCTAAGTTTTTAAGAATTACATATGTGAATTTTTACCTAAGAAAGAGTTTGCAGAATCTGAGAACTTTACTTTAAGGAAAAGTCCATAGAATCTTAAAATGTTTCTACCAGAAAAATTTATATATATAAGAAACCTTTTCGTATAAAACAATTCTGGGGTTCTATAGACTTTTTATTATAAAAAATTATTTTATTAACATTTTACAAGAAATGAATTAAAAAACATATTTAAAAAAAAAATATTTTTTTTTATTGAGAAGAATTAAAAAATATGGAGAATCTTTTTGTCAATGATTTGTTTCGACAATGAATTGATTAGTGTAATAGACAGATTTTTGTTACCACAGTATGGTTAAAGCTAATCATGTTATTAAATAGAAAGTGACAATCATGAAATAATAAATTATTTTCTATAATAATAATGGTAGCGACCATAAAGATGGTTAGAACCTATTTATAAACCAATAAATTAATTGTGACAACCACACCCAAATGCAACAAGCATAATATAGAAGCAGTGATCATGTTGCAACCATGATTTTTTTCTGCGAGTAGTAGCAATTCAATGCATGGGTTTTAATTGGTTCTCAAAACAAATTAAAAAACATGTAAGAAAACGTAATTTAATTATTTGGCGTTTGTTTCATATTTGGTTAATTCATATATCAAAAGTGAGCCTTTGCTGTTTATCGATGGATATGCAAATGCATTTCGCAAATTTTTAAACATTGACCACATGGCACTAAAAATTCAAACTAATTCTATTCAAACTTAGTTAATTTAACATTTTGGAAATATATGAAAAAATAGAAAAAAAAACATAAATAAATTGTAAAAATATCGGTGCACTATGGGGAATTTATAATATATATTTGTCTATAGAATTTATTTCTTTCAGATATATTACAAAATAATTTAGAATAATAATTATAACAATAACTTTACTATGAGTTTAGAAAAATAATAATTACGTTTTTTATTACACTACGATTGGTTAAAAAATCTATAAATCTGTATAATTCTCCTGAGCGGGACAGCATCAGCATAATTAGCACTAAAAAAATTTACCGATAAAGGTATAAAATTACGGGATGACCGTTGGGGAATGTTGAATGAAATTTCATTAATCAAAAATCCAGAACAGATATCCCCATTAATAATTAAAGTATATGACATATTCGGCATAGATCTCCAGTTTTTTAATGAAGGAAGAGTAATAAGAGTAAGATGAGCGGTGTATGAGGGCAAGTTAAGGGTGTTGAAATGTAAACCTCGAAGACAAAACAACAGGAATTGCTTTTGCACGGTTTCAATTGATAAATAGGATCCCATATTATCGACCCACATTCCAGAATCGAACGCACAAGTGAACACCTTTGCCCAGCGTTTTATATACCCAAGTGTACCTCAAAAAAAAAAAACGCCAAGATCTAGACAACTGTCAACTAAATCCAGTTGATGACCTCCAAGTAAAAAATTATTTACAGTAATTTGATTGCTTCTTACGAATCACATTAAATTGCACTTTTTCAAATTAATACCATTAAGTTAACGTTGTATCATTCGTAGAATGAATCCAAGTTTTCTTGAAGACGAACATGATCCAAAAATTTGTTATAGCTTAAAAAAACGTTGACGTCGTCAGCGTACATTAAAATATTTGAAAACTTTATTACTTTAGGCAAGTCATTAATAAACAGTGAGAATAGTAGCAGGCCAAGGTTACTACCTTGAGGTACACAAGACAATACATTTATTCTTTTAGAAAACAATCTGTTAAATCGAACGGTTTGCGACCTATTTACAAATACGAAATTATCCAATTTAAGCTAAGATCTGTAAATCCTATTAATTGTAATTTCTTCATAAGAAAATTAATGATTTACTTTGTCAAATGGTTTACCGAAATCGGTGTAAATAACATCAGTTTGCTTTCTTTGAAAAAAGACGCGATTAATGTAATTTGTTAGTTGCAGAAGATTTGTAGTTTCTGAACATCTTTTTTAAAACCCATTTTCAAAAGGAGTTGTTATATTAGAGACTAGATAACATACATGCTCTGTAACCAATTTTTAAAAAAGTTTGGGTATAATACTCAGTTTTGCAATAGCCCGACAATTTTCAACAACAGATTTGTTATCTGATTTGAACAGTGGCACAATGCATAACTCTTTCCAAATTTTTGGAAAATACCCATATTTAATTGACGTGTTAAACATAAGTGTAAGAGGGATAGCTAAGGCATCGGCACAGTAAATTAAAATGAAACTGGAAAATGTCAAGTTGCAAAACACGGCCAATTTGCAAATTTTTAGGAAAAGGTAACATTTTTTTTTTTAGCAATCAATTGTTTGAACAAACTTTTGCCAATTTAAAGAACGAGATAAATAAATTTCATGCTGCCAGCAAACGATTCTACTTAAAAGGCAAAACACCTAAAAAAATTAAGGATGAGCTAGACGAAGTCCATAGTACACAGTCTACAATTTGGCAAATTAATTTTTACGTAGCTAATCAGCCAGAAATTACGATCTTCCTTCAGGACGTGAAGTCGAGGCAGTTATTTATTTTGTTTATTTGTTTTGATTTCCTATACAGCAAGACTTATAATATTATAATTAGAGTAAAGGAGGAGTAATGGAAATGAGCAATAATGTTTATGTTAATATTTAAGAATATAATTAACTTTAAACAATATATAAATGTCTAATTGGAGTCAAATTATAGTTTCTATGTGATTGGGAAAACATAAGCATATTATTAAGATATGGAAGTTCATGCGTATATACAACTTTGTGAAGTAGAATTAGAGTTCGAATCTGTAACAAATCAGCAAACATAACACGGTACAGGTTTTTCGCGACTGATGACACGCGGTCATATTTCCCCAATCCATAAACATATATTACGACAGCAATGTAGGCAACATTAAGCTTACTATATCTTGTAGAATCAGTTATAGCAAAAATCCGTATAAGAGATTTGGCATTAAATTAGTTTTTGCTAAAAGTAAGCGAATTTAAAGTGGCGTAAATTATTGTGTTTTACATAAGGTTCTCAACATAGAGTAGACTTTTCCAGCAGTAGCATTTATATGGTGTGACCAAGTAAGAGTATTATTAAATATTATACCAAGATTTTTTGCTGTATTTACGATCTTAATTCTTTGATTGTTGAGAATAATTTCTGGTTCTGAAGTTATTTTCATACATTTCTTGGTTATAATTAAGCATTTTGATTTAAAGACATTTAGGTAGAGACTATTTGCATTTGCCCATATGTGAATTCGTTTAAGATCTTCATTAATTTTATAAACACAGTCTTCAGTTTCCATTTTATCACAACTTATGTAGACTCGAACGTCATTAGCATAGATATGTATATTGCAGTTTGATAATTGGGTAGTTAAATCATTTACATAGATGGTAAAAAGAAGAGGGCCAAGAATAGAGCCTTGTGGTACTCCTTTTGATACAGATAACGGACGCGATTTCTTATTATTAGCAAATACTGATTGATTACGATCCGATAAGTATGATGAAATTAAACGTGTTGATGACGATGAAAAGTTAAACATTTTTTCTCAATTTCGTAGTAAGAACATTATGGTTAACCGTATCAAATGCCTTAGAGTTATCCAAGGGTACTAGAAACGAAATGTTGGCTTTATCCAAATTTTCACGTAATTCTTCAGATACGCAGCTATGTTGTGGACGAAAGCCTGATTGACTACTAGTACACATGAATAACGATTCATGTGCGGACGTGTTTATATCTTCTCCGTAATTACCGGCCTTTTTAATACATCAAAGGGCATACGAAAAATAAATAAATTGCGAAAAGACGCTTAAAACAATTAATAATAAACAAATGTTCACGGGCGACCGTTTTCTTTTTGTTTTTATTTGAAATTTATAAACAAAATAAAAAAAAATAAAAAAACATACATAACAACAATATAAAAATAATGCCTGTTGGGCACTCCCCCCTCAGGAGAATACACTCCTGCAAAACCATATGCAAAAACTAAACTCTAGTTGTCCTAAAACAGTAAATAAGATAAGTAGTGCAAGTGTAAACGAACAAGATATAGAATCAAGATCAAGTCTTTCCCCCGCCAAAAATAATAACACAAATTCTCTCATGGCGCATGCGCAGTTGACTCCGCTCTCATGGAGTTCACAGTGTGCTACTCCTAAACTAAATACAACGGCAAATAATATCTATCAATTTCAACCTGCAACTACATCCTCAACTATAACAACTCAAATTAATAATCTCTCACATACATACACATCAGTCAGTTCATTCGCTCCCACAACAACGACAAGTACTACTTCATACTCCGCTATTACAACTACAACCATGTCTACATCGACAAAATCTTCTCTTATGCCGATTATGTCTACATATACATACTTACCAAGCCAAGTAAAAACTCCCGTAAATAAAGAGAAAATCAACACACAATAGTAGCTCAAAAAGGTCCCGCAATTCACCTAACAATACAAATAGTACCAAAAAACAAAAAACTAAAGAGCAATCTCAAAAAACGTTAAAATCTTACTGGTTAGGCCAACCTTCAACAACAAACAGATTTAAAATTCTGTCCCAGATAGAAAATGATGAAAAATCGCAAGTAGAAAATGAACATGAAAACCATAATGCACCCCCAAGTCCACAAATAGCAAAGCCAAAAAATCGCAAGCCTCCACCAATATATGTACAAAACGTTCTATTTATTGATAATCTGATCGAAGCACTAAGCACCCTACCCAACTGCAATTACGAACTAAAAGTTCTTAAAGATAATGAAGTCAAAATTGTTAAACTTTTAAAAAACAAAGAAACTCAATACTATACATACAAACCGCAAGACCAAAAAGGATTTAAAGTAATGCTAAGAAATATGCATTATTCAACAGACAAAGAGCAAATAAAAAAAGAACTTTGTGAACTTGGTCACGAAGTTACACACGTGCAAAATGTACTACAAACAGGTACAAAAAAACCCTTATCATTGTTCGCAATTGAACTCAAAACTAATAAAAATAATAAAGATATATATTCCATCACTCACCTTTTACATTGTAAAATAAACTTTGAACCTCCACACCAAAAAAGATCCTTACCATAATGTACAAACTGTCAGAAATATGGACATACAAAAAACTTTTGCATAAAAATTCCTGTTTGCGTCAAATGTGCCGGAAGTCATAAAACTAGTCAGTGCCTAATAAAACAAAGGAGTGATCATATTAAACTAGTTCCGTACTAACCCCTAAATTTCAACAATCAAATAATGATATGCAAGATATCAAAGATATGATGAAACAGCTTATAACACAAGTATCTAATATGATGAATATAATCACAGTTCTACTTTCAAAAATTGGTGGACAGACAAAATAATTTAAAGATTATCCTTTGGAATTCGAATGTCCTACAACACGTCCTTGAACTAAAAACTTTTATATATAGGAACTCTGTAGATATCTTATTAATATCTGAGACACACTTCACACAAAAAAGTTACTTAAGTATACCTAACTTGACAATATTTAACACAAATCATCCTGACAATACCGCCCATGGGGGTACAGCAATAATTATCAAAAACTCAATTAAATGTACTGAACTTGAAAGTTTCAGAAAAGATTACCTTCAAGCTACCTCAATATTAATTGAAGACTTGTTCGGCCCACTCGTGTTGTCTGCTGTGTATTGTCCTCCCAAACACAATAACACTAAAATTGAATACATTAATTTCTTAAAGTCAATTGGTAATCGTTTTATTGCTAGAGGAGACTTCAACTCCAAAAACACTTTCTGGGGCTCGAGAATAACTCTTACAAAGGGCCGACACTTACTTGAAGCAATAAGAGAAACAAATGGCAAATTTTTAAGCACTGGAGAGCCTACTTACTGGCCAACTAACTTAAACAAAAAACCTGATTTAATTTACTTCTTTATCACGAAAAATATAAAACATGAACATTTAAAGATAGAATCGTGCTTCGAACTATCCTCCGATCACTCACCCATTATACTCAAATTCGAAAGTAATGTTCTTCTTGCGACCCATAACAAATTTTCTTAAAACAAGAAAACAGACTGGGAGTGCTTTAGAGAAATAGTTGAAAATAAACTTGATATACAGATATCACTAAAAACCAAAGATGAAGTGGACAGTTCAATAGCATATTTTAATGACACACTTTTGTATGCTGCAATTGATTCCACACCCATAATAACTCGTAAATCAAACAAATATAGTATATCACCATTCATCAAAGAAAAGATTAAGGCAAAGAGAAAACAAAGAAAAAAATGGCAATCAACAAGATCACCCTTTGATAAAACAATCCTTAACAAACTAACCAAGGAATTAAAGGATCTTTTGAAAAAGTACAAACAGGATAAACTGAAAAGTTATCTTGAAAACCTTGATTTAACCAAGACAACAAACTACTCATTATGGAAAGCCACAAGAAAAATTAACAATGCTATTATTCATCAACCGCCAATCCAAAAATCTGACTTAACGTGGGCCAGAAATCATAACGAAAAGGCTCAAGTATTAGCTGATCATTTTTACAGAACTTTCTCTAATGACAAACAAAATATTACTCTGCCAAATATCATTTCATCCACAAACTGCCATATCAAAAACGTTTCTCTACATGAAGTTAAAACTGATGCTAAAAAATCCCCTGGCTATGACAGAGTAACGGGCAAACTATTAAAAGAACTACCAATGAAGGGACTTATCTACATAAGAAATATCTTTAACGTTATAGCAATGAAATATTTTCCTAAAGTATGGAAAGTTGCAGAAATAATCGCTATTGCAAAGCCCAACAAGGACGCCACAAGGGCTACTTCATACAGGCCAATAAGTCTATTACCACTTTTATCTAAATTATTTGAAAAACTTATTTTTGATCGACTAGAACCAATACTTATAGAAAGAAATCTTATACCAGCGCATCAGTTTAGTTTTAGACCCATGCACTCTACGATCCAACAAATACATAGAGTAACTAACAAAATCTCGTCTGAAATTGATAAGAAAAATTATTGCGTGGCCACATATCTTGATGTAGCGAAAGCGTTTGACAGTGTGTGGCATGCTGGCCTACTTTATAAATTGGAAAAAAATCTACCAATGGACTTTTTTCTTATTCTACAAAGTTATTTAACTGACAGGCACTTTTATGTTATATATAAAGATGAATGCTCAAGCATAATTAAAATGGAAGCGGGAGTTCCGCAAGGTAGTGTTCTTGGCCCTATCCTATACCTTCTGTGCACAGCAGACATTCCTACTCCAACAAGAAACACAGATATGATTGCAACATTTGCAGACGACACTATCCTTTTGTCATCAAATAAAGATATAACTTTGGCCATATCAAACCTTCAACAATTGCTGGACAATACTCTAAACTGGTTTAAAACCTGGGGTATTTTAGTAAATAGTGAAAAAACAGTACAAGTGACTTACACAAATAGGAAGATAAGTGATCATCAAGCAATTACGATAAATAACACTCCGATTCAAAATGATAATAAAGCTAAATATCTTGGCATGATAATCGACTCTAAATTAATCTGGAAAGATCATATCATCCGTAAAAAAAACGAAGTAAAGTACAAATTTGGACAACTTTACTGGCTCTTAGGAAAGGATTCAACTTTATCCTTACGAAACAAATTGCTTATATACAAAACAATAATAGCTCCTATTTGGAAATATGGCGCAGAGCTCTGGGGTACTGCAAGCAACTCTAATATTAAAATCATCCAACGAGTTCAATCAAAAATACTGAGAACTATTACAAACGCCGAATGGTACATATCCAATGAAAATATACATCGTGATCTTAACGTCAGCACAGTCCAAGAAGTCATAAGGAATTCCAGCTTAAAACATACATTTAAACTTACAACTCATTCCAACAATGAAATTAGACAACTACCCTATAACGAGCTCTCAGGTTCAAGAAGACTTAAGCGATGCACTCCATCGGAGCTATTTGTCCGATTCTTATAATTGATAATTTGGCAAAATATATTTTATATAATTTAATATAAATGTTTACTTACACTAAATATAAGTCATCTTAAGTGTTGATTTAAGTTAATTAATACCCAAACCTCAAAACTAATTACTAATTGTCATATAAAGACAGGTGTAAATAAAATGGGATGTTAAAAAAAAAAAATATATATTTAGTGATGTAATATTTTCGCAAAAGCTTTTGACAAGTATGGCAGCATAGCTATTGGCCGATATTTATTATTTGCTTTCGGTGTAGGTATCATTTTTGCATATACTCTTTGTGAAAATTGTGTTAAATATGAATGTTATCTAAGGGAGCATTACAGGAAGAATTTCTTTTCAAAATTTTGGGTGAATATTGCCAAAGCCTACATCATTTGATTTAGCGGCAATACAGCTAGACCGTTCATCAGATTGATTCACTAGTTCAAAATTGAACTCATTTCCATTCACCATATGTGTTTGATTATAGAAATTTTCATTTAAAAGAATACTAGGAAGCTAAATAAATGTTTGATTATGATTTTATAAATCATAAAAAAAAATTAAGTTGGGTTTCCACTGAAGGCATATAATATATCGAATCCCAGTCAATATTGGAAAGCTCAAGATCCATGTGTTTAAAATCATGGCATTAGTTGATAGTTTTAATTTAAAATCGAACGTGAGAAATAGTTGATTCGAAAAACAAAAAGCTGTAAGTTGGTCGTAGAGAAGGACTTTATCTTTATTACTAACATAAATAATATCGAGTAACGTATTTCTAGTGGAGGGATAATGAGTTGGTACTGTTGTATTAGTAGGATAAAGGCCAAAAAAATTCATATCGTTTACTAGGTGACTTAAAACTAAAACATTCGAATTAAAATCACCACATATGACAACTTCGTCATGTTTCAGTGTAAGGTTTTAAGAGTCTTCATAAAATTTCCGGTTTCAGTTCTCTTATTAGGTCGATACACACATCCATTTAAAATTTTGTTACTATGTATTAAATGAGGTTTCAATTTTGTTTTCCTTCTATGAGTTGCAGCACAATTTACTAACAATTCCATTCCTTACATACATATATGGGGCTACTCCCCCTGCATAAGTTTCTTTATCACAACGAAATATGTTAAAAGAATCCAATTTAAAAATAGTATCGAGTAAAAGTTTGTCATACCACGTTTCCGATACACAAACAACATTAACACCGGAATTTTCAAAGATGTAGCGGAATTCATCAATCTTATTATTTAGACTTTGCGCGTTGATGTGGCATATATTTAATCCAGGTCTCTGCTTGCACAAAATACGAAGCATATCAAAAGTATTGTCTGTGGACGCTAAATTTCTACTATCCAAATGATGTGTCATACAAAAAGTGTGTTAATATTAAATAAGCAACGTTTGCAACGTTAAAAGTATATAATTGGATAAATAAAATATCAAAAATAGTATTAAAAATTTAATATTAGACAAAATATGAGTGTAAAATGTCATATATATTTTAGTGTAACAAAGATTCGTCAACAGCAGGCATAGGTCCATAGTCTCGAAATAAGTCATCCAGAAGTTCTATCTCATTTATTCGTATTATTATTCGTTAACGATGTCCGTCTGTCCGTCTGTTCGTCTGTGTGTTGAAATGGGTTTTCCGAAGAACCCAGACATGATGAGGACTTGATTCTTTTTTATTTCTGTTACATGTGATCCATTTCTGTTTGCTATTAAAAATCAGACAGATCGGTTAATAAATGGGTGAGATATTAGCAAAAAACCAGGACTACCTCTAATTTTTCCAGTAAAATCCCTTTGTTTAATATGTATGTAGAATTTTGAGCATAACAACACATCCATGTGTTAAAATTCTTTTCTTTCATCTCCACCTTTTATACACAAACAACACACATACAAAGATTTGTCATTTAAATAAAAACCAAACAAATCTCTAATTAACGAAGACTTTTATATATGTACCTCTATTGACGATGATTTTGTGTGAGCTTCAATAGCTCAGTTGTCTAGACGCTGTGTCACAAATACTTTTTTTCTCTAAGGCCGCGGGGTTCGAGGTTCAAATCTCGGTCAGGTCAATTCACTTTTTTTTGTACATTTTTTTTATTATTTTCTTAAGACTTTTTTTTTTTGCTTATTTTTGTTTTTTTTTAACATTTAATAATTAATTTATATAAAATTTTATATTAATAATTAAAATTATTTTCTTTAATCTCCACCTTTTATACACAAACAACACACATATAAAGATTTGTCATTTAAATAAAAACTAAACAAATCTCTAATGAACGAAGACTTTTATATATGTACCTCTATTGACGATGATTTTGTGTGAGCTTCAATAGCTCAGTTGTCTAGACGCTGTGTCACAAATACTTTTTTTTCTCTAAGGCCGCGGGGTTCGAGGTTCAAATCTCGGTCAGGTCAATTCACTTTTTTTTTGTACATTTTTTTTTATTATTTTCTTAAGACTTTTTTTTTTTGCTTATTTTTGGTTTTTTTTTAACATTTAATAATTAATTTATATAAAATTTTATATTAATAATTAAATAATCCATAAATAGGCTAAAAACATCAACATTTTTATAAAAACCCTCTGATACAAACAAAATACAAACGTTTTTATACCTTTCACCACAGGTGGAAGGGTCGCGGGTTCGTTAAGATTTTTTTGTTTGTTTATTTTTTGTTTTTTTTTTACATTTAATAATTAATTTAAATAAAATTTTATATTAATAATTAAATAATCCATAAATAGGCTAAAAACATCAAAATTTGTATAAAAACCCTCTGATACAAACAAAATACAAACAGTTTTATTTCTATTTTTTGCTCCGATTTAAAAGAATTTATAAAAAGATTTTTAAACCATTTTATTTCTCACATATTAAGAAAATTTTATACATAATTTACCTTTGAGTGCAACTATTTTTGGTCATAACTTATAATAATTTATAAAAAAAATTATAAACTATTTTCCTTCAAATTTTTAAAATTAAGCTAAAGAAATTACAATTATTTCTAATAAAAAAGCGAAATAAAATCCCAAATGCAAATTTGCCAGCTAAATCAAACTATTTTGTAGAAATAAAACACATGCAGTTCTAGTGATTTCTTTTAACGATTTGTTGAAATTATTTTCTTTCACCTCTTCACCTTTTATACACAAACAACAAACACTATTCTAGAGCTGTATTATGACCTATGGATACGTCTTATATAGCAAAAGATCGAAAATCTTTAGTATAACATATTTGCTGAAAAAGTCGGAAATATCGGTTCAGATACAAAAAAGTTATGCCCAAAACATAAATTTTTTTAAAATACCTATTTTCTGGAACCATAAATCTCCCCTAGTCCAAGTTTTATCTCCAAACTAAATGGTTAATTTCCTCTTAAAGGCGTCCGTATATAAATCTGTCCATTTTATATATGTCCATATATAAACTTCAGTTTTTTCCCAACCATGGTGAAGGGTATATAAGATTCGGCATAGCCGAATTTAGCCGCTCTTACTTGTTTTTTAAATATCTGTGTTTTATTTAAAATTTAAAAATTGCGTTCTTCTTGGGACACCCTTTATAAGTTTGTCATTCCGTTTGTAATTTTTACAATATTGATCTTAGACCCTATAAAGTATATATATTCTGGGTCCTTATGAAGAACGAAATTGATTTAACGATGTCCGTCCGTGTGTTGAAATGGGTTTTCCGAAGACCCCAGGCATGATGAGGACTTGCTTGTTATATATTTCAGTCACATGTGATCCATTTCTGTTGGCTATTAAAATTCAGCCAGATTGGTACATAAATGACTGAGATATGAGCAAAAAACCATGACTACCTCTATTTTTTTCGTAAAATCCCTTTATTTAATATGTACATATGTATGTATGTTGAATTTTACGCATAACAAACACATCCACATGCAATCACATGATTTGCCGCTATTAGACAAACAAATAGATTCAATATATTTTAGTTTAATGTATTTGTTAGTAATAGCGTTCATGGCTCAGCTGTGTAGGTGGCTGCACAAGACACGGCAAGTGCCGGTTCAGATCACAGTTACTTTTTCAAAATAAATTTTTTTTTAATGTTAAAATTACTTAGCAGTTTTTATTACATTGCAGTGTTGCAAATATGTAATTGCAAAAGTTTCTTATGTATGTAGGTAGGCATTGTTTTCGTAATTGTTGTTGTTTTTCGTTTTAGAAATGGAAGCTTGTTGCTGTGTCTAGTATATCTTCTTGCATTTTAATTCACTATTACTATTTTTCAAAAATCTTATCTCTGAAAAAAATCGCATGTGTTTATTTGGCTTATTTTAAAACAAAACATTCAACAATTTAATAATATGTTTGTAACATATTTAAAACAATAACATGGAAACAGTGTGACCAGATCTTAAAATTTGTTTATAGCTAACTCTGACGTTAAGCAAGGCCAAAAAATGTTAAAATTGATTTTGAAAAATGCAAGGAATAATACTAAAATTTTGTAATGAGTTTTGCTATTTAATCTTAATAACTTTTAGTGACTTATTTTTAACAAACTTAAAATAAATGGTAAAATGGTAATATTTAAACAAGTATTAAGGTAGATTTGTATTTTGATACAAACAAAATACAAACGGTTTTATTTATATTTTTTGCTCCGATTTAAAAGAATATATGAAAAGGTTTTAAGACTATTTTATTTCTCTTATGCTAATTTATAAAACAAATTTTTACAAACTATTTTCCTTCAAATTTTTAAAATTAAGCTGGAAAAATTTAAAACATTTTTTAAAAAAGCGAAATAAAATCCCAAATGCAAATTTGCCAACTAAATCATACGTTTTTGTAGAAATAAAACACATGCAGTTCTAGTGATTTCTTTTAACGATTTGTAAAAATTTTTTTTTTTGGTCGAAAAGAATTTTCTTTAGAACTAAGAAGATTTTTGAAAAAAAAAATATGACAACACTGTTTGGCTTGTGTTCGTTATTGTTGTTTTTATACCCTCCACCATATATGGTGAGGGTATATATCAGTTTGTCATTCCGTTTGTAACATGTCGAAATATAGGTTTAAGACCCCATAAAGTATATATATTCGTGATCCTTATGCAATTTTAAGTCGATTTAGCGATGTCCGTCTGTCTGTCTGTCTGTCCGTCTGTATGTCTGTCTGTTGAAATGGCGATCACGACTCGAAGACGCAATCGGGGTTGCCTATTTTTACCCAGATTATTAAACATCCTCCCGAGCAGTTTGGTATTTAAAATGAGCAAAATCGGTCAAGCGGTTTAAAAGTTATGAGTGAAAATGTGAAGATACCTCTAAATTTTCCATACAAATTGGTAAATTTTTTCTGTATCTATTTTTTTTCTGTTAAGTAAGTAGAAATGTTAGAGTCGCTGACAGAGCAGACCTCTGTAAATAACATTACTAAAACTAAATAACAAAAGTTCTGTTACATAAATCAAAGACATTAATTTGTTAAAGAAAGAACATTAGTTGAAACTATTTCCCAATAGGTGGCGCATCTAAAAAAAAAATTCTCCCTATAAGGCATATTCTGCTACAATATACAACAGGGTATTATTAATTTTCTATTTCGTTTATAACATAAAAGAATGTTTGCCAAAAGCTATGCAAAATATATGTTTTATGTGTATATTATACTTTAATTTTCTAAATCAATATTCATTTAGATGTTTAAGAGCACAGTATTGCAATTTTTCATATGTGTATTTATTTTTTTGAAAGAAAGAATTAACATAAATATGGATTTTCCAATGCCTCAATACTTCAAAATTATAAAAATTGAACGAAAAAATACCACTTTGATCGATGAAAATTTGTTTTTTTTTACAGAAAATGTGAAACAAATGCTTTTATCACGTCGAACATTTCAAAAATTGACTTTAGTATTTTGAAATAAGTCTGCTAGTGACAGCTTAATGTACTAGAATTTTAAATATGTATTAAATCTCATATCTGTGGTTACTAAGACAAATCCAGGGCCATACGACCTAGGCATGGCGCAGGGTATTGTTATCTATTTACTAAAGCGCCATCTACTGCTAAGTATAGACACTAAAGCAATTATGCATTTAGCTCTATCTTTATGTATAAATGTCTTTGGCCCCATGGCTAGGTCCAAAGAAATTTATATATAAAGAAAGAGCAAAATGCATAATTGGTTTAGTGCCGCTACTTTTGAATAGGTGGCGCAAAATCACATTAAAACTATATCCTGCCCCATGGCGATATAGCCTTGGATTAGGCTTTCAATCAATTTATTTACCAAAAATATTAAATTAACTACATACTTAAAAATTATAATGCATTCAAATGTTGCTAGTAGACTTATTACATAATTTTAAAGTCAATTTTTCATATGTTTGACGTAATAAAAGCATTTGTTTCACATTTTTATGTCAAAAAAGAAATTTTCATAGAGGAAAATAGTATTTTTTAAATTCCATTTGTATTTTTGAGAATTGAGGGATTGACAAATGTATATTTATGTTAATTTGTTCTTTTATAAAAAAATACAGATGAATAAAGTGCGATATAACATCTAAATGAATATTGATTTAAAAAATTAAGGTATAATATGCACATAAACCATATATTTTTATAGTTTTTGGCAAATATTCATTTATGTTACAAAGAAAATAGAAAATCAATAATATTCTACTGCATATTGTAGCACAATATGGCTAATGGAGACTAGCTCTGCAGAAAAATATGCCTAATGGAGAGAATGCCCCTTCTGGTGGGCCATCTATTGACAAATAGTTACAACTCATGTTCTTTTTTAACAAATAAATTTCTTTGCTGTATTCTCTCCATTAGACAAACACACTTCAATTTTTTAAAGAAAGAACATTCGTTGCAACTATTTATCAATACGTGGCGCATCAGAAAGTGCATTCTCTCCATTAGGCATATTCAGCTGCAGAGCTAGTTCCCATTAGCCGGAACGAAATCGAGTATTTGACAAAAACTATTCTTTAAAATGTGTTTTTTGTGCAGTCCATGTTTAAAAAAACTAGTGAAAATGTAAAGGTGCCTCTAAATTGCCTATACAAATTTAGTACAATTTCATAGTAGCGACTGGTACATAACATATTTTCTCATATTTTTTCACCAGTCGCTTAGCAGTTAATATTTTGTATTCACCTCAAACATTTTTCCACCACAAAAAATTTTTCACTTAAAAATTTTTTTTCACCTCTAAATTTTTTTTTCCACCAAAAAAGTTCTTTTCACATCTAAAAAAGTTTTTCACCTCAAAAAATTTTTCACCTACATAATTTTACTTTTAAAGTTTTTTATATTATTTGTATCAAAAACAGAAGAGAACATCTTTTTAGGATATTGGTGGAGGGTATTCAAAGATTCGGCACAGCCGAATTTAGCCCTTTTTTACTTGTTTTTATTTTATTTGTTGAGCTTCTTTTATTTCAACTCTTTACCTTTTATACACAAACAACAAACACATACAAATATTTGCCATTTAAAATCCAAACAAATCTCTTTAAAACAAAAACCGTTTATTTATATCTATTGACGATGATTGCGTATGACCTTTAATGTCTCAGTGGTCTAAGCGCTTTCTCAAAAATAGAAATAGGAGACTGACCTCAAACTTTACATTAATCTACTATATACACTGAAGACATTTCACTGGATACAGCGCATATTATAGGGACTTTTTTAGCTGTATATACAGATGTCTTCAAAGTATGCACAATATATATATATATATATATATATATATATATATATATATATATATATATATTCATTGTGCATACTTTGAAGACATCTGTATATACAGCCAAAAATGTCCCTATAATATGCGCTGTATCCAGTAAAATGTCTTCAGTGTATATAGTAGATTAATGTAAAGTTTGAGGTCAGTCTCCAAAGAATCAAAATGTCTTCATAGTAACCTGTGAATCGAAAAACCGTCCCCGCAACATACACTGTGCACATATATATATATATATATATATATATATATATATATATGCATTGCCCATACTTTGAAGACATCTGTATATACAGCCAAAAAAGTCCCTATAAAATGCGGTGTGTCCAGTAAAATGTCTCCAGAGTAAACACTAGAATAACGAAAAGTTTAAGGACAGTCCCCAAAGTAACAAAATGTCTTCATATTAACTTGTGGAACGAAAACCCGTCCCCGCAATATGTGCTGTGCACATATATATATATATATATAAACTTCAGTTTTTTCCCAACAATGGTGAATATAGCACTCTTACTTGTTAGAGTACATTTTGAGTTAACAGTAACACTATTTAGTTTTTTGCGTTATTCACTTCAAGTTGTGGAAAAACGCCAATATAATTAAATTTTGTATTTTCTGTTCATCAATTTCCATTTACTCGTAGAAACACAAATTCCCATATATCAGCCCTGAAATATAAACACAGTTTAATGGCAAACCTTCACCTTAACTAATATTGCATTAGTGTTTCTCAAAGTTGACAGTATGCGGCTTCCTGACGGTGCTGACACATTCTAGTTATTTTACCCGCACATATAAATATGCCAGCAAGGTGGCATGTCAGTTTGTTGATAATAAAACGCTAAAGAAGAAGCATTGACGATTAATTGAATTGTGTATTCTGTGGAAGTGTAAACTTAGTAGAGTTTTAGTAAAGTCTGTTGTATAATTGTTGTCAGGTTATTTAAATAAAGAGTTACTGTAGAAACTTTCAACGGTGTTTGTTATTTGCAATATAAAAACAACTAGATTTATTTAAAGGAAATAAATCAACGATTTTAAGAGGTAAAATCGTAACAGTATTCTCAGGCCAGAAGTTTGAATCAAAACATTTTTATAAAATTCAGCAGAAACAGTAATTTCAAAAGATGTAATAGATCTCGGTTGAGAAAATTTAAATTTGTGTACTAAAACATCAGCATTTAGGCCAGTCTTAGATTTTTTGTAATAATCAACATCATCTGAAAAAGTACCATTTCCCAAAGGGAAAATGAAAACAGTTTTTTTGGGCGTAATAGCACGTAGTGGGTTATGAACAAATTAATAATTCCCTGAAACAGTGATAAAATTGCGTTGGGGGATCTATTATCATAATTATGTGATTGACCAGTGATGGCTTGCGGGGAGATCACATCCAAAGCCGAAAGTGGCAAAGGGGTGTCATCGTTGACCTAGGCAGTATTTGCAGGTGTCGGCACTGATTAAATATGTAATTGATAATATTATTTGACTTTTTATTCCTCTTCGATAACGGAAGATCTTGCTTAATGGCAAATTTGTAATATCAGGGCTGTCGGTGGTAATAATTGAGGAGTAGGCGTAGCGCAATTGCTGTTGGGCGTGAAAAGCACATTTACTCCCGAAGGGGGGAACTTCATCAAGAAGAATATGATCATTGCCATGTTAGCAGGGTACAAACTTGTTATAAAAATTGGCACTCAACAGTTGCATGATTTTACTTAATCTTGCCAAATTGAATATAAATCTTTTACTGTATAGGAAAAGTCGTTACCTATAAATATATAGACTTGTAAAAATATTTTTTTCTGTCTTAGTGAGTAAAGGTTTATGTTAATACGACGATTCTTAAAAAAAATCATTAATCATCTCCCAAAATCAAATAACAACGCGTGACGTTCTGTCAAAAAATCTTGGTTATTAGATTCATTGTTAATTTTAACAAATTATTGGGACCTGGAATTAATAATGACTGTTTCATACAAGAGGCCGCCACTAGTATATAAACCAATATTCCAGTTTTCTATGTCTTGTGAATCAGCGTCTTTGACAGCTTGTGTCATTTGGTGTAAAGGTAAACAACAATAATAAATATTGTCTCGAACATGTCGAATTTCGAACCAGATAAAGTGTTTTTGCGGGGAGTTCTTCTTCATTACTATAAAATGAAGAAAATTGCGCCCGAGGGTCATTGAATCTTATTGGAAACTTACGCCATAACTCCAGACATCGCTTTATTCGATTACTACTTGTTCTGGCCCCGTTGACACATGACCTGTCCCGGCAGAGTTCACTTCAGACGAACAATGCAAGGAATGGTCAAAAAGTTGTGAACAGAGATGGACAAACTGTGAATAATAAACATTATTAATTCAATGTCTCAATAAATTAACAAATTCCTTTGTTCAGCCAACAAACATGTTATTTTGAGTGTACAAGTTTTAACAATCCTGTTTGTTAAATTTTAATCGGCTAAGTAACAGTTCTAGTATTTAAAATTTTACAAGTTTTGCAAAATGTAACCATAACGTTATATAGGGTCCATAAAATTGTGTCAATTTCAAAATCATTTGAAATTCTTTTAAACAACAATAAAAACAGAATTGTCAATACATATTTCAGTTTATAGTTTATTTACGTTCCTGTTTGGTACGCTATAAAATTGATTGGAAAGCACTTATTTTCTTTTATTCCTATCTATTGAAGCCATACACAATCAAAACTAAAATAAAGCTGTAAAGTGGTCAGATTATTTTAAGAAGTAATAAATATTTTAGTTTTAATATTATATTTGTTAATGTTATATTAATCTGATTCTTTGATTGTACATATTTATCATATAATTGAAAGTTTGATTTTAAATCACGGTAAGTGTAACAAGAACGAAAAAAACGAATTGCAAATTCATTAAAACGAGCATAACGTCTAAGATGAATCGCCTTAAAAAACTATAAAATACAATCAGGGAAAAATGTTGCATCATATTCATAAAACTGTTTCTCAAATTGTTTGCCATCAATTGTTTATCATTTTTATAAAAACTTCATAGTGTTTCATAAAAATTTAAATAAGCTTATGTATTGTTGATCTGTTATTTGGTAATGGTGGTTTTGCACACTATGTATTTTACAGTTGCTTTGTGAGCTGCACGATCCATCTGTAATTCCGCATGTCTGTCAAAATTGTCAATTTACAGACGGTTTATAATTTTTGCTTTCACACTTACGTTTTAAGTTTCATCTGACATAACCTACAATAGTTCATAAGAGCTGTTTTTGTTATGACTTTTTTTATTTTTCACGGGAGTTTTGTGTTCTTGAAAATAAAGTTTAAAAAATGGAGTAAAAAATTGCAATTTGTAGCATTATTTTAATAATAGCTGCCATAAAATTGAAAAATAAAAAAATGAAGCAGCAAAAGTTAAAGAAATATATTTAACGTTATTTATATTATTGCCACCACAATCAATTGACTTGCAAAACAGCTGATGTCAGGTGCTTTGTCAGATGAAAATAGAACACACTCTAATTTAAAATTTTCACACTGTAAATGCAGGCTGACATTTACCGAAGCAAATTTTCTTTGCTTCTTGAATATATTTTACAGTGGGAAATTTGACAAGCACACTGTAAAATACATAGTGTGTAAAACCTACTTAAATGAACTAATATTTGAAATTAATGGTTTCATATGCTTTGTTTATTAAATATTTTAAGAATTAGAGTTTAAAGCAAATACTTTAATAATAGATGATATACATAAAATTGTTAAATTTCGTTGATGTTAGTCTAATTATCTATTATTTCGGGTTTTCTGATTTTTTTTAATATAAGTAGACAATCATGGAGCATGGAAACTGAGGATGGTATTGTAGTGAAAACCAAAAATACTTGTATTCTATCTGTTGGCTCTTATCGATTTTTTTTTTAATTTGTTCTCTATAATTTACTAACAAAATTTATCATGTTTCTTTACATTGTAACATTTCAGAAAGAATCCCAATAAACATTTTTGATGCAATTAAAGCTAAAATCAAGTGATACTCAAGGCATGTTTTCAAATTTCAAGCCCTGATTTATACTTTGATTACACTTTAATTCAATAACATATTCCAGCAAAACGGACACTGGAATTCAAGTCAAACATTACAGTGAGAATATATTTTAATTCAAGCCTTGAATCACAGTTCAATTCAAGTTTGAACAACATAATTATAACATTTGTTTTCAAGCCCTTAATTCAATTTTAAATAAAGCCATAAAAACACGGTAATGATTAGTTTTTGTACAATTTATTACCACTTTTTAACATACATATTGCACATTTTTATAGTTTTAGTTTTCTATATTTAATCTTGGTTTTTTGACCTTCGATTTTTTTTTCTAATCCTTTTTTATTTAGAAGCGTTAAAATTTGTAGAATCTTCCTAAAATAAGAAAACACATAATGTAAAGACTAAGTTTTGCTCCGAATAAATGTGGCTTACCTTTTCTTTAAAATCTATGGAAGAAATAAAGATTTTATAAAAATCTTCAAAGGAAAATTTGAACAAATGTTTTAATTTTATTTGAAAATATTGACAATAAACGAAAAACATAAAACAAATTATTTTTATTTGTATGAACTTGATTTTGACTGTAAAAACAATTAAAATAAAGCACAATACAAGCAATATTTAAAGCACTTGAATTTTCAATGTTTATTGAGATATAGTTAAATTAACTAAATAAATAATTAAAAAAAAAATTAAATTTAAAACAAAACTTCACCATATCCCAATAAACATTGAAAAGTTAACAATTCAAGTGCTTTAAATATTGCTTGTATTGTGCGTTATTTTCAGCATTTTTACAGTCAAAACCAAAATCATACAAATAAAAATAATTTGTTACATGTGTTTCATTTATTGTCAATTTTTGAAAAAAAAGATAAAACATTTGTTCAAATTTACAATTTTCCTGTGAAGATTTTTATAAAATCTGAATTTCTTCCTTGGATTTTAAGGAAATGAAAAAATCAAGATTAAATATACAAAACAAAATTATATATATGTATATATGTTAATAAGAGTTAATTAATTGTACCAAAACCAATCATTACCGTTTTTTTATGGCTTTGCTTAAACTTGGGGTTGTTTAAACTTGAATTAAACAGTGATTCAAGGCTTGAATTAAAGTATATTTTCACTGTAATGTTCGACTTCAATTCCAGTGTCCGTTTTGCTGGAATATGTTATTGAATTAAAATACAATTCAAGGCTTGATATTGGAAAACATGACTTACATAAACTTGATTTTAGCTTTAATTCCAGCACAAATGTTTATTGGAATTGATGAAACTTTTTTAAAAATGTGGTGGAACTTCTGCATAAATAAAAAGGTAGTTTCTTTATAAATATGAATAATTATTTCATAAATCTGACATCATATTTTTTAAAAACTCTTTATTAAGTTTAAGAAAAGTTTCATAAATATAAAAAAACATATCATCAATTAATTTTTATGAAACAGCTTTATTGTATTTATGATGTGCTGCATTCTATGAAGTTTTCCATAATAATTAGGAAGTTTTTATAAATATTATAAAGCTTTTTCCCTATTTGTAGGCTCAGTTTAAAAGCTCCACTTCCTTTTTGATTGTTTAAACCTTGAGATATGTTTTACAGTTTAAAGCGACGCATATCTATCTCTAATGTCCGAGACCGCCAAAAAACTGTCTTCAGATATTAAGCAGTTTTTAGATTAATAATATTTTTTTTATTAAAGCAGCTATATTATACCGATAGAAAACAAAATTTACTACTTTTTTTCATTTAAACTCTTTGTGCAACAAACAATTTTCAAGCGAGAAGAATATAAATTTAAAACTTTGTAGACTTGAAAAGATAAAATTTTAAAGCAGAAAAAAATATTTAAGCTCGTACACGACCATATTGTCGTTTACGATCATGTTTGCGACAATATACTCGCTTATATTGTCGTCAATGTACTTGGAGTGACGACAACTTGAAAAGAGTATCGTTTGTAGTTTCATAAACGACAAATTAATTATTTCGTGCCTAAACCTGTCGCTTACGTTGATTGAAGACAATCATATTATTTTTTCGCTCATTACGTCGTAAGTTCAGATTTCGCTTACATTGTCGTTAAAGACATTATAATCGACAAATAGCGTGCACGAAAAATTTTAAAATTTCTTCAACACAACTGGTAAGATCTACGCACATCCTTCATACAACAGTTTTGTAAATTTTTTTTTTGTACAAATTTGAGTAAAAAATATCACATTTTTTGGTAACACCCATATGTAATGTGGTTTATGAACTTAAAACAAAAAACTTGACACCTCCAATCGGAGCTGTTCAAAAATTTAGTGTGTACGTGGATATGTTTACATTGTATGTATTGCTGGGATAAGATCGGCAATAAGCAATTTTGAGCTGTCGACGTATTTTACTTTTTTTTTTTATATTTAAATTTATTTATCAAAAAAATTCATTACAATTAAGTGCTTCAGCGCCTAATAGGCATTGTTGAAGCAAGTTGGCGAAATTTCTTCTTACAATTAGTTTATATAATTAAATAAGATTAAAAAAAAAAATAAATAAATAATAATAAAATAAATATCCAATGAAACGAAAAATTATAACTCAATTTTTACATCAGAAGTTGTTCTAATTGTTACAATAAATTATTTTTTAAGTTTGTTTTAAATGTTGAAATTCTGTTTAAGGTTTTTAAATGTTCAGGCAAATTATTAAATTCACGACTACCCATGTACTCTATCCTTTGTTTGGTCGTTTCAAGTCTACACCTAGCAACTGCTAAGCTGCCATTATTCCTTGTATTAAAAGAATGCTGATTTCTCGAAATAAATAAAGTGTGATGTCCAATATTGTGCAAGCACTTAAAAACATATATTAATAGTTGCATTTTGAAAATGCCATAAATTGGTAACACTGTTTTAAATATATCCTTATAAATTGATATTGTTGAATGTGTTATGGTAACGCTGGATACAACTTTTAATGCTCTGTTTTGTAAACGTTGTAAAGACTTTAATTCAGAACTATTTTTATATCCATACAAAAGAGCCAAGTAATTAAAATGGCTTTGGATTAACGAAGTATAAATTAAAAATTTTGTATTTCTATCAAATTTGTTTTTAAATTTGTATAAGAAACCAACTGCTTGGGCTGCTTTCGTCTTTAGACATTGAATGTGTATGTTCCAAGAAAGATTGTTCTGCAAATGTAAACCTAAATACTTAATAGATGTTTCTTCCTGAATTTCTTTACCACCTACAATTATACTGAAGTGGTCATATCTATGACAATAAGGTTTAAATCTCAATAAACAAGTTTTACGTGCATTTAAAAACAGTTTGTTTATTCTCAAAAATTCAGATATTAATGCTGCATCACGTTCCATGTAAGCTTTGACAACAGTTTCATGCTTATATGGGTATAATAAACAAATATCATCTGCATATAAAAAAAGTTTTCCAGAAAGATCAAGATTTTTTATGTCATTTATATATATGGTAAACAACAATGGCCCCAGTACACTGCCTTGTGGAACACCATGTTTAGTTAAATCAAAAAATATACCTGCTACTCCACTATGTCCTTCATCCAATCCTTTGCTTATAAAATTAACAACATTAACAACTGCTTCCTCTGTGCCACATCCTTTCCTAAAACCGTACTGAAAATCATTAAATAAGTTGTTGTTACTCATATAAGAGGCAATCTGGTTATGTAAGATTCTTTCAAACACATTGTCAATGATGGGCAAAACAGCAATCGGTCTAAACATCTCGGTTGTACAGGCATTTTTCCCCTTTGGAATTGGAACAATTTTATGAATTTTCAAAATTTCAGGATATATGCATCTATCAATCATATTATTAAAGATATTTACCAAATAAGGGGTAAAATCACTTTTGTTATTTAAGATAACTTTTGGCAAAATATTGTCATGACCACCACTTTTATTAGGTGCTAAATTTGAAATAATAATCTGAACCTCATCATATGTTGTACAGCTTAAATAAAATGTATCATCATATTGTATTAACGTTCTTAAGGAATTACAAGAATCGTTTGAAAATTCATTAATATTTATATTTAATCTAAACGAATGGGTAAGGTTTATAAAGAGAATGCAAAATATTTTTCCGTATTTTTTGTATTTGATGCAAAAAATTATAGACAAATTATATATCAAATTAAAACCTTTCTTAAAGATAATAAAAAAACATAGTTGGTAACCGAAATGCTGCAGTTATCGGTGAGCGTAACACTATTTCAGATTATTTCGGGCACGGTATTTTAAACATAATACTTTTCATTGTTTTTGTAAGCGGTATTTTCAGGATAATGATATTTCATTTATTTCAGTTACCGCATCTTAAGGATAACGGTATTTCGGTATCGCTGTTTTAAGGTTAACGGCATTTTAGTTATTTCTGTAACGATATTTTATATATTCCGATATCGGCATTAAGCATTTGGCAACGGTAGTTTAAGGGTAACTGGGGTCAGTTAGAAGAGTTTCTAATAGTTAACGGTATTGCCTGCCAACCCTGAAAATAACATATGTAAATAGAATTATTAATAACTTTTGAAAGTTGTTTCACCTCCATTCTTACCGCTGATGTATTAGATTGGTTAGTCATATCAAAATGTTACTAAAACATTTAATAAATATTTTTGTCTGTAACCTCGTCACTTCAGTTAAGTACATAACAAATATAGAAAACTTAAATGTCATGTTTGCAATTTACTTTATGTACATAAAAAATGGTGGCTTTTGATTCTGGACAAAAAGATGTAAATTGTAATTTACAAATTTTCAACAACCGGTTTTAATATTAATGTGCACATAAATAAATAAATAATATAAATGCAGACCCTTAAAAACACAATTCCTGGTTTCAAATTTTAAATTTAATTATATTTTGCACAAATCTATTAGCAAAATTCTTTTTATTGATTGAACAATTTTCTACCTTATTCAATCAATATCAAATTCAAAGAATCAATTCAATTTTTGTTGATTCTTTTAATAGAATTAAACGAATTTATTCAGTTTTATAAAATTGTTAAACCCAAAAACGGTTTTTTTGTTAATTTTGTATGTATTATTTTGATCTTAAAGTTTATAATTTTATTTTACAATTTATTCGAGTTTGAGATCATAATTAAAAGAGATGGAAAAAATGTGAGGATCAGCGCTAGGTACAAAAATATTCTACTAAAGATGAAATACTTTATCATATTTATTTGTTAAATTTAATACAAAAAAGCGATAAAATTTACAAATTTGATTTTAAGTTAAAATTTGTTAATTTGGAACTTTGATTTTAAGCCAAAATTTGTTAATTTGACATTTTTCAGCTCAACCACTAAACAAAATATTTTGAGTGCACTCACCACGTGCATTAATTTATAAAACACCCATTAAAAAGGTATAATGCAAAAAAAAGGTTGTTGAACACCTTCTACTGCATTATCATAGGTTATAATTTATGTTCTACAACTGATTCTTTGTGTATGGAGTTTGACACATTAGAAATAGATTAATTTCACCAAAATTAGAACCCTTTCTAAAGCTGTTCTGGGACACTGAAACCTTACATTTTAACTCCCTGGAATCAGTTCTAAAATCTGTTCCATGGAAGCGGTGGTATAAAGAAAGATTCAAAGGAAACTTGTTCTAAAAAATGTTGCTAAGCAATTATTTAATCGAATCAACATTAAACCAATATAAATTAAATGAAATCATAATCTGACTTTATTCAATATCAAAGCAATTAGTTAAAGTAATTCAAAATAATTCACTGATTAAATAAATTTTTAAGTGAATTAATTCAAAAAAGAGTTATGTTTTTCAAGCTCTGCATACATTTATTTTAGCGTATATCGAAATTGGCAAAATATCATAACATAAAATAGAGCAATGCCACTGCAAAACAAATTCTGAAAAATTTAAATAGTGGTCCAAGCTCCGGATTTTCGGAAGGCTCTACACTCATTATATTATTTCCTAAAAAACAATCTAAAATACATATTAAATTAATCGAAACTTCAATCAAAAAGTGGACTACTGATTTTTCATTATATTTAGCCAATTTTGTTGTTTATTTTCAATCATTATTTAATAATCGACAAAAGTCGTTTAAAATAACCATCAATTTTTAACTGACAAAATTTTAGAAAAATGAGTTTTGTGGTTTGTTTTTCAAATTGAAAACTTTTTTATTTGTATGGAATTACAAAACACAACACACACAGATGTATATATTTTTTGTTTAATGTGTGTATTATTCAAATATATAACTTCTTGTAATTTTTATTGAAATAATTTTGTATTTAAACAAACTATTTTGAGAAAAAAAAAAAAAAACATAAAAAAATTATTTAAGTTTCTATTTTTAGAAACAGAACACATAAAATTTTACATTTAACAGAAAATATCAACTCCTACTGAACGTCTGTATTTTTTTATAATTTGTTTTTTGAATAACTGATTGAAATAGTAAAAAATATATTTCTATGAAATTCAATTGATTCAGTACTGGTTCTGTTCTCTTCTATTAGTGCCAATTCGTATAACGAACAAATAAATCAAAATATTTTGTATTAATTTTTCTTTAAATTTTGCAATAATTTCACGCTCAAACTTATACCTTCTGTAAAAACGCAATATACGGCCAAAAAATAGCTGAAAATTTTCTTAAAATGGCTAAAATAATGGCTAATTGCTATATCAAAGTTTTTCTGGCTAAGCGAGTTAAAAAATTGCTAAATTGTCAACGCTGATTGTACGATACATCTTTTCTATTAAAATTTAGTTCACTAACCATGATAAAATCCTGATTTATGTATATAATAGTGGGCAAACCCCGTTACGTTGTTAGTGTAACGGGGTTACGTTACGTTGTTAGCGTAACGGGGGCTAAAGCCCGGGATTACCCAGAGTCCGCAGATGAAATGTTTCAAAGATAGGGTGACCATTAAGTTTCTACAAAATACAAGTCCCCGCAGATGCGAATATTTATTTAAAGCCTATGAAAAAAATAAATAATTGATGTTATTATTAAGAGGTAGGTGATAAAACTGAGAAAAGTTTAAATGTTAAAAAGTTGCGTTATTTTTATACAGAATTAGTTTTTATACAGGTTCAGAAAATATAAAATTAGAGAACTGGCACATTTTTCAAATTTCAAGTTTCTAGCAAAGAGGTTTCGGCAGGGAGGTGCTACACCTAGGAATTTTCAAAACCCCGGTCTGAGCAGATGTCTACGCAGCAAGAGGAACCTACATGCAAAGTTTCAATTTCAGACCGTCCTGACCAAAATTCTAAAAGGTACCTTATCAATGAGTTAGCACATACTTCAAGTAAAACATATTTAAATTTTTAGGTTTCTAGCTAAAGGGCAGGCCGTGAAAAGGGAGTTTTTCTAAATATTTGACCCTCCCCGAAGGAACTTCTAAAAACCCCGTTTAAGCTGATATTTACACCGGAGGGGAACCTACATACCAAATTTCAGCCAGCAGTTTGGACTGGGCGATGTTGAATGAATGAGTCAGTCAGTAACCTTATTTCTTTATATATAGGTAGATTCCTTTATATATATGTAGATAGAATACGAAAATGGTCTTAACGAAAGCATACGAAAGTAACTGCCAATTTCTATCGTTTGGATTATTTTCGTAATAGAAAAACAGGCCTTACTTAGTGTTTTTTAATATTTGCAACCTTATTGCAGATGCTAAAGTTGTATTTGAACTTCTTTTAAAATTGAGAGTAGTACATTACAAATTTTTTTATATATTATGTTATTACTTTGATATGTGCTGTTTCCTACATACATGTGAATAATGCATTGATGGGCAAAATATATATTCTAAATTTTTTTTTTAAAGCTGGCAATTTCTAATCCTTTATTTTTTGAACTTTTTGAAGCATTTAAACAAAATTTACGGCTTTTAAATTCATAAACAATTTATATTCAAAACTTATTCATTACAGTGACAGATCTAATGTATGCGCTTAATATTAAGTACATTTGATTGTTTCTGTAAATTATAAATTCTTTACCACATTATCGTGACCGGAAAATCTATTTGTCAGGCGAAAATTTTTACTAAAAATCGCGCGATTTTTGTTAAAAAATTTTTATTTTTTTTTCAAATATTATAGTTGTAGAAGTTGGCGCCGCATGCGAAAATTTTCTTTTTCATACATTAAGAACAAATATTACTCTTAACAAGTTTGAAAATTGCCAAGCTCTAAGACGCAATGTCATAGAAAACCATTCGCTCTAAAATTTTATAAGATCGTCGGATGCTGCAAAAACCACATATCGGAAATTAATGGCTCTTTCATTGTTGCCAGCAAATTTAATAAGAACTGGCTGGGAGGACACACTCATGAACGAAGAGCATAAATTACTAAATATTTGATTTATATAAAATGATTTTTATTCTAATTCTTTAAAATATTTCAATTTTGGTTGGCCCAAGTAACCTTAAGTTTTAGAATGAATACACTGTTATGTTATTGTGCATAATCAATATTATTGCTTTGCATATTTTGGGGTAATTATTATTATTTCCTCATATTTGGGGTCATTTTTTATTTCTTGAAATTGGTGTTATCTTACTTAATGAATAAATGCCTCAATCTAATAAATAAAAATATGCCCCAAACTTAATTTTGGAGCTAATTTTCATTTGGTTGGGGTAATTTTTCATTATATTTTTAGTTTTAGTTTTCATTATGAAAATTTGCCCCAAAATATGGGGCTTAATTACATTTAAAGATAGGGAACGTGGAATAGCCACGTGCAAATTTTTACTCAAATTCAAAGACAATTTCAAAAACGATAGATTGTTTCAAAAACTTTTGGAATGGCTCTAAATGTAATTTATAAAGCATCAATTGAAATTCAAAAACACCAAATTATATAAATATTTGTTGAATTTCAATAATTTTTTTGATTGCGTTTGGTTTTTTTTTTTTGATTTTAATTGATCTTTTTAAGTATCGTTGCGAATTTTTTAATTTTATTTATAATTTTTTGAATATGAATTGTGGATTTTTTTTTAAATTCAATTCTCATTTTTGGGCAATTTTGTCTATTTTTTTTATAAAAAAGCTTTATTTTTTATCTCTGTATATTTTTATGACAAATATTTTTATTTACATTTAAAAGAGAAAAGCCAAGAATTGCCAAGACTTGGCAGCATTTTTATAAAATCTTACTTTTCACAGTAGTTAAAAGTCTAAATAAGTGTTGTTAGTTTATTATTTTCAATTTTAAATACATATGTTTTGATATAAAAAAGCTCATAATTCTGGAATTTTGCTGATTCCATTTAAGAATTTTTGAGGTATTTGAATCTCAGATTTTTTATTAAAAAAAGAAATACAACAGGAATCACGAATTTTATTGTTTTAAAAGAAGATATATAAATTAAATAATTCCATTTAGGACTTGTGCGAGATAGCTAAATACAAATTGACAAAAAATTATAAAATTTTTTTGACAAAATATTTGAACAATTTTTAAAATTTCATTGAAATTTGAATTTCATTTAGCCAGCTCACATCCACACCAAATAAAACATTTAATAACAATAACATAAACTACATACATTTTTTTCTAACGTTTTTATTATTTTGTTGTTTTGCTGATTTTTAAACCCAACACTGAGTAATAGTAGATAAAGATAGTCCACGTGTAAATCTACCTTTAAATACTCCTTTTTTAGAAAACGTTCGAAAAAAGATAAAAGGCATTAAATTAAATAAAATAGGCAATTGATCGGTTTTTAAAAACTGAAGTGTATCTTTGGTTGTTTTTACCCAAACAATATTACGAGTGTGGCAATAATTAATAATAGAGGAAGGATAAGTATAAAGATTTTATTGAAAGAAGCGGCCAACTAAAATTCTGTACATACCCACCAAAGACATGGTATCAACTACTTACCAGCCTATTTACTTGCTTAATTACTTTTGTAATTAGTACTCATTATTTTTTGGCTGTTTGTAAGCGAGAGGGTAATGAACACCCATTACTTTGTGTTTTTTGTAAGTGAGAAGGTAGCGACTACTGTTTACTTTTAGGACATCGCGAACAAAAGTAATTAAGCGAGTAAATAGGCTGGTAAGGAGTTGATACCATGTTTTGCTGGGTATTACAAGGTAAGGTAACTGAAAGGAATTTTTCCTGATTTCAAAGCAAATTTTTCTCACTTTTGCACAAATTTCAGCAAAATCTGGTAAAACCCATTTGGACTTGCAAAAACTCAATTGGGCTTGCAAAGAAAATCAATTGGAAACAAAAAAAAAAAAATACAAGCTATTTTGTATATAAGTATTCTAAACATAGTAAAAAAATTGTATTTTGGAAATAATTTCGTGGTGCCCGGGCCCCTCCCTGGGCACCCCACTGGTGTCAATTAGTGGTAACGAAATTTCAATGGTAATAAAAAGTTCCCAAGTATGTGCTAGTTAAATTGTTTTTTTTATTAACACAATTCAGTAATTAAAAAAATAACAAAAACACATTTTTTCAGTTTTTAAATAGGTGTTAGCCCTGAAATTGTTTAGACGTTGCAAAACTAAATTTTTCGTAAGGGGCCTTAATGTGTATGCATTCAAACATTTATAGTGTTTTTTTTTGCGTGATATACCATCAAGATCAGGTTTTTCTGTTTCTTGTATTAAGTAGATTTCCTCATAATATATAATTCAGGTTTTTTTAACATCTTGCAAAACTTGTGTCATATACTTATATGTTTTTTCTTAATATGGGTTTGTGTATTATTTTTGTTGTTTTCTTAAACTTGTGTTGTTAATATAACTCTGAAAACAAAGACGGGTGCTGTTACTATGAAAAGTGGCGTACCCAGAAATTAATTTCGAGTTGGAGGGTAAAGTCAACAAATTTTTAGTAATTTGACTGAGGGTGAATTTCTCATGGCTACTCCATTGACTGTGATTATAAAGTATTAAGTTTAATTCAGTTCATTTAATAAATTTGTCTTTACTGTTTTTTACAAATATGTATAGTGTAATACAATGTTGTGTGCTGTATCAACCCAAATTGCTAACACACCCGTTTTTTCTTCATGCGAACGTGTCGGATAAAATTTATCAATATTGAAATCAAACAAAAACTTCACTAGTAACTGAAACAACAAAAATTACAACCATAAAAAACCTAACACAAACATTAACCAATAACACGACACAATAAAAAACAATTTGAAATTTTGGCCAAATAACTGATGGCTGTGATACGTTGTGCGGTGTGGTCTGGAGCAGTGGCATGCACATTTATTGCATAATAATTGTATTTTAGGGTGTGTGTGAAATGGTAGCAAAGTATGCTTCTTGGTCAATTTTTGACAGTTTTGAGGTGAATTAAATTTCACTAGCCCATAGGGCTAGTAGAATTTTTGACATAAGAATCGAAATTTTTGAAGTTTTAAAATTGTAAAGCTTCAAAAAGATAACAAACCAAATAAATAAATTCGATTCTTTTTCACACATAAAAATTTAAAACTTTTTCACCATAGAAAAAATAGTTTTTACCATGCCACTTTGCTACCGTTTCACACACACTCTTATTAAACATTCACACATTCAAGTAAACTAAAATTGTTATTGAAATTGTTTGTACCTAATTAAACCAATATAAAAATTCCAAACAAACTTTCAATTTTATGCTCTATTTTGTAAAATATTTTGGTTATTTGCAAATATGTAACATTTTATTTGCTATATAAGATATTGTATATACATGAATAGTATTTGTTTGTTTTGTTTTATAATTTTTCATTAACATATCGTTGGTGCTCTGACCGAAACAACTATGTATTTTTTTTGTTAGTGTTCAGGAAGCAAAAAAAACATTTTATTTTGACAATTCGCGAAATTCTTTTTTTTAAGATTTTTGCGTTTTCCCTTAGCCCACTTTATAACATCATGCATTGAAAAAAATCCAATATTTTTGGCGTCTTGGAGTGATACAAGAATTTAACATATCTTGTTTCGAGCTTTTTTAAAATGAACAAAGCAAATGTAATATACATAGGTTTTTTCGTTCTTGAAATAATTTTTAAGAAATATTTATCTTTTGTTTAAAAGTAACAAATTGCAAATAATATGTCAACTTACAGGTATAATGAAGACCTACATATATAATTATTTATAATAACTACATGCTTAAACTGGAAGTTGTGCCGAATAATTTAAAATGACATATAACGGCATACCTATATACTAAGTGATCAATACATTGGCGGATCCAGCCCTTGCTTTTGGAGGGGATCATTTTTAGTTTTTACACTAAAAAGATTTTTTTTGTAAAACTTACCTAAAACCTCTATTTCTATTAATTTCAACTTTCTGCAGATTACAAAGATTCGGTAACTAAGGGAAAACATGAGAAAATTTACCAAATTTTCCTCGATTTTAAAGAAAATTTTTCCCTTTTCTGCACAAATTTGAGCAAATTTCACTGATTTTAACACCTTTTTATACCCTCCACAATATATGTCAGGGTTGAAATATAGATCTACGACCCCATACGAACCTTATACGATTTTATGGCGGTTTAGCCATAAAATCGTATGTCTGTCTGTCCGTCAGCAAAACCGGTCAAGCGGTTAAAAAGTTGTGAGTAAAAATGGGAAGATACCTCTTAATTTTCCATACAAATTTGTGTATTTTTCTAGTAGTGACTGGCAAATAATATTAATGGTGGTCCAACCATAATGCACGATGTTAATTGTGAGTCACACCTTAACGTCAAGTTTTTTGCCCAACTTAATTTGACATTGATTTATTTCAGTGTTTGACAAATTCAACCATGGAGAGGTACATAATTGAACAGTGCGTTGAGATTGTTGAAGCCTTTTACGAAAATGGGTGTTCAAATCAAAATGCACTTTGTGATTTTTTTTGGTCAGCATAATAGACCAAATGTATCCACATTCGGGAGAACTGTGCGCGAACCGGGTCTGTAGGAAATATGAAGACACCTTTGCATGCTCGCCCAGTTCCTTCTGCGGAAACCATTTCTCTTGTTCGCGTTAGTGTGGCAGAAGAGCCGACAACCTCGACTCGTCGTCGGTGTTCGATACCGCGAGATGATAACAGACTTCTTGTGGCCACAAATTGAGGATATGAACCTGGAGGATATGTGGTTCCAACAGGATGGTGCCACTTGCCACACAGCCAACGAAACAATTTCTCTTTTGCACGAGAAATTCAATGGCTGTGTTATCTCACGTCGTGGCGATGTTAATTGGCCGCCATAATCATGTGATTTGACACCGTTGGACTTCTTTCTTTGGAGATATTTAAAAGCATGTTTGGTATTCATAATAACGGTAGTTGGCTACCACAGCTACTTTTAGGCCGGTATGAAAATTTTAAAATGGCAATTTCATTAAAGGCAAGTATCTTTTTGTATAACCAGGTTTATTGCGCTATTTTACCGGTTCAATTTTGAAATATCTTAAACTACCGTTATAATAACGCTAAACAAACGAAACACCGATTTATAACGGTATTTTGCAAATATAACAAAATTTAACAAATAATATTATGAAATAAACCCCGTGATATTTGAAGACACAAGTCACTATTGCAATCGCAGTTTTAAGATTTTCGTACCGGTATGGATCATAGCGTGATAGACAACTACCATTATAATGAAAAGGTATTGCTCACCAACCATGTTTAAAAGAAAACGTGTACGTCAATAAGCCAAGAAAAATTGAAGAGCTAAAGGATGAGATAATTAACGACATTAAACCTCAATTATGTCTCAGAGTCATTAAAAATATAGACCATCGGATAGAGGTATGCCACCGAAGACGTGGCGAGCATTTGGAATATATTTTGTTTCACATATAATAGTCATAGATCCTTCTATCATAAAAAAAATTTTAAGATAATTCTCTGAAAATTTTTTGTTTTCTCTGGTGACGCTTAGAGTGAATAATATTTTATATTCACCTGAACAATTTTTTCAACACTAAAATTTTTTTTTATTTTTTAAATGCTGTTTTATAGAGAATAAAATTTTCGGAGAAATATAAATAGTATTGTATAAATAGTAAATTTTTTGCTAAAATTTAGAACCTCAAATGCAGAGTAGGAAAAAAACAGTACACAACTCGTACGGAAGCCCCAAAGAACACATACACTATATATTTCTTTTTAGTTTTTGTGTATGTGTACCCAACCCGAATACAGTACACTTTGATGGTGAGAAGACGAACGCAACGCTACTATAATGTACCATTACTTCAAACATAAACACTAACTTCGTTTGGTGTATATGTATTTCAGAGAACGGTTTGAGTGCATTATTTAATGCTTTTGAATGCAATCACAAAAAATGTGCCTATTGTTGGTAATACACATCATTTCAGCAAAGCAACACACGATATTAATTGAGAAAAGTAATCATGACGAAAACCATGCATTGCATTGCATGTCTTTTGTTAATCTTAAATAACTCTCACAAAAGCAACTAATATAGAACGATTGGCACGAATGATCTCAATGCTGATTAAATAAAATGATTTTTTTTTCTCTTAAACATTTTACTATACTTTTGGTGTTTCTTTTTTTACTTAAACATTAAGAAAATGAGAAGGTATATAGATATTTAATTAAAAAAAAATTAAAAATAAAATTAAGTTCCTTGAAATTCAGCTTTTACCGGTCCTTTAAATGGAAAAAATGGTATATAGATTATACAGAACGATGTTTTTCTATATACCTATACGATGGAGTATATATCTCGATTTTTCATACATACATATAAGATGGACTATATAATAAGCCTCTTTACAGGCGATTAATTAATGTTTTTCCATTTAGAGGACCCTCATGAGACAAAACTCTGTACCCCTTTTAGATCTCCCCGAGGGCTATAATAATGTAAAGGTTTTCGGTAATATAAGAAGATATTGAAGAAGATGTTGTGTTTCCAGGACAGCAAAAAAATCAATAAGGAGCAAAAGTTTTTTCAATTGACATGACCACTATAAGCGTACACCTTTGAAAAGGGGGTCCATCTTGTACGTCTCTCCGAGAGATTTAATGATGTTAAAGGTTAAGGAATCCCTTCAAACTGTTCCAAGGGGTGCAAAAAACTTTGTTTTTTTATTTCAAAATGGTACCTGGCCCAAAAGTTTGCATAAAAAATAGTTTTTTGTTTTAGCAGTTGACTTCTTTGGGTCTACTAATTCTGATCGTACACATATGTAATTTGTTCTTTAAGAAAATTTTTTTAGAATCGCTCTCTAAATATGTAAAGTAAATATCTGTGGAGTCAACAAACACGTCCAACACCTTTTTTTTAAAACAGTGTATCTGAAAGTGCTCGCACTTTTAAATAAAAAAGGACAAAAACAAAAATGGTATTGTACAATATCAATTTACCGAAAATATCGATTAGATTTGAAAATACTATGTTGAAACGCGTAATGCATTATCTGTGATTTGGTAAATCCTTGTTTTCTTAGGACATGGGTGGAGGATATTTAAAGATCCGGCACTGCCGAATTTAGCATTTTTTATTTATTTAAAAACAATTGGGAAATCTGCTAAAATCAAATTGGACATGCAAAAAATCAATTGAAATTGCGAAAAACAATCATTTGATTTTGCCAAAAAAAATCTGTTAGAAAAATGGTGCAACTTTGTAAAAACCAAGAGTACGTTGTTTTGCATCGTCATGGTGTGGTCTAACAATACAATAATAATTTTTAAATTAAAATCCCATTTGTATTTAAAAAATATCCAATAAGAAATCCTCGGAATAGCAAGTTCTCAAACTAAAAGCTTCGACATGTAGTCTTATTGAAAGCTGTCACTGTTGCCATTAAGATAGCACTTAACGTTTTAAATAACAAATTTGGTTTAAAAATAGTTCACGTCGCAAAGTATGTTGTGTATTATATTACTCTATTGTTTTTAAATCGTTTTTAGGGGGATATATCACCCTCATCCCCGCACAGTATGAGATTTAATCAATCTGGCATCTCGAAATTAAAAAAAAAAAAATGTTTTCGTAACTCGCTCATATTTTTTTTTACGTGAGAAGAGACCCCAATTGTTACGAAAACAAACGCAAAAGAGAATAAAAAAATGTTATTGGCGTGATAACAGCTATCAAACACGTGTAATTGCATAGCATGCAAAAATTGATTTGCAAGCTTGCATTGATCACAAAAGTTTGAGTGATCAGGTCGAAGTTTTGAGTGGTTTTTTTTGGCCTAAAATATTTTTTGTATTGAAGGTTATTACTTAAACTTAAAATTTTTGCTTTATACAATATTTATTTTTGCACTCAAGTATTTTGAAAAAATTGTTTTATAACCAGCTAAAAGGTAAGACAAATTTTAAAGCTTTCAAATCTTTGATAGACTAGAACTTCCAAGTCCCATGGAGTTCCGTGATGTTAATGCTAGCAGAATCTTTGTTGATGTGCCCAAAACAAATTTCAAAAATAAAATCCCGCCCATTTTTTGCCTTTTTTTAGTATGAGTGAAATATCGCGAGAGGAGCTATTTTAGATTTGGTTGAGCAAGGTGAAAAGCGAAAAAACAGAAGCGGTCGAAAAGCACGTTTTATCAATTTTTGGAAAAGATGTTGACGATACCAAAATTAAAGATCGTATAAAAAAGCTTTGCTTCCAATTTCAATCGCGATGGAGCAAATGTCACCGTGATAAAGCAAGATTTATGCATGAAAATGCTATTTGGCTAAGTTCAAAAATTTCTGCTGTTGATTTTGCTCTTGATCACGCACCATCAACTTCAAAACAAATACCGCAACGCGGTTTGCTGAAAGTGCTTCGAGTACACAAAAACGGAAATGCAAAGAGTTAATAACAAATGTAGCTTCGGAACAATTAACTATGACTACCGCAATGCATCTGAGATCCTGTGGAAAAAGAGACTCAGCAAACATTGTCAAAGAGTTGTCGGCTGCATCCCCTTCGAGAGGTACAGCTATAAAAAGATCAAGGGTAAGCATTACTGAAAAGAAAAGTCTTACACCAGATCAAGCACTGGCCATGATGAAACAGAAAACAGGAAACACAAATGATGGCAATACGGCCAGAAGATTTTTCAAAGAAGCAGAAAAGACATCGGATATTACAGGCATAAATGTCGATCTGATCAAGCGGTTTCGAGTAATACTTATTTGCATAAACAGCGGCTATTTTATCAATATAGATGCGTTCCAAAATTTTACGTCAGAAACAAGAGAGCTTTATTTGAGTTTATATCCTTGGTAATATATGCCAGTAACTGTCCACAAAATATTGTTTCATGGAGGAGCTATCATTTCTTCATGCATTCTTCCCATAGGAAACTTTTCTGAAGAAGCGCAAGAAGCACGCAATAAAGAGTCGAGACAGTATCGCGAACTGTTCACAAGAAAAACGTCCCGAGTTGACACCAACATAGATTTATTGCATAGGTTGCTTATCACGTCAGACCCTTTGATTGCAAGTTTACGTTTGCCCCCAAAAACCAAGCGTTCTACTTTACTTTCTGAGGTCATTGCACTTTTGTCTGACACCCAACTAAATGATGAATTTGATGATTTAGCATAAAAAACTTTGCTTGCAGCTCTCTGGAATTTTTATTTTTGTATAAATTTCATATTTTTTTATTTCTACTTTTCGCTTTTTACTTTTGTATAATTTGTATATAATTTCTTTATATTGGTTTTTGATTAATATCTCATTTTGAATATTTTCCATTCTTTTAAGAACTTTCGTTGAATTTTTTAGTTTTTCCTCTTTATTATGTTTTAGATATCAATAAATTTAACATTGAAACAACATTAACTTTTTATTTTTCTCATTTGCAAAGAATCGTCGAAAACTAAAGTTCGAAACTTGAAGCATTTTATAGAAATGGTTGTATGAGGGTACTTATATAATTATATCGACAAGTTTTAGTTAGAAGAGAAAAAAAGAAGAAATTTTGAATATAAATGTGTAAAAAAAACTGTCCCCAACTAGTGTTTTTGAGGATATTTCGGAACTAGTCCCCTTTGACACTAGTTGGAACTAGTTATCTTTCACCATATTGAAGCTTATAATTTCCTTAATGATCGTGCCAAATTTCAAGTTGATATCTCTAAAACTTCATATAAAAATTAATTTTGAGATGCTAGATTGACTAAATCTCACACTGTGCCCCGCCTGGATGGGCGACTGGATTAATATGATGGCAACGTGATACCCTAGTAGAAAAATACGATTTGCATAGTGCTGGTAAAACATCGGTGATGGTCTGTTGTGCGCTAGCATAACGTGGGTTGAACAATCTTGTCCCGATTGATAAAGCGGCCAACCTTGGTTAGCATAACGACGGTCATTCAAAAAACTTGAAAAGCAGCAATCATGTTTTGGCATACGGCCGGTGTTATATTGAACAGTTTAGTAAAATCTAATACTTAATTAAAATTTTGAGAACTACTTACGATTGAGATGCTCTTTTTAAAAACATTGAGCTTAAAAAATTGTTTGAATAGTTTTCCTAAGTGTACACTTAACTTTAAAAAAAAACACTTAAACGTGTGGATAGTAATAAAATATTAAAAAATATATAATGGGCCTGATTCTGGTTGGCGGTGTGGATATCGACAGTTAGGCGTTTTTACTTAATATTTATTATAAAAACAATGTTTGCAAAATTGTAAAAGCTATCTTATATATCATCTAAATTGCAATAGATTTACCGGGAGAGTTCTATTTATTTGTAAATTTCAACCTAAAAATCTAATGGTTGTAATATTGGTTAAAACATTACTGGCTAAGAACTTTCCGCATTCTGCAAACAAAAAAATTGTTGCCAAGTAATAAGCAGCATTACAACAAATAAAGCTTTTCGCATAAAATATTCAGTAATTAGGTTTTCGCATAATATTTGCGAAAAACTTTTATCGTTGCAACACTCCAAATTACTAGGCAACGATTTTTATATGTACTGGTAAAAAACTAGTTTTAAAAAAAGGATGTCTGCAAGACATCTGTTGACTACAATTTTAGCAACAAGATCGTTTAGGTTGTCGTGTTTTGAAACTTATTAATGACAAGATGAGCGACAATGTCGCCCAGTTTGTCGTACTCGATTTCTCGGACATTTGTATGAAAAAGTCGTCGACGTTTTTCATGGACTGTCGCCAAAGTATCGTCATAGATTTACTATGTGTCATGCTTTCTAATTTATTTAAATGTGATAGAGATGGTATTTCAGCATTTCTATTGAACAAATGTTTTTCTGCATTTATTTTACCACTCAGTAATATTTCCATTAAATCTTTGGTGGCTGGTTACTTTATACAAAAATGGAAATATACCACAAAATTTCTTATTGTTAAGCTGGTAATAGAGTATTCAAAAAACCGGCCTTTTGAAAAAACCGGTTTCGGTTTTCTTCGAAAAATCGAATTTTGAAAAAACCGGTTTCGGTTTTTGCAGAAAAAACCGGTCAACCGGTTTTTTCGGTTTTTTTAATTTTAATAAAAAGCTTATGTAATTTCTCAATTGTTTTTATAACAAACAAAAAAAAAAAGAAATTTAATATGTAAAGTAATATAAATAAAAAAATACATTCTTTATTTATTTAAATTTAATTTTTTTTATTTATTGGTTTTAATATTTTTTAATATAATATCTCAAAAATTCATTAAGTTTGTAAATTGAACGTTTAAAACGTTTGGCATTAAATAAGTTTTTTTAATATTACATTTTAAATATGTAAAAAGAAAATCTATTTTTCAGTTCTAAAATAATATTTTAGAAATAATATGCAATTTAAATGTTTTGTTTTAAGACGATTTCTTTGTTTGCTTTTGATAAAGCTAGAAGTGGAAAATACTCTTTCACTAATACTACATGTTGGACAAATTGTCAAAAGACAATTATATAAATTTTCCAACTTTTCAGTTATTTTGTCGCATTTATCAAGATATATGAAATCATCACCCAGCAAAAAAAAAAATGGTAGTCATTCTGTGACTATAACTTCTTTCATTGCTTCCTAAACTTCAGTTGACATTCTTTTATGATTTTTTGGTGTTATTCTAAGGCACTTCCAAAAGAATTCATGTGTTCATATATCAAATTTCATATTTAAAAAATCACTCTTCATTACTTCTAAAGCATATGTTATAGTATATCGTATATTTTTTGAATCTAAAGCATTTATTCAAATTGAAAAAATAAGTCTGATGAATTTTTTTAATTTTTTTATTAAATAATTTTTTATATTTTAGTTTAAAATTTCATGAGGGTTAGAATTTTTGCAGTTTTGCAATTTTCATAAAAGTTTTGAAACATCAAGAAAAACAGATTTTTTTTAAACTTTAATTGAAAGGCCATGTCATTTGCATTTTTTCAGCCTTAAATATTTATGACTACGCAATCTGTGCATTTTTGCTTTATGTTTATTAATTAACACTACACCATTTCCAGTTTTAATTCAGAATTTATCAAAATAATTTTAAAATTGTGTAAAAATTATTTCAAATTGCCCAAAAATGTTTTAATATTGTGCAAAAATTATTTAAAATTGTTCAAACATATTTTAAAATTGTCTAAAAATGTTTCAAAATTGTACAACCAGTTTTTAAATTATCCAAAAATATTTTAAAATTTGTCTAAAAATTCATTAAAATTTTTGAAAAATGTTTCAAAAATGCTTTTTAACTAATGCAGAATTATTTATTTGTTTTAATAAATAATATTTGTATATCAATGCATAAATTTCGCTTCTTTAAACTTATTTTTCTGCATTCTTATGAATTAAATTTTCATCATAGCTTAAATACCACAAAGTATATGAACATTTTCCACTCATGCATCAGAATATCTAATCATTGTATTATCATTGCTTCCTTAGAGTAAATTATGAGTAATGCTAGTAGCTACATTTGAATACTTCCATCCTATGACACGCTAATGTTAAATTCATCGATGAAACCATCAGAAAAGAAGCGATGCCTTTGCCATAGTAGTGATGCTTTTATTGCTTCTTTGGCAGCTTCATTTTTGCTGGGTCATATAATGATGAATGATTTTGTACAGTCTCTTTTTTAGGATTTTGAATACTGTTTATTGTGTTGTTTAGATCAGAAATCAAACTATTTGAATTTGGAATATCCAAAGTTAAGTTTACATCGGAATCTATCAGACTTACATCTAAATCTTCATTACCAAACAAACGATTATAAGAGTGTTCGGAAAAAATAAAAGAGACCAAGTAAACCAGTTGGTGATGTAATTAAAAAAAACCGGTTAACCGAACAAAAAAGACCGGGTTTCGGTTTTCTTCGAATTTACAAAATATTCGAAACCGATCGGTTTTTAAAAATAAAGAAACCGGTTGACCGGTTTCGGTTTTTGAATACTCTAGCTGGTAACAAAAATAATGTTTTTAACTATAGGCCAGTTTCTAAATTGCAAAGATTTTGAGCGTATTGTTTATGGAAAACTATTTTTTCGTTATATTTCGGTTTCTCAGCATGGATTTATGGCTGGACGATCAGCCACGACAAATCTAGACGTTTTTACCAATTTCTGTGTTTTCTTGTTTTGAAAATAGTTTGCAAGTAAAAAAAACATTTGATCGGGTACCATATGCACTTCTATTACTTAAACTTTCTAAAATAGGGTTTCATTCTAATATGCTGATTTGGTTTCGGTTTTATTTAACCAGTAGATATACTGCAGTTTTTGTAGATGGAGTTCACTCAAATTTTTTTATCCCCAACTCAGTTATACCTCATGGCAGTATCTTAGGTCCTATATTGTTTTATATTTTTATTAATGATATTCGTCATTGTTTTAAAAAATCTCAGTATTTTATGTATGCTGATGATCTTAAGATTTTTAAGCCAATATTTTCTTTTGGAGATATTTCTGACTTTCAGAATGATTTGAATATAGTTATTTTGGGGTCTGCTCGTAATGGATTATCTTTTAATTTTGCGAAATGTTTTTATATGCCTTTTCATAAATGCAGTCATATTTTACTATCTCAATATAAAATGAAAAGTCATGCTCTTTCATCTGTGAATGAATTATTGGATTTCATTGTCATTTTGTTATCATCACAACTTTATATACCTAAAGTTTACTCCCTTTTAGCTTTTATTTGGGAAATTATAGTTTTGATTATTTTACAAAAAAGGTTTTATATGCTTCTTTTGTTAGATCTAGACTTGAGTCTAGTGTGGCTATTCATATTAGCCGTATTGAGAAAATTTAAGTTAAATTTGCTCTTCCTTTGTTTAATATTTAAAATTTTAGGCATTCTTCTACATTTTATGCTCCTTTCTATGAGGATAAATGTGCTTTTGTTTTCTTATAAACTTTGGAAACTAGTAGAAAAATTTTCACTTCAACATTTTTACATGGTATTATTTGTGGTGTTTGATTCCCCTGATCTATTACATTTAATTAAAATATATTCTTCTCCTAGCTCTTTATTTTATAGTTAATAACGCCATTTTTTGGCTTTAACGCCATTTTTTGGCTTTATTCTAACAAATTATTAAAAACACCCCGAAAAATGGAAGGGCGGGGATGAAATGTTCTACAAAAATGTTGGCCATAAAATTCTACCAAAACCTAAAACTTAACACAAACACCAAAACCAATCAAATTCAAGATTGTTCATTAAAGGTTTATTTAGTTATTGTTCACATATGTAGGTCATCCCATCTCTAACGAGATGGTTTAACACTCAAATACCGAATACTTTTGTATCTACGTCACTATGCCTTTAGTTTTGTTGCTAACCTTCTTCTTCATTTTCTTGCTATCATCATCTTCCCACTCAAAATTGAAGTAAGGGAGTTTGATCTTTTTTGTGTTTTCATTGTCGCACAAGGGAATTTGTAAGAATAAAAATGGCTGACTGTTTGGAAAAACTTGGCTGCTTTTGCTATGGCTGCGGCGAGCATACCCTTAAGAAATACCAGGTTTCATTTTTCAAAAGTAAGGTGGAGGATACATATAAACTTTATATTGAACTGGAAGTTTTTCCAGATGAGCTATGGGTGCCAAAACATATCTGCCGAATTTGCTAAAACAGTTTGATGCTGTGGTGTTAAGGTAATACAAGTTTTGATCAATATTCTTAGCTCGACAATAATTTTGTGAAATTATTGGTTTAGGTGAACGAAACTCAATGAACTTTGGCATTCCAATTCGGTGGCTAGAGCCAGGTGAGCACGACGAGACTACATGCTATGTTTGCCAAAATAGTGGCATAATGAAATTAAATAGGCATAATCGAAAGAACTTTTTTAATAAAGGCGTGCTTACAGTGCCACATTCGGATGTGCTTCCGGTACCTGTACTACATGCTCGCAGTCCAAGACTTCTTTGGGAACCTGGTACAACAGCCGAAACCGGAACGACCGTCTCTAATTTTGTACAATTCGAAGCAACATCTAGCCCAAAATTAATTAACTAATGTCACAAGAGCATTTAAATGCTTTGTTGAGAAAATTGGGACTATCAAAAAATAATGCAGAAATATTAGCAGCCGACTTGAAAAGCCTGCATTTGCTCGAACCTGGAGTGAATGTAACTAGTTTGTTTATTGTAACGACATTGTAGGCTTAATAAATGAAATGTGCATATTTTTATTGACTCTTCACAGAAAAGTCTTAAAGCTATACTTCTATTTTATGACAACTCAAAAATTCCAATTGCATATGGTGTCAACATGAAAGAGTCTTATGATTCTATAAAATATATATTGGACGTAGTGAAATACGAGGAGCAAGAAAGGTGTGCTTGTTGCGATTTAAAAGTAGTTGCCTTTCTCTCTGGAATGCAGTCTGCATACGTAAAGTATCCATGCTTTCTATGCAAATGGGATAGTAGATGGCGTGGCAACCAGTATGCCAAACAGAGTTGGTAGTCCAGAGCTCACGGGAAGTTAGGCGAACACAACATCATTCAGCCAACCCTAGTACCAACAGATCAAATAATTCTGTCACCACTACATATAAAACTTAGTATGGTGAAGAACTTTGTAAAAACTATAGTCAAAAATTGGACAGCTTTAGATTTTTTGAAGTCACTTTTTCTGAAACTTAGAGAAGCAAAGATTAAAGAAGGTATAATAAAGCTTGTAGTAAAAAATTTTTGGTCACATTTCGAAATTGCGTTTATTTTGTTTTCAATCCAACAGGTGTTTTTGTTGGGCCTGATATACGGAAGTTCATGCAAAATGCTGAATTTGATCTTATTCTCGACCCAAACGAATTGACTGCATGGAAAAGCATTAAAGACGTTATATCAACTGTTCTAGGCAAATGTCGATCTCCTTCAGCTCAAACATACACAAACACCATGCTGCAAGAGTTCGAAAAATTAAGGGTTCACATGTTAAAAAAAATCCACTTTTTGAACTCACGTATGGACGTTTTAAAAAATTAGTTGTCAACGGAATCTGATGAACATGGTGAACGTTTTCATCAGGTATGTCTTCCTATAGAAGAACGATATAAAGGTAACAGCATTTTATCTCTTATAACAGATTTGTGTTGGACATTGTTCGATAATGGTGTCGAATAGCCAAGAGCGAAAAAGAAAGTGATTTGAAAACAAATGAACTTATATATTTACTAAGTATTTCCTTTTGTATAAACGTCATTAAAAGCGTTTTTTGTTTGTATATCTTTAGTAAAATTTAATATAAAATAATTTTTTCATAAACATCAACCGTAAAGTATCAATGTTTGAAAGACTTTATTGTACTAAATATAAATAACTAAATTAACCTTTAATGGACAATTTTGAATTTGATTGGTTTTTGGTGTTTGTGCTATGTTTTGGGTTTTGGTGTTTTATGGCCAACATTTTTGTGGAACATTTCATCCCCGCCCTTCCCCTTTTTCGGGGTGTTTTTTACAATTTGTTAGAATAAAGCCAAAAAATGGCATTATGAGGGGGAGGTAGAGGTATGTTCTATTAAAATATTTTCCATACCATTATCTACAATGTTGCTGAACATACCCTACACCCTTTAGAAGTAAAGAAAACATAGTTTTATATACGGATATGCTGCAAGAACTGGCCACTACAATGTTGCTGAACATACCCTACACCCTTTAGAAGTAAAGAAAACATAGTTTTATATACGGATATGCTGCAAGAACTGGCCAGAGCTGGGAAACCTTAGCCGTCTCTAAAATGAAATTCCGATGTGATCTGTCAAAACGCTGACACACGTGTATTTTTTTTGGTCTCCTTAACAAAAATAAACCGTCGGAACCCCGTAATTTTTTTGTGTTAAACTGTGTGATGTATTATTTTTTTTTTTTTTGCTTTGAATATTTTGGAGCCATTTTCCATTTCATTACGTTAAGGCCACTTTTCATTTCTTCAAATTTAGGTTATTTTGTATTATAAATTAAGGTCTGAAAGTAAATTGGACCCAAAAATAAATTTTGGCGCTAATTTTAATTTTTCATAATATTTTTGGGGTTAATTTTCATTTCGATTGGGGTCATATTTCTTGAAGCCATTTTGTGCAACGCCTTTCCAATTATTTAACACTGCCGGGTAAACCGTTAAAGCGGAATAAAAGTATTTCTTTCATCAATAAGAACACAAAGGGCGACGTTTTCTAAAATATGAAGTTAAATAAATGTTCGATCAGAATAATTTAAAGCATCCTACGACTTTTAAAAAAATCATGTCTTAGAAGCTTGGGCTTATTGGAAGAAATCTAATGATTTTTTGAAAGAAAATATCGAAAAATTTAATAAGAAATTCTTAAAAATATTGTACAGTTTTTACGAAATTCACAAACAAAGTTTGACTGAACAGCCACTGTTCACTTTTACTATCTGGTTTGGTTAAAGTATTAACAATCTGTGGACTTTTGACAAAAGCACTAAAGTCTACTTAAAAAATGTTTCTTTGTTTGTTCAATTAATTAATTCAAAACAATTTTTTTTTTTCAATTTTGAGAAACCCAATTTTCATATTCAAGTTGTGTTTTTATTTATTGAAATCTATACTTACAAAGAACCTGAATTTACTAAATTAGACTAATTGTTTAAATTCTAATACTTATCCAAAACTAAACATTAGCTAAGTAAGATTCATCCCAATAAATATATTTATATTAATGTAGATACACTCTAGGCGCCAAGCTCTTTTTCATTTGTCATTTATTATTTTTTTGTTGTCTTTTTTCATTAATTAAAACTGTTAAAGTTGTCTATTTATGTTTGCTCTTATTCTTATTTATCCACTTACCACACATAATGTCACTGTTTAATTAATTTTCTGCGAAAATATTTTGAGATATCTGAAAAAAAAGAAACCTTTAGTATACAGAATAAATGTTGAATAAACTTATTTAATTAATTGCATAAATATGTACCATATAATTGACTATATTCAACGGAATTGAACACAACAAATTTTATTGGAATAAGAACTCGTATAATGCAAATTGTTCCGCGATACGAAATTATAACCAGGTTTAAAATACCACAAAAAGAGCAACAGTGGCTAGCAAAATATGATGAAAGAATTGACAGTTAGGCAGAGTTTTGGGATGTGAGTAAAACGAATTGTGTCTGCCATTTCCTTGTTTATTAACATAAATTTGTCGGAACAACTTTTTGTTACATAAAGTTTTGGTCTTCATTGAAATAAATTAAATTAAAACAAATTTCAAAATCAGTATTGAAGTTACAAACTGCGATAAACTGAGTTTAAAGATAATCTACATACTAAAAACTCGGCCTTAAAGTGCTAAAGTACGAGTAATATCGCAGTAAATTGTATGATTTTTAAAGTTTAATTTGATTTTGCTGTGAAAGGAAATATTTTGGAATTTAATTTCTACAAACATGAATATTTTTTTTTTTATTTTTTTCGAAAATTGTGTTAAAAAGTTAGATGTTAACTATATGTTACACCATTTTTACCGAAATGTGTAATAACCAAATACATATATATTTTTTTAATTTGTATATGTCTTATAAATCAAATTAACATCACAGTGTATAAATATCACATATGGGTATATAACCACATATCTGCTAGTGGTAACTAGTTACTTTTGTCGTTACCCTTATATGGGGATGTAGCGCAAAGTAATGAGTTGCGCTTACGCACTAGCAGACGAAATATCAAAAATCATATGCTTACTAGTATGGACTAAATCAATTGGTTTGCCAAATATGGAGTCTTGAAAATTTTTTTAAACAAATTTACTAAAATGACTTAAAATTTCGTTTTTCTAATGTAGTGTTGAGACCACTAAAACAAAAATTTACATTAAGATAGGCCAAAAATTAACCACAAAAATTTTAAAAAAATTAATATATTTACTTAGAATATTGTTCTGCCTTGAGTCCAAAAATCTAATATGATATTGTCCTATTATATTTTATTTAATTATTGCCTTTCAAAAAGGTTGATCATTTTCATGATGACATTACAATTGCTTCATAGGCATCACCCTAATCATCAGTTGTCTGTATGAAGAAAATGATGGTTGGTTAATTTTAACTAAGACATTATATTCAAATAATAATATTAACAATATGAGAATTGTTTAAAGTAAAAAATGTCTGTACTCGTTAACCAATCATCTTGTCAACTCTTTTTGAAACGCAATATAGAAGGTCCAAAAATAAATATTTTTGTATTTTTATATACAAAAATTACAATAAAAAAATTTAATATTATTTCAAAAAAATTGTTTGCTTTTGAATAACAATTCTTCCAACTGCGATGAAAAAATATATGTCATATCACTCCAACGATACGTATTAATGCGCTGATTCGGATAAATATATAAAAATGCTGGGCAAGATCTTCAGTTACCTTCCAGCTTTTAAATTTGACAATATTGATATATATTGGTACAAAAAAGTTCAAAGTTCGCAAAGAATGTTTTGCTGTTACTTCAACCAATTCACAAGAAAGCCACCCTAATACACATATAAGGTCTTTCAGATTAACCCCCCTGCTATAACAAAATTTCTCATCTATTCCTCATTTTGACGAAGAATTTTCTCGCTGTGTAGCTTTATTGCTGCAATTTTGAATGGTCTCTTCTAGCAAAAAAAAATCAGTTTTGTCGTATAAAGTTTCGCAAAAATTTTGAAAGAAATGCAGGTCTTAAACCAGACCAAGCAAAGGTAAATAGAAGTGATTCTTAAGGAATTAATTTTTCATTGATTTAAAAGTATCAATTAGTTCTGATTTTCCTCTTCTACAGCAGTTCTTTAACTCTTTTAAAATCTATGACGGGTAGCTTATTTTAAAAACAACCAAGTTTAAACATTAACCATAGATATTTCTATTTAAATTATATATATATAATCTTTGGTTATTTTTAAACAAGTTATCAAGTTTAAGTTGTTTAAGTTTGTTTATCAAATTTTAAATTCATAAAATCGTAGTTAACAATACAAAAATTAAAAATTTCAAGAATTTCGAATAAAGTAATTTAGTAAATAAGGCCCGATTACCGAATGACCCGTTATAATTCAGCCAACAGTCAAACTTTATATGAGAAACAACAACAAATGGGGTAGTTAAATTCCCAGGTAGAAGCTATTGATACATTGTGAAAATGAGGCTAAGGCCCGATTACTGATGTCCTTTTAAAATATAAATTACAAATGCACAGTTTATTTGGGAACATTAAAAACTGAAATTTGTCTCTAAACCATAAAAACTGATTTAGATGCAATAAAAAAGGATCATAAAAGAAAACTTCCATCCTATGACACACCTATGTAAAAATCATTGGTTCCGATCCAAATTTCCATAAAACCAGAATCAAATTCACTGCTTCTTTTTCTCTTCTTTTGGTACTTTTTTCACTGGGAGACAGCTTCTATGCTGCTCTCAGGTAATCAACCCGTGCTCTAAATCTTTGGTCGTGGTTTTTATGAATAGGTTTTCTTATGGATTTTTCTATTCGAGGCAAGGCGAATTTACTACAGGAAATTCGTAAAGGTAGGGGCTTGCCCTTTTTTAAAGTTTAAAATATATGTTTTCCCTGGAGCATGGGCTAACTCTTTGATGAGGTACATTTTATATATTTCATCAGTGACGTGGTGACAATGGGAGCTCAAAAGGCAAAAAACCTCCCTATTAAATTTGGTTTGTAGGTTCCTCCGCAGGTGTAGACATCAGCTAAAACGGAAGTTTTTGATAATATTACGGGGAGAGGCGAAAAGGCCTGAAATTTTAAATATGTGTTACATGGAACATGGGCTAATTCATTGATAAGGTACATTTTAGTATTATCGCCAGGGATGTGGTAAAAATGGGAGCTCAAAGGGCGAAAAATCTTCCTTTTTACGGGCAGCCTAAGCCGCTTGAGCTTGGAAGTTTAAACTTAAAACTTCATATGCCTATTTCTTGGAGTATGGGCTAACTACTGACAAGACCGGATTTTTAGAAATTTTTAAGAGGATTTTAAATGTCTTATATTTGGCGGTCTGCGCTTTTTTTGACTAGAAACATGCAAAAAATCCATTTCACCTGAGGACCACTTTTTATTGGAGTCAGAAATGACAAAAGTTGTTTATGTTTCCATTTGTGATTGTTTAAAAGTGCATATATATACATATATTTTCCACAAATAATTTGCTTTGTTTCACTTAGCTTTTATGGACATATCGACCAACTTGATCAAGAATAAAATCCCACGTTGTTTTTGTAATATTGTACTTGTAGTAGAATTAACACCACCTTTAAAGTGAATTCGCCTTGATATCGAGGGAACCGTGGTAAGCAAAATCTCTCTCTTAAACACAAAGAAGAACATAAAAAGATGTTGACAACTGAGTTTGACGTTTTATGCAATATATTTATCTCTACATATTTCTTTTTAGGCCAGGTTTGTCTTACTGGGTTTTGTGTTATCAGCAAAACCACACATTACCAAAGAATGTGTAAAGTAATGTATAGCCATATGGATCCATACATTACTTTGTACCTTACTTCATCGATGAATATTACAGGCGATAAGCCACATGGTAACGTATGGACCCATTAGTACTGAGGTTATTAAGTAGGTGGTTAATTATATGCCCAGCAAAAACATGACAATGGCATAACATAACTTTATACATAACTTTGTAATGAGTACTTCTTACATTAAGCATTATTTTAAAAATAAAAATAATGTATTACCTATATATTATTTTGAATTAAATAATAAGAAGTTACCTGTAATGGCTTACCTTTTCTATTTTTGTAATATAAATAATAAAAAAAGTCATTGTTAAGAGTTAAAATAACTTTATTTATTAAAGTGTATTTTATTAATTTATAAATTAAAAGAGTTTTATAAAACATGTTAACATGTAAATGAGTGTAGCGTCGAATTAATTTACTTTAATTTGTTCGTGTTACGACACATCTTATGAAATTAATTTTGGTATTCAGGTCACGAGTATGAGAAACATTTTAAAATAACTGGAGGCAAAAATCGAGTTTTAACTGTAGTTCCGAAATATCCTTTATATACAATTTTTTTAAAATTGTAAAGAGATAGAAAATTTTGGAGACAAAATTTGGAATCATGGGAAAAATCTTTAATAATCAAATGAAATAAAAATTAGTTAAATTTCAATGCGCACAAAAAATTTTTAAAACTGAGCAAAAACATCATCTTTTTGAACTTTGACGACCCATGGGAGAAATATGTCCCAAATTGTATCAGTATCCTCTAAGAAATGGAGTAAACCAATTCCAAATATTTCAATGTTTCTAAGAATTAAGGGAATGGACTATGGTCAACCAAAATTTTAATCCTTTCTGTTGTCCAATGGGATACGAGCAAATGTGTTCCAAAAATTATGCAAATATACACTTAAAAATGTTTGTAAGTTAAAATAACTGAAAATATCATTTAAAAGAAATGATATTTCATTTAAAAACCGGTCTACTTAATTTTCATTTAAAATAAATGTCATTTGTTATTTATTTTTAAATGTTGATTAATCAACTGACACATCCGTAAGAAACAGCTGATATAATCAGTTAAAATAAATGTCAAAATTTTACCCACTAATCCTTAAAAAATAAATGTTTTTTTCATTTATTTGAAATTATTTCCGTTTTTGTATTTTTTGTTTTTTTTTTTAATATACTCGTACAATACAAAATGTATGTATGCATATGAAGCTATAAACACTTTTTGTGTGAATGTATTTGTATATGTATGTGTGTTTATGAATTTCTTGTAAATTGTATTGAAAAATTTTGTATATATACAACCAATTTAAATAAAAAAACAAATTGAAATTTTTTGAATATTTTTTTTTGAAACAGACAGCAAACAAAATTTAAATTTGTAATAACTGTTACGGACACAAATAAACCACAAGTTTCCGTTCTGTGAGTAAATTTTTATTAAATTTCAAACAAATGAAAAAAATAAATGAAACTGAAAAAAATCGGTAAATGATAGTAAATTATTTCGAATAAATGTATAAAAAAGTTATTATAGATGTTTCTTTGAAAAATAAATGTATCTTCCTTTATTTTTAAATGGAACGGAAAACTTTTTTATTAAACTACACACAGTTAACTACATAATATTCTGAGTGTATATATTTATTTATGAATTTTTGGTAATCCTATTGGCTCTGAGACCATATTGATCCACAACTATCCTCTTTCGATACAAGCAACATTGCAGAAAATTGGTTAAGAAATATGACAAAATGAAAAATGGGACATTTATCAACTATTGGCCGTCATTTATATATTTAGTTTTGGAAGAAAAGCGGATTAGAAATTGGGATTTTCAACACTGCATTGCATTACCTTGTCGCTTACTCAAATTTAAATTGTAATTGGTTACCAGGAGTTAAGAGATAATGTGTTACCCATTATTCATAATTTTTTCGTAAGCTTGCTCGTACGCCAACACTTTACCTTTTGGGACATGCCATATAAAAAAAGTTGAAATTATAATATAAAGAGTAATACGTGAAAACCTTGGGGTTAAGATTGCTAGACTCATTATTTGGTAAGGTCTGTTTTTGCTAGGTGATTACGAGGATAGGAAAAATGACGTGTCTAAAATAGATTTTCATAAAAAAATTATTATATATTTTTTAAATTTTATCAGGCTCGAGATCATAATTAAATGTTACCAACGAATAGTAAACACTAATTTTTTAAATGGAAAAAATTGTGAGGATCAGTGCTAGAGGTAGTGCACACTTTCGACCCAAGCGACCAGATCATCGCCAGCCTCCTTATGAACCACCCAACCCACAAACAACTCATGGTTTTGAACAGGCTTATATATCACACACCCTAAAGAAAATGACTATGCAAAATTCCTTTTTTGTAGTTGGTGTATGATTACCCGAATAAAATAAGCTTTTTCCATCTATATCGAATTACTCTTGGCAACCACCTTCGATCTTCGAAGCACAAATTGACAGGGTTGCCTTTCAAACTGTTATTGATTCCATTGTGATTTCCCTAAAGTATATTTTGGCATATGAATGTATAATATTGTGGTTCCAATTTTAACTTAGTATATTAAATGACAAGCCAAGATAACTATAATTTTAATATTCTTTAATAATATTTTTCAATGGTCTCAGAATATCCGATTCTTATTTTAGTTGTTGTGAAAAATATCTGCCAACATTTGATCATACAATAAATTATATTTTTTTTGCGAAATAATAGTTGGCAAAGAGAGTCAGTGTTGTACACTATAATGCACTTTCTTGGCGACTTTGTTTTCGAACTATGAAACTTGTAAAGTTTTTCGGAAATTTTAATTCAAAAAAATTTAAGCTAAATTCACAATGATGGAGTACTCCAGGTTGTAGAATGGAATGCACTAAAATAGACATGGCAAGATACTCAAAATTTGCAAGTGCAAAGGAACAAAATCCACTCTGCAGTGAAAGTTATTGTGAATGGGCTATTTCGCTATTTCTATATTTTAAATTAACAAAACAGTTTTCAAATTCATGAACAAAGAAAGAAAAATCTTCTAGGTTGGTTTCACTGAAAAAATTAAACAAAGAAATGCATATGTGAAAAATAAGTCGAATTATATGAATCCAATATTAAACACACATAATACTACAATTTCTTGTAATTTTTATGTTATTTGTTAAAAACAATTAGTTTAACTTTATTTTATTTTCTTATTACCGTCGCACAAAATCACGAAACGAGTGAAGTGAGGCAAATATTAAAATAATTTGAGAATTGCCATTTAGGGTATCTTGTTGATCACTACTTTTTCTAATGAACATAAATAAAAATGAAGAGTTCTCAAAAATTTTGGGGAGTTTTGTTCTGGAATTATTTTCAATTCTATATACATACATATGTGTACAAACTCAGGATATAATTTCCATATTTACTTGTAACAAATTCTTTTTTATTTAAGTTTACTATAAGATCAAATTAAGGTAGTGTTACCAGATCACATTTTGCGTTATATGAACGAAAATAAAATAATACATGTAGTCATTCATTCGTTTCGCGACGGATGTCTTCTGGAAATCCCATATAAATAAAATTGAACACCCTAATTAAATGAGTACATACTCTTTTAGTATTCTCACTTTTGATGGTAACTTATAAGCGCCTATTAATGATAATTATAATAATTTTTTTCTGTGCAGGTACACTGTTCCCTTCTACTAATACGATCGAAAAATTAATTTGCTCTATAAATGACCAAATTGCTTTTTCTTTTCGAACTTCAGTATACGTTTCTTGGCATAGAATTAAAACAGCAGAGATTTTTAAAAACTTATTTGATATTTTTATTTTATTTATTGAATATTTAGGAATATATATATGTATGAGACGTTAAACACGAATATGCCATTTTTTTTTTTGAAAATACGGTAACTAAGTTTGCAAATGAAATTATGTATTTGGTCGTTAGTCTAGGATATATAAAAAAGGAGTTTTAAAACTTTTGCCGCTGGCAAAATCTGCATAAAATAAACTTTAATTAAAATGTAATTAATCTTCATTATAGAGTTTCATCATAACACAACTATTGAGTCACATGAATTAAAACTATCAATTACTTCGAAGTAACTACTTTTATCTACTCAAAATATTTCTCCCTATTAGTAATATCTGTTTGTTATTCATACTCGTACGAGCAATCATCGGTATATTTTTTTAACCAAATTCAAATATTTTAAATTTTTGGCACATTCGTGTTCAGCGTGTGATAATTAGAAAAGAGATATAGGAAACGATAAAAAATACAAAATGGTGGTCTTTGGTGTATTACTGAATAAACACTAGAATATTTAAATTACTCGGTTTTAGTTACGTTCTAGTAAATGTATAATTCGATTTTGTGGGTTTATGCTTATTTGATTAATTCTAATGAATTTATTTATTTTAATCACCTCTCAAGTAAAGGGTCCATACATTATATTGAGGCTCATCTACTGTAAAATTCATCAATGAAGTAAGGTGTAAAGTAATGCATCGGCCACTATCACAATACACATTATTTGGTTTTGCTGGGAACCGACCATATCGATGCCACTCACACGGAAAAACCGTGCTCTTCGTTTTAATATGAACAGAAAACAAGATTTGGGAATTTTGTTTTTATATCAAAGAGGTCCTCTCAAGAAGGAGCTTAAATTCGAAGAAAAAATAGCTTTGAAATTAGCGAAATTTGCTTTTTTTTCTTGTTTTTTCCAGGTTCAAAAAATACACACACTGCATAAAAATCTCGTACATAAATGTAAACAAACACAGCTCAGAGCAACATACACATTGTTTTAATTTCATATCAGTTATGTATGTTCCTAAATTTTTCAAGATTTAGCCCACAAGCATGAGTGTTTATTTTAATATTTGCTTGTTCGAACAAGTGTACACTTCGAGTGTTGCTGCAACACGTATCTTAAACACGTGTCTTCAAATAAAATTTATAATTTTCTTTATATTTTGTGACTATTGTGATTCTTTATAGAAGGCTCATATTTTTTCCCAAAAACTTAATAATTTTTGTAAAAAAAATTTTAATTTGTAAAATGATGAGTTTTTTGGGTCGTTTGTGACTTATAGTATAAAAGCCCTCAAAAAAGCTTCCAAAAGTTGCTGGTTGGGATTTTTTAAAAAAAATATATAAAAATCGTTACAAATAAAAAAATTTTTCTGTATACTTGATTAATTGACCAAAATTCTTCGATTTATTTGCCAATCGAAATTGGCTTTTTTAAATTGCTCGAACAATTTTTATTTTATATAAAACTCATCGAGTAGCGGTTATCATATTGAATCCCCTAATACATACTGCAACAAAGTCAAAAAAAAAAGCTTCCAAAAGTTGCTGGTTGGGATTTTTTAGAAAAAATATATAAAAATCGTTACAAATAAAAAAATTTTTCTGTATACTCGATTAATTGACCAAAATTCTTCGATTTATTTGCCAATCGAAATTGGCTTTTTTAAATTGCTCGAACAATTTTTATTTTATTTAAAACTCATCGAGTAGCGGTTATCATATTGAATCCCCTAATACATACTGCAACAAAGTCAAGATAAGATATATTCATATACAAATTTATTTATGCAGATTCTGTTAATGTGAAAAAAAAATTAAACTAAAAACAGAGTTTCTATATTTTGGAAACTTTTTAACTGGTTTAAAAATGCTTAAATATATTTGTTCAGCATACCAAAATAAACTAAAAGCTGTGTACCATAAGATATAAATTAATAGTTAATAATTTAGACGATTTTTCGAAAATCGGAAAATTGGATTGCTTAGCGGAAACGAAAGATGTTCGAAAATTTTATTTTTCCCCTATGTGGAATATTTTCGAAAATTTCCGAAAATTAATTTCAGGATTCAATCTGATATAAAGCGATTGGGAAAAGTGGACATCTTACTACTGTGCACTATATTTTTTTTTAATTTTTTTGAGAAAATAAAAGGAAAACAATGAAATATTTTGTTTTAAAATATAAGAAAACTTTGTTTTTGACTTTATTTTATTAAAATTTTTTTTCTTTTAAAACTGAAATATTCAAAATCAATGGAAGTCAGTATAAACGACTAAAATTTTCTGTACATATATTGTATTATTTGGCGTCATTTAAACCTTTTAAAAATATCATGAATAAAGAGATTTTGCTCCTAAATTCAAATTTCGTTCAATATTGTTTGATTTGAATATAAACTTCAAAACTTCTCCGGTGTTTTTTTCGAAATAAAATATTATTATTTTGTTTTGAAAATTTGTAAAAAGTATAAATGGCGACAAAACACTGCGAGTATCACTCCTTAGTAATTAATCCATGGAATGAATGTACTTTCCAAAATTATATAAAGATTACTACAGTTAAATAAAAAATCCATGTTTTTTTAGAGTATTTTTTTATATCAATTCTTAACATTTAAATGTGAGATTGAACAGCTGAAATAAGTGTTTCTTATTTGTCTCTCCTCTATCGCATATCCGAATTTTATTAAGATCGAAGAGAGCCCATTTTGATGCCTTCCTTGTTGGTAAAATGTGTTTAGATAAAAGCGTCAGGCAGTCATTGTTTGTTTTATATAAAAACAAGTAAGAGCGGCTAAATTCGGCTATGCCGAATCTTATATACGCTTCACCATGGTTGGGAGAATAGTGAAGTTTATATATGGACATATATGGAATGGACAGATTTATATACGGACATCTTTAAGTGGAAATTTACCATTTAGTTTAGTGATAAAACTTGGACTCTGAAAGATTTATGGTTCCCGAAAATAGGTATTTTTTAGGTTTTGGTCATAACTACTTTCAGCAAATATGTTCTACTAAAGATTTTCGATCTTTGGATATATAAGACGTATCCATAGGTCATATTACATTTTAGTTTTTATAAAAATTTTTATGTTTTTAGCCCAATTATAGAGTATTTAATTACGGTCTTACCGTTCTTAAGATACAAATTAATCTATTTTGTGCCACACCCAATTCAAGGATCCCGCCCACATTTGGTCAGATGTTGTGTATTGATAACCAAGATGCTTGTACCTTATTTGGAAACTTTTCCTCTTTCCGTTCTTCAATTATACAGAAAAGCTGACCAACATCGTTAAGACAACTGTGCTGGACGCATTTGTTTTGTTAAAAAAAAAAAATAAAAAAAAAAAAAGTCTTAAGAAAATAAAAAAAATAAAATAAGTTGAATAGACGGGGCTCGATCGCGCCACTAAAAGAAAAAAAGTATTTGTGACAAAGCGCTTAGACCACTGAGCCATTGAAGGACATAAGCAAACGTCGTTAATAGAAGTAAATAAAGAGTTTTCGTTTAAAACAGATTTGTTTGGGTTTTACTTAAATGACAAACCTTTGTATGGATTTGTTTGTGGGTAAAAGGTGAGGAGGTGAAAGACAAAAAGTTCAACAACAACAATCACGATCATAATGCCAATCAGTGTTGTCATATTTTTTTTCAAAAATCTTTTTAGTTCTAAAAAAAGCTTTTTTCGACCAAAAAAATATTTTTTTACAAATCGTTAAAAGAAATCACTAGAACTGCATGTGTTTTATTTCTACAAAAAAGTTTGATTTAGCTGGCAAACTTGTATTTAGGATTTTATTTCGCTTTTTTATTTTTAATTTATTTAGCTTAATTTTAAAAATATGAAGGAAAATAGTTTATAATTTTTTTTTTTATAAATTATTATAAGTTATGACCTGAAAAAGTTGCACTCAAAGGGAAATTATGTATAAAATTTTCTTAATATATGAGAAAATGGTTTAAAAATCTGTTTATAAATTCTTTAAAATCGGAGCAAAAAATAGAAATAAAACCGTTTGTATTTTGTTTGTATCAGAGGGTTTTTATACAAATTTTGATGTTTTTAGCCTATTAATGGATTATTTAATTATTTATATAAAATTTTATTTAAATTAATAATTTAATGTTAAAAAAATAAAAAAAGTCTTAAGAAAATAAAAAAAAATGTACAACAAAAAGTTGAATTGTGTCTTCAGTAGGATTTGAACTCGCGTTATTAGAGAAAAAAAGTATTTGTGACATAGCGTTTAGACGACTTGGCTATGAAGGCTATATGGAATCATAGTTTATAGAGTTAAATGAACAGTTTTCGTTCAATAGGGATTTCTTTGGTTTTTATTTAAATGAGAAATCTTTGTATGTGTTTGTTGTTTGTGTATCAAAGGTGAAGAGGTGAAAGAAAAGAAGTTCAGCAAATCGTTAAAAGAAATCACTAGAACTGCATGTGTTTTTATTTCGCTTTTTTATTACAAAATATTTTTGATTTATTTAGCTTAATTTTAAAAATTTGAAGGAAAATAGTTTATAATTTTTTTTATAAATTATTATAAGTTATGACCTAAAATAGTTGCACTCAAAGGGAAATTATGTATAAAATTGTCTTAATATATGAGAAATAAAATGGTTTAAAAATCTTTTTATAAATTCTTTTAAATCGGAGCAAAAAGTAGAAATAAAACCGTTTGTATTTTGTTTGTATCAGAGGGTTTTTATAAAAATTTTGATGTTTTTAGCCTATTTATGGATTATTTAATTATTAATATAAAATTTTATTTAAATTAATTATTAAATGTTAAAAAAAGCAAAAAATAAACAAAAAAAATCTTAAGAAAATAAAAAAAAGTGAATGGTGAAGGGTATGAAAACGTTTGTATTTTGTTTGTATCAGAGGGTTTTTATAAAAATGTTGATTTATAGATTATTTAATTATTAATATAAAATTTTATATAAATTAATTATTAAATGTTAAAAAAAACCAAAAATAAACAAAAATAAAAGTCTTAAGAAAATAATAAAAAAAATGTACAAAAAAAAAGTGAATTGGACCGGGATTCGAACCTCGAACCCGCGGCCTTAGAGAAGAAAAGGATTTGTGACATTGCGTCTAGACAACTGAGCTATTGAAGCTCACACAAAATCATCGTCAATAGATGTACCTCCATTATTATAAAAGTCTTCGTTCATTAGAGATTTGTTTAGTTTTTATTTAAATGACAAATATTTGTATGTGTGTTGTTTGTGTATAAGAGGTGGAGATGAAAGAAAAGAATTTTAACACATGGATGTGTTTTTTATGCTTAATATTCTACATACATATTAAACAAAGGGATTTTACCGAAAAAATTAGAGGTAGTCCTGGTTTTTTGCTAATATCTCAGCCATTTATTAACCGATCTGTCTGATTTTTAAAAGCAAACAGAAATGGATCACATGTAACAGAAATAAAAACAATCAAGTCCTCATCATGTCTGGATTTTTCGAAAACCCATTTCAACACACAGACGGATAGACGGACATCGTTACATCAACTTCGTTCTTCATAAGGGTCTAAGATCAATATTGTAGAAATTACAAACGGAATGACAAACTTATATATACCCTTCCACCTGTGGTAAAGGGTATAACAAAAACAAAATTTACAATTTGCAAACAGCCATAACATTTTTGTATAGTATTTTTTTCATATGCCCATCTGTTTTTATGTTGTAAAATAACAACAGAAAACTCAGATAATGAAATAGACTAACTAGCTTATTTTAAATTAACAGCGATTGTGCCGAGCGAAAAATTGCTTTTTGAACTTTTGTGATGATGCATAATTATGGATCTTTAAAACTTCTGATCCAATCGGCAAAAGTGTTTGCGAAAATTGAAGACCAGGACCTAAGCTTTAAGAATTTTTTTTTTGATAATCACCGTTTTAAAACGAGTTGTGCTACTAGTTGTCAAGTTTGACCATCTCTGGTATATAAAAGCTTTATTGATTACAAGGTTAAGAAAAAACTTGTTCTTATAGTAGTACTATACTAAGCTCTTTTAGTTTAAAAACATAGCAAAACAATACCATGTAAGGTCATTAGGGGAAAATAGGGTTTTTTATATATGACAGTCTAGGGATTTTTGTTTAATTTTTGTATGAATTTTAAAATTTTTTGTTGTAATCGAGAGATCATGTTTTATAATATGGCTACTTTATATTGTTATGCCATGGTTTCAAAATGTTTAATTTCGAATTTTAAAATCTTAATTTCTTATATTGACATTTTTTGAATTTATGCCAAAAGCTTTTCATTATCAAAGCAAAATGTTTAAAATTTGTGTATGTAATTACCATGACTGTTCTAAAAACTTTTAATTAAGGTGTCCTGAGGTGGCATTTTTGTGCATTTGCAGTTTTATATTTTTGAATGTGACAATAAAATAAAAAATATGCATATATCTTTGTTTAACTTAATGAATAATAGTTTTCTTAAATTATAAAATCTTTAAGACATCTTTAATAAGTTATGGTTTTTTGCTAAAATTATGAAAGTGAATTTAAATTTTAAATGATATTTAAAATGTGTACCAAACATATTGAGGCATGTAAACACATTGGTCAGAAAACGAACTTTCTCGAATATTGCTTTGTAGGGTAACCATGCTCTTTTTATGAATTTATTTTATTAAATCTCCTTTTTTCATGTTGGTAATTATGAGCTATTTATTTTCTGTATAGTAAGGGTGCTATATGAAAATAAAATGTTTAATTATAAAATGTTTTACTATAATATGTTTTATTATATATCACAGGGTCTATTAAGTATTGTATTGTCTTAAAAAAAAATATTTTTAAAATTTGTAAGGGTTTTCACTCTTACAACCCTTGTATATTGACAATGATTTTATACTACAAAGCGTGAACGACTTTTTCGTGCATTTACTTCCCGCATAAACACAGCTTTTTAAATTAATGAATCAGATGATTTTTGTTTTTCATCAATTTGAAAACTTAAAATATTAAAAAGAATTCAAAGTTAACAAAAATACCCACAATTACGTAAAAGGATAAAATTTGGAGCGAAATGTAATTAACCAAATGGAATTTGCAGAGATTCTGGGTATAACTTGTAATAATAAAAACCAATAGCTGCTGAATATTACTATCTTTTATTACTTATTTTTTCACGCTTTTGTTTTAAGTTGGGTTTTTCATTATTTTTGATCCATTATTCAACTGTTACCACAAAATGAAAAATAAAAAAAAATCAAACAATATGTTTGGCGGCTAAGCATTCAGCTGTTTTAGTCTTATATTTATTTACTATACCTTTTGGTCTTGTATTTTAATCAGCCTAGTCAATTTTAGTTCTATACATTTTGTTGTTGTGGTGTAGTTAATGATAGTACTTTTACTATATCTACAACCTCTAGAAGGTCTACAAGGGTAATTTACAACCAAGAGTGAAAACCTTTTAAATTTAACTATAACGACGTTTTTCTGATGAGTTTTTGTTCTGTTAGCATTATTCAATTTGGATCTTATTTTATTCAGTTCGATTTCCTATTTGTCGGATGAAATCATATTTTAGCATACTGCAAAAAAAGATATGGTTATTTTTATATTGGAACGTATAATATTTTAACTCGGGAATACTTTATTAAATGACGTATTCACGCACATTTTTTAACTTTGGTTTAATGGGCAGCTTGAAGCCTACTAAAGAATTCTTTTGTTTTAATTATAAATGTGTTTTTATCTTAAGCATGACCGACGAAAATTATTTAAGAACATGTTATGTATGATTGTAAGTTTTTTTTTTATTTTAAAATACAGAGTGATACAGATAAGGAAAGAACTATATGACACAAAAGTATTAAAGGAATCTAATTATTTATTTAACTGCGTTTCTCATAAATACTATATGTTTTAAATATGTGCTATAATTAATTGTAGGAAATCTGTAATTCAGTTTCTTCACATCAGTGTTGCCAGAACCTTAAAACCGGCTAAATTTGTGGGAAATAAGGTTAAAATAAAGCCAAAACCGTCTGTAAAAAGTATATAATTCTCAGGAGTACAGTTCGCTCTCACGAATTTTTTAGTACTCTCTTAGAAAACGAACATAGTTTGGCGGCAACAAAGGTAAGTTTTGGTCGGCAACTTTTAGTAGTGTTTAGCGGTGCTATCATATAACCAATTTTAACTATTTTTTTCGTCGTTTTGTGGGATGCTAGAGATTTTTCAGATTATTTCATAAAAAATTTTTTTTTTTTATTTTATTCGTATTTTTTCATATTTTTCATATAAAAATATAATTGTTCAACATACTGTTTATTTTTACTAAAATTAACATGTCTAATATAGTACAAAAATACAACAAAAATTTGCAATTGTGTTAAGAAATAGTTACGAATTCAAACATAACATTGTGACATGAAAAGTATTAAAGTGTGTACACACATTGAACAACTATGTCTATTAATATCCATTATTTCCCATTTCTATGGTAAAAATATATAATTAAGAGAATAAACATGCTATTAATTGTTGCAACATATAATTAAAAAAACTATAAAAAATGCATGAATTTTAAAAAACTGGTAAACAGTTATTAAGAATCCCAAAAACTGGTATAAAAAATTAAACTGTTTATGTGGCAGCACTGCATACACCAAATTTAATGTTTTTCAACACATTAGCAACTCATATAAACACGTTGCCGCTGAACTCTGTAGCATGTTGAATTTCTGGTAGTGTTTCTAACACTCTATTGTAAATTATATACTTTTTGCTGTCTGATAATTCTTACGATTGCCGACCAACAGCGGACACTCCCATTAGAAGACACCTCCATTTAACGGACAATATTTGGCAGCAAAATTTTAGAGTAAAATTACCCCAAACACGGTTATCAATAACGAAAAAAATTTTGAATTAAAACATTTATAATTTTTTTCAAAATAAAAAATCTTTAAAAAAATTTCCCCAAAAAGTTGATAAGGCACATTTTTTAAATAACTGTTTTCAGTGGGATTTAGTCAGCCAGTGACGGATATGGGCAAATACAGTGTGTCGGACGTTTCAATCGGACGCTTCTTTTAAAAATTTTTCATGCGATCCAGAGATATATTAGGGAAAGGTGTATATTATCGAAAGGCTATCTGTTGGTATAATAAAAAAATAAAACAATTTTTATTCAACTTAAATTTAAAAAAAAAAAAATTATTTTAAATCTGCGTTTGGGCGTTTCAAGAAACGGAAGTCATTTTAGGACTAAATTCATAATATGCCTTGATCTGCAAATTTATTAGCCGTACAAAAAAAGGCTATAGACAATTTTTATAATAAATTTAACAAGCTTTCCCAAAAGCCATACGCCGTCTTTATTAAGGGCATAGTGAGGTCTCAGTAGATTATTTTATTTGTTTTGAGTCACGCGTCACAGTTTTTGCACTCAATAAAAACTATAATTTTTTTATATAAATTTATTTTAAATACATTATATGATTAATTTAACCTAATATTTTTTATAAACATACTTAGTTTTTATCTTTTACATATTTGAAATGGTGATAACATTTAAGGTTTGGAATACTTTTAACACTATTCCGAATTTTAGTAATATAATTGCACAGCCATAAAATTTGTAAGCATTACTTAAAAATATGGTTTGAGTTCTTATCAGTACCCAAACCTTTGGTTTTACTACTGCGCAAATGCCATCAACTGCAACTTTTACATGCGAGGTGGCAAAAAAATTCCATTCAAAAGCGGTTAAATAAAATATTTTTACAAAATGTGGAATAGTTCTCAAAATAAGCTTATTTTTATATTGTGCACTACATCCATCCGAAAAAACAAATATTTTTGAAAAAATATGGTTTCCTGCAACTTAGTTATGATTTCAGAAAGAAAGCAAAACACTCATATTTGCTATGTGTTAATTTGTCACATAAATAGCGCACGATCTGATACAACCTTCAAGTCTTTAGCATTTTCTTTTAAGCTTTAGAAATGATTTTTCAGATTGGATTTCATAAATTAGATCATTTACTGACTCCTCTAAGTAGCTTTTTCCGTAAAATTTTTCAAGTTTTTTTCTTCATTTAGAATTATGTTAAAAAGTTGACGTTTATTATTAATCAAACATAACTTTAAATACAGCCAAAATCTCTAAAAAAAAATTGATTTTTTTTTTTTGCTGCTTAAAATTAATTTGGACATGCTCCACTGTTGCCAAACCATACCTAACAGGTCAACTGAGAAGTCCCTGGCCTGACACATAGATGGCGCTATTAGACTTAAATCGATATGATTTTTAGTTAGCCCTAACCTTCAAAAGACACTTGTATAAATTTGATAGCTGTCGGATCATTAGTTTGTGAATTATAGCATTTTGAGTGAAGCAACTTTTGTTATTGTGAAAAAATGGATAAAAAGGAATTTCACGTGTTGATAAAATATTGCTTTTTGAAGGGAAAAAATACAGTTGAAGCAAAAACTTGGCTTGATGACGAGTTCCCGGACACTGCCCCAGGAAAAACAACCATCAAGGATTGGTATGCTAAGTTTAGACGTGGTGAAATGAGTACTGAAGACGGTAAACGCAGTGGACGCCCAAAAGAGGTGTACATCATATTTTTCACGAATATTTGGGTATGAGAAAGCTCTGTGCAAAAAGGGTGCCGCGAGAGCTCACTTTTGACCAACAACAAGTCAGTGAAAACGAAGGCGAAAATCCATGAATTGGTCTTCGAATTGCTTCCGCATCAACCGTATTCTCCAGATCTGGCCCCCAGCGACTATTTCCTGTTCTCAGATCTCAAAAGAATGCTCGCTGGGAAGAAATTTTCGTCGAATTATCGCCGAAACTGAGGCCTATTTTGAAGCAAAGGACAAATCGTACTACAAAAATGGTATCGAAAAGTTTGAGGGTCGCTATAATCAGTGTATCACCCTTGAAGGGAACTATGTTGAATAAAAAATAAGAATTTTGCCAAAAAAATGTGTTTTAGTATTGACCTGTTAAATATATGGTTAAATCTAAAATTGCTAAAAAATAGCTAAATTATTAAAAATTAACAGATTGTCCAATAAATTTCTAAATATTTTAATTTCTACTGAAAAATTGCAACAAAAAAAAATTACCTAAAATTTTCCGTAAATTACGTTAATTTTATGATAATAATTTAACAATATTGCCAAAGATATAAATGTATCAAAAAGAAGATTACCTTACAAAATATAGTTAAGTTTTCTACTCAAGCATAGTAAGTTGTTCCGGTTTTACGTGGAAAAAAATTTTATACTCTATATAAAAATTTGATTTCACGATAATGAATTTTAATGAAAATTTAGTACAATTTGTTTTCAGGGAAATTTAATATACAACACTATTATGTTTTCAGTGTAAAAGTGACATTTTGTGTTAATTGTGACTGTATTTTTCTTATTAAATAAAAAAGCTATTAATTTTCAGAATTTAAATTACGATTTGAGGTCATTTAAGTTCTAGTGAAGTTTTATCATGGGAAGAACAATTTACAATTCTTCATTACTAAGCCCCATTATCTTAATGACCCATTAGCTACTAATTGAGACTTTAACTTTCCCATATAAAATTAAAATTTAACTGGAGGTATAATGCGCAACTTTATTTTTTATGGAAAACCTCAATTTGGCCCTTGGTGTTAAGTACGGGCCGACCTCTGATATATAATCAAATTTTTACGCAAATACAAACTTACATATATTTTTGGTTCTGGGTGACCTTTATCTGGATTTGGCCATAAATGATAGTATTTTTGCTTAAAACCCTTTGCTACCCTTTTTAGAAATATAAGTACATCGTTAGCTGAAATGCAAAATGCTGTAACTAACATTTTTATTTTTTACGGGAGAAGCAAAAAACTCCAAGAGGCAATTTAACAAATTCGTAAATAAATCGAAAGTTTTGATTATAAAACGATAAAATTTGGTGAAGAAATGTAGTTCAATGCAGTACTTCATAATCATTTGGAAAATTAAAAACATCTCATATTCGAATTTTGTTCATAAAAACTTTATTTTTAATCGTAGAAGCCATTTTTAATCGTATGCATGTATTTTAGCCAAATGAATCATAATAATCAATAAGACTAGTTTTGAAAATTATGATAGTTACGCCCTTTTGCATTTCAGCTAGCGATTTGTAATAAATTTCTCCAACAAGTTGATAAGGCACAATACTTAAAATAAATCGCACATAGCTGCTTTCTGAATAACTTTGTCATCATTTGGCAAAAAGTCTTTGTCCACCAAACTGTCATTATTATCTTCCAAAAAATCTTCCCTTCCGCTTTTATTTGTGCCAGAATTGATCGTTTTGTTCACAGATGTAACTTTTTGATGTGGATGGTATAGAGTAGTTTTTGCTCTAGATTTTAAATTAATTAGAAAATTGCTAAAATCTTTTTCGGGAATGTTGTTACGGTGTTATGTGGTGCAATGAATACATAAAATTAGTTTTTGAAATCATGTGGCTTATCATGATATTGCACCAAGCCCTTTAATTTATTTATTTTGTGATATTTTATGATATATTTAGTTATGTCACTAAAAAATAAATAGATGTGGCTGCAAATAGTTACGCGCACAATATGTGCTGACGTTGTTTGAACAAGAACAAAACATGGATAATAGTGTTCCACACTAAAATTGTAAAAAATTAGCTTTGTGAACAAATCGATGGTTTGTCATGACACCAAGTTAAGTCTAATCGAGAAGCAGCAAAAATATGTGTAAATAATTCAATGTGTTAAAATAATACAGAAAATATTGTTTTCTAAAAAATCGTGAAAGATATTCTGTTGAAAATAATTTTATTTTATTTTATACCTTGACAATTAACTCTATCCCAGAAAAAACATGGTAATGATGTGTGATTACTATGTAATGATAGGTCGTTACATTTTGCATTATTTTAAGATACAAAATAATGGGCTACTGATAATGGATGGTAGAAGTATTTATATTTACATGCAAAATAATGAGATACTAGTAAATAGTTACTGAAATAAGTACCTAATTCCTATTTCCCTTTCTTTAATATTTATTTTTTTATTTGTTTTGAAAAATTATCTGCTGTAAAACGTGTTTTTGCAAAAATTTTAACATTGTAAGGACTTCTACTGTGAAGTAGCATTGCATCTACATATATAAACTTAAATTTTTTAATGCAAAAAGTAGATATTTTAAATATTGTTTTTTTAATAAATTCAAACACAAATTATTCTTATATATTTATTATAGTTAGGAAATTTTACTTTAGAAATGCTCACTGTTATTTTACTAAGAGTAACTACTTACTTTACTTTTGTAAGTATCCACTTATTTCTTCTCTATGAATAATTATGCTGGTAACTCATTATTCTAACTTTTTTTGTTACATCGCGAGCAAAAGTAATTAAGTGATCAAATAGCCTGGTAACTTTGTGTGCTACATACTCCCTTAACTACTTGGTAATGTCTCTTTTTGCTGGGATGCTTATACACTTTATAGTCATCACACGATTGATACGTTACGTTACGTTGCTATGATAGTGCCAAACTAATTTGGGCTTTTATGTGTTTTCGGCTGAGAAGCCAAAGGTTTTAAATTGATTTTAACCTTTTCTGATATTTTTTTCACAAATTTTTTAATATCGTCTTAATTTTTTAATTTTTTAGTTTAAAAAGTCCCGGTTTACACACAGCAATTTTTCTTGCAGCAGTTTCTTAAATTCTCTTCTCGTGCCCACGCTGTCAAAGTCTCTTATTGCAATTATAGTAGAGAATTGGGAGTACAAGCAACTCTGTACCCCTTTCCGTTCTTCTTTTCTCCCTCTCCTATAAACTCAGAATTGCTGCAATTAAAATTGTTTTGTGTTAACCGGGACAAACGGTCTCTTGTTGAAATAAACTTTTAGATTTTCCGTCCTGAATTGCAAAAGCAAAATTGTGTCTCAGCCCTGTTTGTTTATATGTAACTGTTCTACAGTATTTAGCATTAAGTTAAATAAAAAAATTATTTTTTATAACTCTTTAATGGAGAAAGTAGTACAAATTTAATGAAATATAATGGCTTATTTTTTACTTTAACTGTTTTTTCACTGTTTTTTTACAATGCTTAAAGCATTGTGTTAGACCTATTATTCATTGGCCTAGTTCTAATTGTGTTCTATAGGTGTTTAAAAAATTTTAAGTTAAAAGTTTCGAAAGTTTATCATCCAATGCGTATTTAAATTTATTTTGTCTGCTTTATCACATGCCCACATTTCCTTAAAATCAACCATGCTTTCTTGTAAGAATATGTACTTTTTTATCGTCTTGAAAAAAAAAATTCTGAAAGCTTTTAAACATATCTTGTTTTTTATCAGCTAAAAGGCATTTCGGTTGTATAGTAAATCTTGATTAAAAATCATCTTTTTATGCATTATGTGTAGGGTATTAAAAAAACCGACCAAAAAACCGGTTTTCGATTTAACCGAAAAATCGGTTATTAACCAGTTTTTTTTATAAAGGTATACAATACATTAAAACAGCATCAAAAATGTTTAGCCGGCGTTAAAAAATTTAAATGAAATAATAAAATGTTGAAAGATTTGTAATATTTTTAAAAAATACTAAATGGTCGTATATTTTATCACATTTGTTTCAAAAATGTCTTAGGAAACCTGCACCCCGCATAGATTTGATCTTCCATCTTTCTTTTTTAATTTGTCTCTAGTGGGAAATATTGTTGATTAACAGAAAATCTACCGATTTTTTATCAAACGTAATTGAATTTTTAGAGGACACTTACATGTTCATAAATGTTATAAAATTCACAAATTGGTATTATTTTTATGAAAAAAAACCTGTTATATTATTTTTTAAGAAAATCCATATTTCGATAAGAAATGTGTGTATTTTTTCATAGTATAACGTCCTCTAATGAGAATATAACACTTGAAATTAGGATTGATAATCCTTAAATTTTTCATTATTTAGTAGCAAGTTTTATGAAACTACACATCCCGACAAAGTAATACATTTTGCGTGAGCCGCCAATTTAATGTCTCAATTTTATAGAGCATTTTAATTTTTCTCAAATGATTTTTCTTGAAAGTTGAAATAGCGATAATAAGTTCCTTTTGGCAACGTAAGTGAAAAAGTTGAAAATTTGTGCAAAAATAACAAAAATACGTATTTAAATAGAAAACCGCTCAGGTAGAAAAATACGAAGGGCACAGTACTGACACGGCTTTGGAGACTATAGTACATGCACTGACAGTGATTGGCTTTTTGACTTTTACAGTACTGGCACAGTGTCGACAGAGCGTTGGAATATAGTATCTTCCCAGTGTGCCAGTACTTTAAATAAAATAATATAGTATATAGTCAGTACTATAAAAAAAATTAAAATGTGGTGGGGAAGCACACTAACATTAAAAATTTATGTATTTTTGTTTGAAATTTATTTCCTTATTTTACATTTTTATCAACATATTAATTTAATTGTAAAGGACATATTTAAATTTTTTTAGACTAAATCAGCTTAAAAAGAGAACGCTTAGCAAGTTTTTTATTACAAAAATTGTTAGGTTAATTATTTTAACAAACCTGCCAGGTAATCTTGTCTTGATTGTGACGAGGGTTTGAAGTAAAGGAGTAGTCCGATCCTCAATAAAAAATCTTCCCTACATGACAGCGGACAACAAGCCGACTTTTGGGACAAAGTGTATGTCTTATTTTTGAACATGAGTCGGTTGTGAAGAGTATCAACCTTAACTAATTAATGCATTTTTTTTTTTTGAAAATATTAAATATTAGTATAAGATTAACATGAATTATATAAATTTTTAAAAACTAACAGCAAGGTAACATAATTTTAATGATATAATTGAAAATTAAAGAAATTTGGACATAATTTTTAAGTTCGTTGAAAACGAAAAAGTTTATCTATTGTTTCGACCACATTTCATCACATACCAATGAACATTAACAACCTCCCAGCAAAAGCATGGTATTGACAGGTTATACTATGTAGATTACTATGTAATGATATATCGTTACCTTTGCATTACTTTTAACTACAAAATAATGACCTACTAATATGTACATTAGGCATATAACTTTTGACAATTTTTGCAAATAAGAAAAATAGCATAGTATGAAGACATGTTATATTTTTTTTTTTTGCGAAATTGCAAAAAAAGTTTCCGCACCAAACGCAATTACTTTTTTTTATCAGAACTGCTTAAAAACGAAGTTTTTTACTCGTCTTTCTTCATAAAACTAGATATTTATACAACTAATAATCGTCCTAATATTCCAAAACCCTTCTAATAGAGCCAATAAATTTTTTTCAGAAAATGTTGCTTGAATGTTTAAAAAAATTTAAAAAAAGAAATAGCAAGTTATTCGAAAACTCGCATAGTAAAATAATAATAAGATTGTATAGCCATTGTATAAATCATCACATCCCAGGAAAACTTTGATAATGTGTACCATAAATTATTACGATAAATTATTATTTTTCAATATAAAGTAATGAGTTACCGATAATTGGATTCATAATGTATTACTTTGTAATGTATACACCTTACCTATATCATTATAATTTAACAAAAAGTAGATATTTGGATACATAATGCATTACTTTGTAATGTATACTCCTTACCTTCGGCATTATTATGAAATATGAGATAATTAGTTGCATTACTTTGTAATGTATATTCCTCACCTTCAGCATTATTTTGTAACATAAGGTAATAAGTTACCGACAAATAGTTACGCAATGCATTACAATTAAACATAAAATAATGACTCTTAAAACTGATAAATTAATTGAAATCATACGAAGCATAAAAATCAATATTTGATAAATAATTTATATGACAACCCATCTATATTAGAGAAAAAAATCTTAGCAATAAGTACAAAGCGTAATTATAATTTGTTAAAATTTATTTATTTCTTTTAAATTTCATCATGTTTTGTTTGATTTATTTTGTCGCCTTTTTTATAATTGTCAAACGAAAATAACAGATGAGTTTTAAGTAATAGCAATTATTAGGAGGCTGAAGATGACCTGGTCGCTCAGGTCGAAAGTTTGCACTCCCTCTAGCGCTGATCCTTACAATTTTTTCGATTTAATAAAAAAAATAGTGTTTACTATTTACTTACAAAAACATAGGGCACGATGTAATTTATAAACTAATATAATAAACAACACTCAAATATGTTGTGAAAGAAAAAAATTTAGTATGCCAGATTCCCAATTGGTTTCCAGAAATGGAAACATTAACATTTGGAATGGCAACCCTGTCAATTTGTGCTTCGAAAATCGAAGATGGTTGCCAAAGGGTAATTCTATAAATAGATGGAAAAAGCTCATTTGTACGGGTAATCATTCACTAACTGAAAAATGTAATTTCACATAGTCATTTTCATTAGCGTGTGTGATATAAATGCCTGTTCATAACCATGAGTTATTTGTGTTGGGTGGTTCAGAAGGAGGCTGAAGATGACCTGGTCGCTCGGGTCGAAAGTGTGCACTCCCTCTAGCGCTTATCCTTACAATTTTTTCCATTTAATACAAAAAAAATTAGTGTTTACTATTCGTTAGTATTATTAAAAAAATTATGATCTTGAGCCTGATAAAATTAAAAATATATAATTAAAATAAAAATATTTAAAAAAATCTGACTTTTTCTAGAAATAGCTTTTGGTGCGAAGCATATTTGAACTGAAATCACCTAAAAAAGTGGTATTCATTACTTGTACAATATTTGCCAAAATGTGGTCGTATGCCAAAATTTTCGTAAAAATTAGTTATTGTATCCTAATGTATGTACATGCAAAATAATGATTTACTGGTAGTTACTGAAATAAGTAACAAATACGCATTTCTGCTTTTTCAATATTAGTTGATTAATACGCTTTGGAAAACTATACAACAAAATAGAAAGTTATCTGCTTTCAAAGCAAAAACAGACATTACCAAGTATTTTGCATGTACTTATAAGTACTTCTTTCACCCATTATAAGTAGGTAATTATTTTGTTTTTTAATGTAATGCAAAAAGTAATTACCTATCATTACTCGGAAAGATTTTAGGATTTAGAGGGGTTTTAAATATGAAATAGCATTGCATCTATATAAACTAAAAATTTTGAATGCAAATAGTAGATATTTTAAGTATTTTTTTTTTATAAATTCAAATACAAATTATCGATTTCTTTAAGAAAATTTTTAGTAAGGTCCACTATTATTTTACTAAGAGTAACTACGTCCTTTAGTATTGTAAGTAGCCACTCATTTCTGCTCTATCAGTAACCATGCTGATAACTCAGCATTCTCACTATTTTTGTAAACGAACTTTAGGACATCGCGAACAAAAATAATTATGGGACTAAATAGACTTGTAACTATTGACACCCTTTGTGTGCTACTTATTGCCTTAATTACTTGGTATATTGTAGATGATGTTGAAAATATCGAAGCGCTTTAATCGCAATTTTCTTTATTTAATTGCGAAAATAGTTTGGGTTATTTAAAATCTATTATAAAATACCCGACGAAGCCTATTGCACAAGTTCAAAGAAAACTACAAATTTGTTATACGGATAATTCATAAAATAAAATTCCCTTAATATATCCGTTGAATATGATTTGAATCAAAAGTTATGTTTTCATTTGTAAACATTTAATGTTTTAAGATCACGTCAATTCTACTATTTCTACCTGGGCGGTTAACCGACATCAAAAGTACGGTTTTCAGTTTATTTGAATTTAGTAAAAAAAACGATAACGGTCGTTTTTTCCAAAAAAAACCGGTTTTCCGTTTTGAATACTCTATATATGTGTTGTCGTTGTATTTTCTGAAAGCAAAAATATATACTCAGCGAAATAAGTCGGTAATAGCAACTGTTCAAATAACTGCAAATGTTAATGAAAAATATTAAAAGTTAGCGCGGATATCAAATATATTTCGAATTTTTCCATAACTTAATGTTCACTTGCAATATTATTTTGTTAACAACAATCTAAAATACATATTAAACTAATTCTCAACACAACTAATAAATTATTTGATTATAGTCAACCCATTTTGTTATTTATGTTCAATAATTATTTTAAATAATTGATAAAGTAGTAAAAACAATCGAGTCGTTTAAAATCATTTTTAATATTGAACTGGCAAAACATTAAAAAAATGTTTTTTATGTTTTTTTTTAATTAGTATTTTTTTAATTCTTATATATTTTTTATGTGTGGATGTATGTGTCAACAATAATTTTTAATTTATACCCTCACCAGGGATGATAGTTAAATAACAATTTTAATTAGATACCAAACATCTTTTTTAATTTCGACCCCAAATCTTAGAAAAATTGATTTTTTGTAAATCTATGTAAACCAAAGTACTTATGAGATTTTAAAAAGTTCTATAGTACCGACTTTATTATTACCGAAAAAGTTACTTTCTATCAAAACAACATTAAGAAGAAATAATACCACAAAAAGTTCTCATAAATAAGCAAGTAAAACATAAAATTCAGCTTTACTAATATACCCTCCATTGTTTCTGTTTCATATAATATAAGAAAATTGGATCAAAAAAACTGTTTTGAGGTAAAACAAATATGTCGTTGAACATAAAATATAAATCACCTTTAGACGTGTTGAAAAAATATGACAAATTTTTTTATTATTTAACCAGAGGCTAAAACGAAAATGTACTAAAATTTGTATAAAAAATTTAGAGGTACAAATTTGCTTGGGTGGATAACAAACAATTTGAGTAAAAACGATGTAACCCGCTTTAGTCTTCGTGTCGTAATCGCCATTTTAATGGATTTAGTTAACAAAGGACAACTTTTACTTTTAAGGCTCTTACAAGAAGTTAAGAAATATATTTCTATGGGCGGTTAACTTATGACAAAATCACCAGAATTAACACATAACCATAGTTAACTCATATCGTCCCAATGTTTAGTGATTATTTTTCGTTTTTTATTAAGACTGAATTATTTCTTTATGCAATTAGATAGTATAAGGGGTTAGCTTTAAATGCAAAAGTTCTTACACACTTCACTCTTCCTTTTATAACATAATTAGCTAATTATAGCATAATTAGCATAATAAAATGTATAAAAAATGTAGTTCCATTAACAAACGATTAAACTTTCAACAATAGAAAACAAATGTTTTCAAAATACAGTGTTTGAGAAAACGAACACCATTTTTCTCAAAAACAAAATAATCTAAAAAAATTTCACTTCAGATTCGTGTTTTTTAACCCCAAATTACCTAAACTACCAAGTTTTATAAAGTTATAAAAAAAATCTTTGCGACGATATGAGTTAATTTCGTACAAATTTGGCTTGTTACTTTGTTTTCAAAAATCAATATAAGTATATAATCATCATTCATTAACCCAAAAGGAACATGGATACTAAGGATGATAACAATTTATAGAGTAAATAACAAAACAAAAATACATGAAAAAATTTTAAAATTGGACAAATTTTTCACACACTTATTATTCTGGGTGAACGACATAAATATAAGTTCTGCATAAATACCCAGCAAAACCTTTCATTACCAAATAAGTGGTTATATAATTAAACTAAAAGTCTTTATCTCTACTAATATAATAAAGATGTAATATGTGTATGTTAGTTTGAAGGAAGTAATCTTCGTAACTACACATCTGAATTCAAAAATGTTGGTCCTTAAGGATGGACATAGGCCAATAAAATAATGAGTAAAAACGTTATGAGCAAAAATGTAAAAATATTTACCGATTTTCACACCTCCTTATCTGTTGACTTTTTACCGTTACCTTTACACCAACATGCCTACCTAATGTTGTTGTTTTTGTTTTTTTCGTATGAAACAACAACAACAACAAAAATAAAATATTTTAAAAGTAAAAAATCATACTGACAACAATTAAATTTTTATGTGATTTTTAAATCAAAAATACTTTGTTTAGGTGAGTAATGCAATAATATAATATTTATAATATTTTAATGATAATTCTTGTGGTTAAAAGCTAAATTCTACGTGAATTTAATGCAAAGTTATTTTCACAACCACATTTGTTACTTTTCGTGCATTTCAGCAAATTTACTTAAATATTCGAATACAATTATATGCTGCAAAGTAATTAGTTACAGCCGTACTTCTCTTCACTTTCATTACATTAACTTCATTATCAATTACTGTAAAACAACAATACTTTGCCTAAAAAAATCAAATATTTCACGACAAACATCTTCGACAAGAGCAGCTAAAATACGCCGCAGCTTCTCGCGAGTAGTAGACAGCAGGGATGGAAAATATGTTTTCTGTTATTGTACCAACCACACAAACAAATTGTACTTTTTTGATCCTCACGGTACCAAAATTTTTTCCGCTTGTTTTTAAAAATTTTATCGTATTGAGTCAGATTTGCTTAGACACTAAAAATACTTAAACAAATTTAAATTGACCAGATGAAACAAAATTTATCGTTAATTTTATGTAGTCGTATAATTCCCACAAAACTTTGTAAAATTTAACTCTAAGTTTTATGTCACACCTTTTTTTCTGGTTTTCTGCCTCCCTTGGAGGGCAATTTAACCTTTTCAGGATTTGCTATTAAAAAATTTAAAGGCATTTAATAGCTTTTTAACAATAATACACTTTTTTCTTATTATTTTATTTTTTTTTTGTTTTGAGAGGTAATTTAAAATCAGCTGTTCAATGTTGCCACTTCCGAATATTTTAGTACAATGTTTATGGAAACATTTGGTACATTTGATGTGACACGAATTTAGAGCCGGTTCAACTTAAAACTGACTTTATTTTTTACTATAAAAGCTGAATAAATGAAAACAGGTTTTTAATTTAAAGTTGCTTTAAAAAAAAGTCGACTTTATGTTATGTTGTTTTATCAAGTTATAAATTGAGAATTTGAAAAAATTTCAAATTGTACTAAATGAGCCGCGGTAGTACCACGGTACCAACCCAGGAAAAAATGTAACAAAAAAAGTATAATTGTACCATGTTTTTTATCCCTGGTAGACAGTAAGTGTCGCAATCGCATGCTAGGAAGTCCTGTACTGAACGCTCGCAGCGCCCCGCAACCCAAAATATAAGAAGAACGCAGGTCCGTGCTAGGGAGTCCAGTACTAAACGTTCGCAGCGGCTTTTAGGAAGTTGAAATTTGGTATGTAGCTTCCTCTTCCGGCGAAGACATCCTTTCAGACGGGATTTCTAAAATTCCTACGGGAAGGTGCAACAAGGAGGAAAGCCTCCCAGTTGATGGCCTGCCCACATCGATTTAGCTAGAAATCTGAAACTTGAAATATATATTTCCTGGAGTATGGGCTAACTCATTGATAATGTACAGTTTGGGGTTTTGGCCAGGGACATGGTAAAAATGGGGGACTCCGGATAATCATCTGGGCTAACAACGTAGAGGGCTTTGGCCGCTAGTTACTTATAATTCGACGTAAGTACTAATTATATTTGTTAGATGAAGTATTTTTATAAGTAGTCAAGCTTACGCGAGACTACTTATTTAATTTCAAATTTATTGTATATTAAACAACATTATTTACAAATTTATAACCACTCTTTTTAACTGATTATCAGAATACGTGAAACTACTTATTTTTTATATTTTTGTAATAAAAGCGGTAAGCAGGTGCACAAATGTTGTGTTTTCGTATGCAACGAATACGTACAACTAACCACCCTTACATACATAAATTTGACGAATAAATTTAAAGAATTTTAATATCGAACTATATACATAGGTTTCGGTGATGAGCATCAATTACTGAGATTTTGCTGGGTACATACAACTTACGTATAAACGTACTAACCTACGTATGTATGTAGTTATTTACATTATAAAAGTAATATCGTATACTTTGCATTTCTGTGGTCTTGCATTTTAATTGTTTCTGGTGGTAGGTACAATATTTTGTATTGTTTGAATAATTCTTTTTTTTTTGTTGTATTTAACATACATAAAAAGTTTATTAACGGTAAATCTGAGTTGTGATTTTCATGACATGAATTTAAATTTAATAATAATTATTTTATAACTTTCGTTTAATGTCAAGTTCTGGAAAATTGTTTTTTGGCGTTTAAAACAAATATTTATGAAGAATAAGTTTCATAAAAATTAATTCTACAAAAAAACTAATTTTAACATTACCTTAAAATGTAAATATTTTTAATATTTAAAAATCACACATAACCAAATAATATAAAAAGGAATGTACCGTCATGTTTGAAAAAAATGTAAAAAGCTTTAATGGAACAGCAAAATCATTGAAATTTTTCAAAAAAATTTATATGGGCAAATCCACGTAAAACGGCCCTACGCGGAAAAAAATGAATTTACTAGTTTTTAATAAAAATCGGTTAATTGTTGTCTACAAGAGAATGATAATTCTGAACAGTGATTAAAGCTCGGGAATGTATTATAAAAACACCACTAGATTGTTTCAAATATCTACTAGAAAAAAAGAAATTAATTAACATTATCGTTTTTCGCATCTCAAGACGACGTAGTGCAGAAAAGTTCTTTTACAAAAAAAAGGTGGGACGGCGTCTAATCAATAACCAATATTCAAAAAATTCATAACTTTAAAAAAGCAGATGCAGTCTCTGTGTATGTTTGCACTACATATTTATCTGAATTAACAAAAAATAGTTTAAAACATACTCGCCTGCAGTATTGTGCTGTCTATGGTAGTACAGATAGTGAATAAGTCTTTATAATAATATGTATAATATGTGTTATTATTTTCTTATGTGTTTATCTTTAAACTGCTTATGTAATTGAAGTCAATAAAAGGTTTTATTTCTCCAAACTTTTCGAGTTTTCTTACTATGTCACACCCGTCACATTAAGATGTCACACCCGTCACATTTTCTAAAAAGATTTTTTTTAAGAATTGGTTTTTTTATGCAGACAGTAAGTATCTAATACAATCAAAAACACTAATAAAATAACTACATCAAAATAATTAAGCGCGTTCTACGGAAAATTTTACCTGAAAGGAATAATTCTTTAAGAGCTCAAATTTGTAGGTCACACCCGTCACATTCTTCTAATGGTCATTTTGAGCAGAAAGCATGGAATTACAGTGTCCAGCTGTTATAAATGGTTATTAAGATTAACATCCTTGGGAATCGCAGCTTTATTTTAAATTTTATATTTTATATTCTTGAATTATAATCAAAAATGTGAGTATCATGGTCACACCCGTCACAATGGAATTACCCATATACTTTGTAACCATGGAGAATACACAGAAAAATTTATTAGAAATTAGCCGAATGTAATCTTTTATTTAAATCAGCGGTCGTCAGAAAGAGAGAATATGAATGTATTGGTGTTTTACACTGTAAGAAATTATTTTATCTTTCTAGATAAAATAATGAATGAATAAATTAATAAATGAATTAATCGACAAGAGAATATCCGTATTCACTGAATTAAAATAGTTCATGTTTTTGTTTTCTCTAATATAAAAAATAAAAATAATTTATAATAATGATAATAATAATTTTTTGATTGCATACAAGGCACTCTGCCTCATTTAAAATATTTCAAGAAAATAAAAAAAAATCTTCCCACTCAACGTTCCACATTTTTAATTTAAAATGTTAACGAAAAACAAAATAAATACCTACATTAAAAGAAATACCTATAATAAAAAAAAACGAATTTTTAGAGTGTACTTTATTTCTTCAACAAAGCGGCATATACTTGCTCTGTTGAAAGTTATCATACTACTGAATGAAATAATTGTGTAGTGTACGTGTAAATTGCCGATTGTGTTCGGCCCCTGAGGGCTATGAGTGCCGATCATTGATTTAAATCACATCTTAAATGGAAAAACCTATAGAGAAATAATCCACATTGAGTTATTGAGTTTTATTAAAAATATTTTTTATTATAATGAATAAAACTTGGTTTCTGATTGTAGGCAAAAACTCTACCCCTTAAGCTGACAGAACAATATGATACTTATCAAAATTTATTCCTGTTTTTTGGCTTAGAATTAGATTTGTTATTTTCAAAAGTCATGCGGTTGATGCAGAATTGCTTGAAATATCTTATCAGAAAATTCAATATTACCAACAATAAGTTGTTGAAATTGATCGAGGAGGATTAAAGGGCAAACATATATTGGCAATTCCGTTGAACATTTTCACGTGTAAAAGGAAACGAAAAACATGTAAAAAAGGCTTAAATTCGGCTGTGCTGAATCTTCGAATACCCTCCACCAACATCCAAAAAAAAAATGTTTTATTGTTTTTGATACAAATAATATAAAAAGCTTTAGAAGTAAAATTATGGCGAAAAAAAAAATTTTGAGGTGAACATTTTTTTGGATGTCTAAATAAATTTCGTGGTGGAAAAAATTTTGAGGTGAAAAAAATTTTTTGAGGTGATCAAATTTGTTTAAGGTAAAAAATTTTAAAAATCTTTTATGGCGAACAAATTTTTTTGAGGAAAATATTTGGGGTGAATATAAAATATAAATTAATTCTAAGCGATTGCTAAAAAACAAGACGAAATATTTTGCTTGCCAGTCGCTACAATGAAATTTTAGTAAAATACACCCATTTGTATGGAAAATTTAATCATAACTTTTTAACCGCTAGACCGATTTTGGTCATTTGCCATAGCAAACCGCTCGGGAGGATGTCTAATAATCTAGGTAAAAATAAAGATTCCCGCGTGCGTCTTCACGCCATTTCAACAGACAGACGGACATCTCTAAATCGACTTAAAATCGCATAAGGATCACGAATATATATATTTCGACGGAATGACAAACTGATATATACCCTCACCGTATATAGTGGAGGGTATAAAAACCACATGTTTTTCAAATATCAGCTGATTGCCGATTTGCCATATGTAATTCGTGGATATTATGAAAATGAAAACAATGCATTACATTCGACTGGTGTTTAATAACATTTTCTGTGCATTCCCCATTATATAAAAAAAATTATTTTCTCATCATTTGGAGGAAAAAATTTTTCATGATTTCGAAACCAAAAAATAAAAAATCACATAACATTTATACAACTCAACAGTAAAGGAGAATGTGGCACTCCCTCAGCGCTTATCCTCACAATTTTTTCCATTTTTTTTTGTAATTTTGATCTCGAACCCGCAAAATTCTACTAGCCTTTTCCTCTATTTCGAAAGAAAACTGATTTGGGTTTCACTAACTCTATTTCTATGCGAACGGCAACTCGAACGACAAGTCGAATGAAAACGTAACTGTTTTCATACAAAATTTGGTTTCTCTATTGCGAACAGCTCGAACGCAAATTTCAAAATCAGTCACTTGCTATTTTTTGTCGAGTAAATATATATTTGATATTTTTAAAAGCAAAATGAAGTAAAAAAAGCAATGGATAACAAAAAGTAAGTACAAAATAATACAAATATTTATAGTTTATTAAGAATTTTAAATTTTAGTTAAAAAAATCAACAATGGACTATCCGAAGACGCTTGTATTTTATATGGAAGAAAGGCCTGATTTTGCCAGAAGGACTCTGGTGTTCGGAGCAAACAAATTTTCCGCAGAGGAAGAAAATTTGACCAGAAAACTAAACTCCGTTTCACCCCCTATTACGCTGTTGCTGAGTGGTAAAAGGTATGTGTGTTGTTTGTGGCTAACGTTTGCCCAAGAAGCTCATATTTACATTTTTTATTTTACATCTTTTATTTTACAAGGACTTTAGCAGTGACCGCACCGAACAGACAACAGGCAACAGAAAAGCTCTCCAAACAACAATTTCACCCACAACCAATCGATAAAAAAATTTTCACAAATAAACACACTTTCCAAATAAAAATTGATTTGTTTATTGTTATTTTTTATTTCATTTGTCATATACAGCTGATCACTGTTAAACAGGGTTGTTTTTGTCTTTAAGCAGTTTAGTAGTATTTTTGCTACTTTTAAAGAAAATTGTAACAAATGCTCAAAATACATGATCTGACATCTCTGTGATTTGTAAATGCGTAAGAAACAAAAATTGACACACGTAAGTCAAGTCGATCGAAGGCTTTCGAAATAGAGAAACCCAAATTGATTCGAATTCGAGTGACTAGCTTTCGTTCGACTAGTTTTTCGTTCGAGATCGAGGAACAGGCTATAAGATATAGTTATAAACACGCAGAACGAAATGATATATACAACATTAACATAGCAAACATATAGTACAATTTAATTTAAAATTTAATAGGAGAAACAGCACTCAAACATGTTGTGAAAAATATTAATATACAGAAATAGAAACATTAGCAGTTGAAATGGGAAGACGTCAATCAATGATGGTTGTCATGGTAAAAGGTAAGGAGTGGAAAAGAATTCGCATATCCTTTTTCCTCTGACTGGTTAATATATATAACCCTGTTCAAACTATGAGTTGTTGTAGTAGTGGTTCAGAGGCTGAAGATGACCTCTAGCGCTGATCCCCACGATTCTTTACATCTTCCCTTAATTATGATCTCGAAGCCGAAAAATTATAAGATAAAATTATAAACTTGCAGATCTAAATAATACATACAAAAGAAATATTATGTTGTAATTTTTTTACAGAAAACTCGATTGTAACAAAATGTGTTTGATGTCAAACCAGCATAATACCTTGTTTGGAAACCAATGAATGGAGTCGTGAAAACAATATTTGTGGACAATGGGCAACATGGACGCCAAACAAAATTGTTGAGCTTATTTAAAATCAGAGAGACCTTACCTTAAATTAAATTATTTTACTTATCTTTTACGCAAATGTTTTTAACTTTCAAATTTTGATTATGAAAGTGAAGCTTTCATAACACCAGTAATATTACAAATGGCGATTTAAATTATATCTTGGTTACAGACACAATTAATTTGTGAATTTTATTCTATGTGTCTTCGAATATACTGTTATATGTTATATGATGGCTTTTATAGATCTAAATAATTATAAACCTCACGTATCAAATGACATGATATGCAGTGTATATTAAAATATATATATGGACATATTGTATCTGAACTGTGACATAATTGAATGATTTCAAATTTAAGATGTAATTATATATAATTATATTAATTCATATACAAAATTTTTGCAAAAAACTATTTTCACGATCACAACATATCTGTGATATTTGTCAAAACAACTTAAACAACTTTAAAAGACATTTGAAGAGAATTTTTGTGTTTGAATAAAAGTTGTTTTTTGATGATTCTTGTTACTTACAATATCAGCATTCCATTAATACTGACGATTTAACCATTATATGCAAAAATATAAAGTTTTATTGCTTAATTCAATTGTCGATAGTTTTGAGACTCAACTTAAATATTATTTATATAATTTGATAGACAATTTTATAAGCTTGATCTCGTGTATACATCATTTTTAAATCCGATCAATATTTTCGTATTCTGCAGGCGAATTCCCATTTAAAGTTCATTTTGACAGTTTTCATCTTAAATGCAACGCCCTCTAGAAAAAGGGGCGGTATATAAAAAAGAAAATTACACTTTTCATCTATGGGCTTCTTTAATTAATAAGTGGTTAAAAATTTGACAAATTTTAAACAGTTTAAATTGTGCTACTATTTTTACTTCTTATACACTCAAAATATTATTTCGTTAAAAACAACTTAAAATACATATTAAATTAATCGAAAATACAATCAAAAAGAGGTCTACTGATTTTCAATTATATTCAACCCATTTTGTTGTTTATTTTTAATCATTGCTAATAATCGACAAAAGTAAAAACAATAGAAAGTCGTTTAAAATAACCTTCAAATTTTTAATGACAAAAAGTTAGAAAAAACTACTTTTGTGGTTTGTTTTTCAAATTGAAGGTTTTTTTATTTGTATGTAATTACAAAAAAGAACACAACACATACAGATGTATATATTTTTATTGGCTTTGTGTGTATGTATATTTGAATGATTTCTTGTAATTTTTATTGAAATAATTTTGTATATATACAAACTATTTTGGTAAAAAAACAAAAAGGAATTATATGAATTTCTATTTTTTGAAGCAGAAAACATAAAATTTTACATTTAGCTGAAAATATCAACTTCTACTGAATGTCTGTAAATTTTTAAAGTTTGTTTTTTGAATGACTGATTCAAATAGTTAAAAAATATATTTCTATGAATTTTAATTGATTCTTCATTTAAAAGCAAACTTTACATATTACTTTTTAAATAAACTACAGTCGGTAACGGAATATATATTGTGAGTGTAGTTTTATACTTTATTTTGTCCTATAGTGTCATACAAGGGACTAATGCATTGATTGGATTAATTAACTGATGATTTCATTACCATTGTTTGAATTAATGGTAATGACTTAAGGATCTGCTTTCATTGATCAATGACAATGTTTTTAAATTTCATTACCATTACTAATGCACCAATTAAATGAAACCATTAGCATTATTTACTGTCTTTTTATGTGTTAATATTTACTTATGCTGGTTAACATTTGTATATAATAATATATATAATGAAATTTCTAATGGAAAAAATTTCATTACCATTAAATGGTAATTTCAATACCATTAAATGGTAATGAAATTTTGTTCATTTGCATTAGTGTTAACTAATGGTAACGAAATTTCAATAGTAATAAAAAATTCCCAAGTATGTATAGTGTATATCATTTTCTAAGACAATTTAAAAATGAATGGAAGAATGTTTACACAATAACTTCCGATTTTGAGGTGCATTCAATCTGAAAACTGGTAATGGTTCTACTTAACCAGACCTTCAAAGTAAACTAGGTCATAAATCTTATTTGTTTGTCAGATAAGCGATTTATGTAACCTTCAAACAGTACATAAATGCGAATTCGCATTCAGAATTGGCGCTAAAATGTCCCACAAAACCGTAATTTAGGAAGTTAGTTTGTATGTATGAAAAAATTGTGTTACGTAAAATTGCACTATAAATCACCATAAAAACGAAATCTCTAGATATAAAGTAATAAAAAGATGAAAGCAAATTTGGGTATGTTCTAATTTGGCATCCGCTGTATTTATTCGCTCAAATTTGTGAGAAATATAAGTGTACATTAGGGTAACATCGATGTGTATGGGAAAATTTTTTGTTTGCAATTTCGTGTAGTATCATGTGGGATTTGGTGAACAATTAGCTACTAACTTTGAATTTTTGAACTTATTTAAAAATCAACTATTTTAAAACGACGAAGAATTAAAAATGCGGATCAGCGTGTAATGCAGATTTGATAAATATATTGGATAATTATTTAAAAAAAAAATAAAATCTGTTTAAAAATTTAATTGAACTGTAACCAAAGGCTTGAATTTTTTTATTAAAAAAGATAATGAAAATACTAGGAATTGTTTTTTAATTGTTACTTGTTTTTCAACTTTTGTTTTATATATACTATAAAATATGCCTTGCTGTCTTGTCTTTATCATTCTTATCAAATAAATACAATTTCCGTAAGCAATTAAATAAAAAGTAAACAAAAAATAATAAATGTTGTACATGAATGAAGCAGTTGGCAAAAAGAAATAAAAAATATATCCCCAAAGAGAAAAAAATCATTAACTAACAACAATCAATTTCCTCCCAACAAGCCAAGTACCGAATACAAGTACTTTTGATGTATAAACTTCAGAACAACATTTAATAAAATGAAAATGTTGTTATACTAAATATAGAAAAAAATATTATTTAACTTTGAAAGCTAAATGTAAAAGATAAATTTGATAAGAATTCAAGATAGGAAGAATGTAAAGACAAATATTGTAGTTTATTAAATATATTCGTCTAAATATTTATTTATATATTTATGTTTATAATTGTTTGTTGCTGATGACAGTTGAAAATTTGGTGATTACATAGAAGGGATGTCGCTGGGATAGAAGGTAACGAGAAACGCATTCTCTTTTGAATTAAGATATGCTATGAGCTTCTATAGAGTTTGCATTTCGGTTTTAATCTTAAATGCTACTGTGGTTAACTGCAACCGTATCCGAATTCAAATGGTGTAAAACTAAAAAAATGGTTTTTAAATCAGTACGCTTCTATATGCTACTGCGGTTAACTGCACTATTTACTGTAACCGTGTACAAATTCAAATGGTGTAAAACTAAAAAAAAGATTTTTAAACAATAATTATTTATACTTATATAATACTTTGGTCGTTTTACTTTAGCGCTATAAATTTCTTACAAATTTTGTGAAAAACAATTGGGTTAAAACCCATTTTACAGTGAGTGCGATTAGGCGTTATCCGCGATAGAACGCATCTTTTTTAACCGTAACAACAGTTAAGGAAAATTGCAGTTAAATACAAATTCTACATTTTTTGTTTTCAAAAATAACGTGCAACACTTTTCAACCTTAGGTGCCTAGTTTTCATTAGTTTTATGTAACGGAAAAAATGTGTTCCGCCTTCTTATAAAATTGTCTTTTTTAAAAATATTTTCTTTTATTAAAAAACTACAGATATGCATCATCTTTCAGATAATAATATAATTATAACTTTATTTAATTTTAACGTTAAAACATCATTATCAAATTTTTGCATGTGACTTAGGACTGAAGGATTAATAACGTAAAAAAAATTTACGTACTTTGGGGTGATTATTTCTGGAATATTTGGGATTTCAGTAAAATTTATATTGCAATAACCAGATACAAATATTGTATCTGATTTTGTATACGTTTGAATTAGATTAGTAATAATTTTTATGAAATCTGATCAAATTGTATATCGCCATTATTCAGAAACAATTATATCTGTTTCAGGTAATAAGTATTCAAGCTCAAGGTCTATTTTATACAAAATTATTCATTTGTCATCCAATATTTCGCTATCTCAATGGATAGCTTCTTTAGGGATTTTTTTGTTGTTTAATTTTAAAAAAATTTTTAAACAAATCAAAATTAATGAAACAACAAAATTGTATCAATTTAGCATTTAGCCGATGCAGACTTATATACCCGATACATCCAATTTGATATTTTTTAATATCTGCAGTAATATTTAGCTGATCTTAGTTGATCCGAAAAATGGTTGATCGAATTAGATACAGCAATATCTTTGGGGATGAAGTAAGATCCAGCAACATATTTGTTGATTTAGGAAAATCCAAATTGATCCGAAAAATTGCAGATCGAATTGTATCAGACAAGATGCAACAATATATTATACAGAATCTAGTTTATCCAAAAACGTATGTATATAAATAAATTTAAACAAAATAAAAAATTCAATGAAAAATATTAAAATTCTAATTTAGACTCTGTCTGCCAGTAGTGTAGTTGACCGCTCACAAAGCCACATACTTCTATGCATCAGTCCTTTTTTATTGTTTTTTTTAATAGTTTCACTTTAAATTAGAGAAAAAGATTTCTTAAGTTTATTAATACAATGGTTTAAGTAATTTAACGTCTTTTATTGAGAATAAGAATTAGGATCAAAAAGAGGCGGCAAATAACGCTTTTTTGAATTTCACGAATTCCGCCAATTTGTTCATATGTATTTATAAGCTTTTAATCCTTTTAAAAAAACCATGAATGTTCCCCAGATTACAATGTAATGATAATTCGTTACCTTTTTTAGTTTAGGTTAAGTTGAACTGGCTAGTCAAAGACCTCACATAGACCAATTTCGTAGCTATTCGGCTAGGAGACTGGGAACCTAGGTTATTGACTCGATGAGAGCCATTTTGTACATCCTGTATATATCTCAAGTCCTTGGCTCAACTACAATTGGCTTATGTTACATAAACATATCTTTGAACATTTTCTATGTTTTTTTTATTTTTGATTCAACTTGTTCATTGAATATATGCAAAACGCAAACACACACTGAAAATCTGTTTTGAATAGATTCTCGTTGCGTGTTTACGTTTCCTATATGTTCAATGAATAAGAATCAAACAAGAAGACTACACAACATCTTCTATTCTTTTTTAACTCATCAAATTTGCTAAACAGAGATACATTTACGTCTGGCTGATTCAGGATTTAAGCTTTGTTTTGGTATGAAACGAAATTTTAGAAGTTCAAAATTTTAATTTTAAAAAATTTTGTATTTTCGTCTGATACCATAACCTTGCTTAAGTCACTTAATTTAATTCTGTTTCTGCCTTAAGGCATTGAGAACTTAAGTCACAAATCACTTTAAAAAACCATTTTCAAAATATTTTAAAAACATTAAGAGGACAAAAGACATAAATTGTAGTATAATTCTTGTGGGACCAGCAACAGATGAGGAATAATAATCGCGATTTTTTATGTTAATATCTCCCGTCTTTGTTTAATTTGATATTAAATATACGAATCTTAACAAGTTGGTTAACCTGAATTGCGATCAAAATTTCTGAAATGTTGAAAATTTCCATAATTTTTAATAACTTCTTGTACCCCTATACGTATCGTTTCTTTACAACTTTGGTTTGCTAAAAAGGAAAATATTAAAATCTAGTAAAAATATTAAAATTCGGGCGTGTCGACTGTATAATACCGAACACCAAGTACAAAATATGTGCATAAATCTGAAATAAATTACCGAAAAAGTTCATATACATACTGGGAAGGTGGGTTTATATGAGCACTAAAACAAAATATTGTCCGATTGTCTTTTAATTGGAGAGATAATTTAAGATCATAAATAACATTTACAAATTTTAGTTAAATTCTTTTTAAATGATCGTTTAAGAGATGTTTCTATATTTTTCTTTTTGGAAGCAATGTTTAATTAGCTTTTGATATGTCCAACCAACACTTTATTCAAAAGAAAACTTCGTTTTGTTTGGATTTCACTCAAATTTAGTATATTCTAATCAATTATTTCATTTTTCTATTTTTGTTGATATTTACATCTGTTTCAAACCTGTGATTCACACAATAATTGATAACATTAAATTTAAGAAGGTTTTTAGATTTCAAACAGGTAAGTTTAAGATTTTTAAGGTCGAAAAATTAACTGTAAAACATGTCACTAAACACTGTTTAATTCAATCCCACACTACCCCATTTATTAGAATTAAATTTACGAACTCTTGCTTTATATTTAGTAATCTCCATTATTAACTTTTATGAAATCAGCTGTCAGTTAATATTGTGTATGTTTGTTTTTCTGTTTCCCCTTTTGCAAATGCAAGTAGTAAAATTTTCTTGATCTTAAAACGAACACATAACATTTAGACAGATCAGCAATAAAATAAGCTATAAGATAAAAAATTTTATTAGCATTAAGAATTGTCTTTGTGTTTTATGAAATATTTTATCAAGCCTTTAAAATGTTTATTTGTACGAACCCTATGAAACATTTCATAGATATAATGAAGATTTTTTACGCTTTTAAAGATATTATATTTCTGATTTTGATGTCAATAATTTATAAAACAAAATTTAATGTCATTTAAAAACAAAATAGGTACTAATAAGGAAGGTTAATTTTCTACTGGGATTTTACTACACATAAAGTATTTAGTGCACATATAAATATATAATGTACATTAAGCCACCTAACGCCTCAAACGAAATATTTAGAATCGTGTATTTGCTTCTATTCTAAAAAATTTAATATGTTTATGTTGTTTTTTCAATAAATTCCACCACCTTTAAAAGTTGTGTCTGGATTAAAATAATATTTGGTTTATAAATTATATATAAATTATATATTAAATTATATATAAAATTTTTTAATACACTGACAGTCTTACGCATACTACATTACTTTTAATGTGAAAATAATGACTTACTAATAATGTGTTTTAACGACTTATAAGGATCACGAATATATATACTTTATGGGTTCTTAGAATATCTAGGAAAAATGTAGTTTTTATACAAAATTTCAGAAGTAATAAAATGACTTGGTCAAAATTTCGATTCCTCTCGGACTAATGTTTATGGGGGTGACTGATGTCTTAGCCCCTCACTTTGGGGCGGCAGACCATTTTTTTGTTTGTTAATTATATTTGCAATTAGCATAAACAATTTCAGCAGTAATAAAATGAGTTTGATTTTCTTGAAATATTATATATTTATGGGGGTGACCGACGTCTTAGTTCCCCACTTTGAGGCGGCAGACTTCTTTTTTTGTTTGTTAACTATATTGGCTATTAGCATCCAATATTTCAAAGGTAATAAAATGACTAGCTCAAAGTGTCGCAGCATCCCGGACTAAAAGTATGTACTTGTAATTGTCGTAAGCAGACCCAGGGGGATCACGGTTCAAGAAACATTAAACAAGTGTTTAGTTGAAAAGTGATATGACAAATAAAATATATATATAACCAGTGTAAATGACTTGGCTTTTGTACCAAAACTAGCTTGTTTTTTCTCAGTCTAAATTTAGTATAAGTGAACAAATTAATTTTTAAATTAAATCGAGTGAATTCATTCAATTTAAAGCGTTTAACTGCAATAACAAAATAAAAGTGTTCACTGCCAACGGAAAATTTCACTCAACTGTTGTGGTTTAAACAAATTTCGTTCAATCTTTTAAAATATTTTTTTACCGCTCAGCAATTGTAAGCCTGGATTATACAGTCGTACAAAAGAGAAACAAAAAATAAATTACAACATTTTCTATACTCGCTTAGTGCATTGTATTATAAATAAATCTTCGTGTACTTCCAGGCTTAAAACTGCTGAACGGGGTTTTCTTTGTTTTTTTATTTACTAAACGACAAAAAAGGGATTTTAACTCATTAAACGGAAAAAGAAATTTTTAAATACCGAGTGAAAATTATTATTTTTTAAATCTTTGAACTGAAATTTGTAAATATCGAATGGAAATTATTATTTTTTAAATCTCGTTTTATTTAATAAAATGAACCGTTAGAATTCAATCAACTTGTTTAAAAGGAACCCGAGCGGGCCAAATTCAAATTTAATTCGTTACATTTTAATTCAGAATTCAAAAACTAAATTAATGAATTAAATCTTTGAAGCTCTTCTTTTAGAATTTAAAAATGTTCGTAATATATCGAAATCTATTATAGAATCAGAAAAATATTTTTTTTAAACTGCACTGTCAAATAGCCTAAAATTAAACTTAATTTTGTAAGAATATAATATTAAAGACTTCCAAAAATCAATTGTAAATTGCTCAAAATTGTTATGCAGGGGAAAATTTAAAAAATAAAAGATTTGAAATCAAGATACCAAAATACATGTAGTTCAACTACATATTTTAATATTGGACAGAGAAAAATTTTCTAAGCTTATGTAGTATTTTTTCTTAAGCCACCTTAATAAATACATATGAAATATTTTTGATAAACATAATTTTTTTTTATCAAAATTCAGTCTCTTAAAATTTTAACAAATGTTATTTATCAAATATTTCTTTGTTAGTAATTTATTTGTCTTAAAAATTTTAAAAATATTACAATTAATATTGTTAATAAGTTTACAAATAACAAGCAAACACATTTTTAATTATATACTCTCAAAAAACACACACACACCTTTATATTTTTCTTCTCTTTTGATTTGGTTTGTTAAATTGAGTTTAGTTTTTCACTTTTTTTACCTTTATTTCTTATGATTGATTTTTATATTTATTTATTATATGATTGATTTTTGCCACGGTGTACGTACGTTTATTTTATTTAACTTTTCTGCGTTTATTTCTTCGTTTTTTATGTATATAATAACAATCACTTCAACGAAATCAACAGAATCAACCCACTTAGTTCACGTCTTAATTAACACTGAGCTCAAATCAAAAAGTATCGCGAACAAAATACTTTACTTTTATAGCAAAAGTTGGTGTAGTCAGTTAGCTGCTTTACTGGCGCTAACGATCGTGTTTCTTTTTAAATGATTTTTGTTGTTTTGGTAGTTGTTGTCTGCAATACACTGCAGAATGATTATAAAGTAGTCATAGTAGAATTTTGTTAGCGTTGCCAAGCTTTACGCTTTCGTATGTCGTCATCAATCTGCGCTTCCCGTGCGAGACTACAAATAATACACAGAAAAAATTATTGCCAACAGATTTCAATTATTTTTTTTTTTTGATTTTTTGTTCATTTTCAATTAAAAGTTTAATCATGTCAATTAAATTTTGAATTGATAATCAACTTGGTGTAAAAAATTTTCTAGTTTACAATAAACACTATTGACAACATATAAAAGTCATATTATTTTGATTTATTTTTATTTTAACTTTTATTGCAGTTATTTAAATTGCATCTCAAATCCCTAAACAAAAAAATATTTAATATTAAGTATTAAGCGCCATAACATATTTTTTTAAGATAGAAAACCGCCCTGTTTGATTTTTCAAAAATCACGTCTTATCTGTTATCTATACTGGAGAAGGAGTCTGCATACCAAATATCAACTTCCCATGTCCAACGGTTTGGGAAGGCCGTAAAGGGAAAGACTTTTCGCTCTTTAAATCCCCATTTTTACCACATCCCTGGTCAAAATTCTAAAACGTACCTCATCAAGGAGTTAGCACATACTCCCAGGAAGGCATATTTCAAAATTCAGGTTTCTAGCTAAAGGGGTTTAGCCAGGCCTTGAAAGAGGAGTTCTTCCCCCTCCCCGAAGGAATTTCCAAAAACTCCGTCTTAGCGGATGTCTACGCCGAAGGAGGGGAACCTTTGGACCTTTGCAAATTTTCACATTTACACTTTTGCAAGTTCGCACATTTGCACTTTTGCAAATTTGCATATATGGACATATGCTCATTTGTACATTTACATATACATTGGAGGAGGAATCTATATACCAAATTTTAACTTTCCAGCTCAAGCGGTTTTGCCAGGCCGTCAAGGGGGAGAATTTTCGGTTTTTTGCCCCTCCGCGTTAGATTTTCTTAAAGTCACGTCTTATTTGTTATCTACACTGAAGAAGGTATCTGCATACCAAATTTTAACTTTCTAGTTTCTGCGGTTTGAGCAGGCCGTTCGGGGGAAAACTTTTCCCCTAATTGTCCCTTCCCGTATGAATTTACAAACATCTTACCTAGGTGGATGTCTACACCCCAGGTGGAAACAATATACACAATTTCAACATTTCAGCTCTAACGGTTTTGGCAGGCCGTCGAGGGCAAGAATTTAACCATTTTCTGCCCCTCGCCGTTTGATTTTCAAAAATCATATCTTTTCAGTTATCTACACTGAAGAAGGAGCCTGCATACCAAATATCAACTTCCCATGTCCAACGGTAAGGGAAGGCCGTCGAGGGGGAGAATTTCACCCTTTTCTGCCCCTCCCCGTTGGATTTTTTAAAACTCACGTCTTAGCTGGTATCTACAAAATTTCAACTTCCTAGGTCCAATGGTTTGGGCAGGCCGTAAATGGGGAGACTTTTCGCCCTTTAAACCCCCATTTTTACAACGAAAATGGCAAAAGTTCTAAAATGTACCTTACCAAGGAGTTAGCTCATACTCCCAAGAAGACATATTTCAAATTTCAGGTTTCTAGCTAAAGGGGTTTGGGCAGACCGTGAAAGCGGAGTTTTACGCCCTTTTTACCCCTCCCCGAAGGAATTTCCAAAAACCTCGTCTTAGCGGATGTCTACGCCGAAGGGGAACCTGCATACCAAATTTCAGCCTCCTACCTCTTGCGGTTTAGGCTGGGAGATGTTGAATGAGTGAATCAGTAACGTTATTCCTTTATATATAGAGATAAATTAAAAATATAATACACAATACATTTAGCAATATTTACATGATTTAGCACAGCTTTCAAATGGGCATGTGCAGTAGACCGTACCTCAAAAAAAAAGTTCACCGTACACTCTCAAATATAAAGTATTTTAACAAGAAAATTTCGAAAAGGTTTTTTTTTTTAGCCGAACGTAGGGGTCGCCATTTTATATTTTTCTTTATATCTTCGCCATTTACCGTCGGATCTTAAAGTGTTGTATATCAATGTTTTTTGTCTCGCGGAGACCGATGTTTTCCTCGAAGGAGCCGTTGACCTCAAGTAACCCGTTCTAGTATTAACCCACCAGATCTCAGTTGCTACCACCTTAATGTACTACCCTAATATTTTAAAATGAAAGCTCGCAAAAAAGCAATAAACTTTTGCAAGGAAAGTATTCCAATAATTCCAGCGAAACTATTATTTTTTTTTTTAATTTTTTTTTGTTGCCGAATGTAGGGCATTTTTAATTTTTTTGTCATATCTTCTGTATTTACAGTCGGATCTTAAAGGGTTTTATATCAATGTTTTGTCGCAATGATACCAATTTGTTACATCAAAAATCATTGACCTCAAGCCCCCTTTTATACTACTTAAGGGGTAACACCTACGTAAAAAGCCTATATATAAAAACTTCCTTTTTTTATTTTCTTTATTTACGGAGATGTGTTAACAAAGATTGGTTTTCACAAGATTTATGAATAGTACAAAAAAATATTCGAGTCCGCTTTTAAACGATTTGTGGTCGAGATTTTTCCAAGTAGCAGGAAAACGATTAATAATAGGCACTTCAGGCCCACCTGTTTCGGAATGTTTGACTTCAAAGACGTGTTTCAATACGATTTCCAACATGTGATGGCGACATGCGAACTTGATTAATTTCCGATCGAGTTTGTGCTGCAACAAAATGCATGCGCCAGTGTTTTGGCCTGTATTTGATAAAGTGCTATCGAAACTTTATTAAAAATATCCCATTTGATGAGTGCATCATGAACAACCTCGGCCATATTTTCCCCTATGCCAGCAGGGACTTTGGGAGGGCCCAAAAATATAGATGTCCCTTCATAACTGGCGAGAATTGCGATTCGATCAATTTTGCTTCTGCTAAACAGGTCCGGCAACAGTTTTCCGTCCCAGTGAATAACCAATGACTGTACGCTATTGATCTACGTATTAAAAATAAAATAGAAATCGGTGAAAATAAACATTATTCGTATAACTTCGAAGTAAATATAAGTTTTGAACTAAACTAAATTACCTTTGTAAAGAGTTCGCGTCTTGCTTACGATATTCTTTTCGTAACTCATAGATCGTAGATCTATTGATCACAAGCTCACCAACAGAGGTCAGAGGCTTCACAGCATTATTCATGACAGTTATTACATTATTTGTGCATGCTATCAAAGTATGGACAGCATCTGAACTTTAGCCTTATCAAGTACTACAGTAAGACGTGGCAAGATCTAATAATGTCGTCCTCTTGAACGTTTGGTGTGATCATCGTCATTATCGGTATACAATTTGCAAATCGCATCCGTACCCGCACTGTTATCATCGAATTCATCTTCACTTCCAATGTAAACTGTATCAAGTACTGCAAAATATCAGTTGATGATTCATGTTTTAAGAATTTAAACAGTTCAATAATTTCACTTACAAGATTGATTGTTAAGTTCAAAATATTTTCTCTTCCGCGATTCTTCTTTTTGCTTTCGTTGTTGGCCGTATAACTTCTTGTCAACGCCTGCCATGTAACTGATCTTCCTTTCTGTCTTTGCATCAACAAAAACTTTTTGTCTTCTTGTATACGCATCTCATCCAGGCCGTTTGCACTAGTGATATCAAACAGATCGTCCATTGTTTAATTGAAAATGTTCACGTTCGATTTTGATCTATCCGATCTGCTGTTTGCACTTTGTTTGTTTACATTTTTCCAGTCGCCGTACAATTTTAGCAATTTATCTTGACATTTATATTTATTAATCTCGCAAGACCAATTGTTTTCTTTGCAAGTCCAAATGGGATTTACCAGATTTTGCTGAAATTTGTGCAGAACTGAGAAGAATTTGCTTTGAAATAAGGAAAATTTTCAAAATTTTCGATAAAATCTGTATACTTATCCTCCCTCCCGTAATATTATTTGGGTAAAAACAACCAAAAATACACTTAAGTTTTTTAAAAACCGTCAAAGCTCAAAAAAGGAAGTTTTTGCTCAGTTTTAAACATTTTCTATTCGCATTGAAATTCAACTAATTTTCATTTGATTTGATTTTCTTAGATATTTTTTCCTGATTCCAAATTTGGTCTTCAAAATTTTCAATCTCTTTACGATTTTGAAAAATTTTATAAAAAGGATATTTCGGAACTACAGTTAAAACTGGACTTTTGCCCCAAGATGTTTTAAAATTTTTGTCATATTCGTGATCTGAATACCAAAATTAATTATATAAGATGTGTAATAACACAAATAAGTTAAAATAAATTAATTAGACACTTCTTCAATCTAATCTGTAGGCTTTTCTCTGCTTACTTACATCATAATTTGTTTTATTAAACACTTTTAATTCAGAAATTAATAAATTACACATTAATAAATAAAGTTATTTAAACAATTAACAATGACTCATTATTATTTATATTAAAATAATAGAAAAGGTAAGCCATTACAGGTAACTTATTATTTTTTAATTCAAAATAATAAAATAAGTAACATATTATAAGTAATACATTACATTTTGTTGTTGTGGTGTAGTAAATGGTAGTACTTTTACTTTATCTACAACCTCTACAAGGTCTACAGGGGTAGTTTACTACCAAGAGTGAAAACCTTTGTAGTAAATATACGTACATAGAAAAAAATAAAATCGAGTTTTAATTAAAATATTTGTAAATACAATTAAAAATATAATTGAATTTGGAACAGCAAAATAATTTGTTATATTAATATTTTTTGTAAAAATTAATTAAAATTTTTTTAGTTATTTTTTTTAATCATATCAATTAAATCAACTAATTTAAGTTTTAATTATATTAACTAAGATTTCAATCAAATTTTCAATTTTCATCAACGCATGGAAACAACTGTTCTTTTTTATTTTCTAAGAAACACGAACAACACAGGAAAGAAATAAAAACACATGGGACCGAAAAATCCCGTGGCTTTTTCATATACATAAGTGTGTAGTATACGAAATATGCAGGCCTTTATAAACTAAAAATATGTCAATTTTTAAAAAATTTACCGAATTTTATAAAATTTTTCGATTTTTGAAAATTTTTTTTATATAAAAAAATTTATCGATTTTAAAATATTAATCGACTTCGATTTTTTAAAATTTTTAATTTTTATAAAAGGTTTCAAATTTTAAAACTTTTTTTAAATTTTTAAGAAATTTTTAGTTTTAAAAACGTTTTATTTTTACAAAATTTTTGGATTTTTAAAAAAATATTCGATTTCAAAAAAATTTAAAAAATTTTTTGAAAAATATTGATTATTATAAATTTTTGCTAGTTTTTTTTAAATATATATAAATTGTGTCAATTTTTCTATTGTTTAATTAAAGATACTAAAATCGTACATTTGAAAAAAGTACTACATACAACCCGGTTAACCGCGTAGACCGGTGTACCCGGTCGTCCGGTTTAGACCGTAAAGACAGGTTATAACCGTAGCCGTGTTTGTACTTCATATATAGACTATGTTGTTTTTGTGACTCTTTTACTTAAAAAATTAAGTTATCACGCTTTTATTAAAACGCGTAAGATTAAAAATATTTGTAATAAAAATTTTTTTGTTTAGGGATATACAATTTTTAAATTTAAATATCTGTAATAAAAGTAAAGATATATATAAAACAAAATAATATGACTTAGGCTGCATGCGGACTGGCTAAACTGAAGCTATATTAAACTATTTCTTTTGTCATACTTACAGCTTTTAAAAATTTTTCCTGACGTGTGCGGAATCCCGTCTTGACATTAGATTAGGTTTTTTATATAGAATTTTATAAATTTGCGACTTTTTTCACAAAAAGTTATGCGAATTTATAAAAACACAATTATAAAATAATTTGAGATACAAAAATATTTATAGAAATCAATTCTTTTATATAAGGTCCGCCAAATAACTTTTTTTTTGAAAATGCTTTAAAAAAAACCACTGATTATTTTCTCAAATTTCTTTTTTTATTTGAAAGAACAATCCTTCCGGTTAATAATGGAAAATTTCATTCAAATGGCTGCCTCGGCTGGCTATGCAGTAGCCTACACGATCGGTCCAATTTTTAAGCACATTATCGATTGTGTGCAGCTGTATTTCACCAATGGCTTCACGAATATTGTCCTTTAAAGCGTCATTTGTCTCTGGCTTGTCGGCGTAACACTTATCTTTGACGGCACCCCACAAATAATAGTCCAACGGTGTCAAATCGCAGCTCCGAGGTGGCCAAACGACATCAGCTCTGCGGCTGATAATGCGATCTTCAAAAACAGGGCGCAAAACATCGAGTGTAGCTTCGGCTGTGTGGCACGTAGCGCCGTCCTGTTGAAACCAAATGTTGCCAATATCCTCCTCTTCAATTTTTGTGAACAAAAATTCGTTCAACATGGCCCGATAACGATTGCCATTGACTGTAACGGCCACTCCTTGCTCATTTTCGAAAAAAAAATGGCCCAATAATGCCTCTGGACCAAAATCCGCACCATCGGGTGCATCGGCTTTTCAATGTATGCGTGCGGGTCTTCTGTGCCCCAAATGTGACAAATTTGCTTGTTTACATACCCGCCAAGATCAAAATGAGCTTCATCTGAAAAGATGACATTGAAAAGATGACATTCTGCAACATTACCATGATTTTCAAAGTAATGTCGCAATATTTCCCAGCGTTGTTCAAGCGTATACACAACCATATTCATTCAGCGGAAGGATACAACTAATTATCTGTCAAATCAGACATGAGCTAAGTGTTACCATTCACGAAATAAACACTAGTTGAAAAAAAAACGTTAGATGGCGGACCTTATATTTTCAAAATAAAGCATTTTTAATTTTCAAATTGACAACAAATTTAGTGTAGGTTTTCAAACAATTAAGTTCAAAAAAAATGTACTCGAAATTGCGTTGCCAACTTTTATATACTAAATATTTTAGCTTAGTTCCAATTTAGATTGTTCGCACACACTTTTAGTATAACATATTAAGCGTTTTTTATTTCCTTATATGTTGTCAATAGTGTTTATTGAAAACTATAATTTTTTACACCAAGTTCTTTATTACTTAAAAATTTAATTTATATAATTAAACTTTTTATTGAAAATGAACACAAAATCAAAAAAAAGTTAAATTGAAATTTTTCGACAATAATTTTTTTTGTGTTTTTTTTTGCTTACTGGTAGTCTGTTACTTTGTTTTGATTTCGTACACTCAAAAAAAATTGCACCATGTCAGCAAAATCGTTTTGCTGTAAACCAGCAAGCTGATTTTTAGCAAAAAAGTTAGTTTATGCAGCAAAAGTTATGCTATAAATAAAAGGAATCATTGTTAAAACCAATAAATTTTTACTTTAAGACTGAAAAACTGAAAAAAATTTGTAGAAGAATTATATTTTAATTAATTTATTTGCTGAACATTTAAATATAGAAATTGTTTTTCTATAATTCTTTGAAAAATAATTTACATATCTTTGTACATTATTGAAATATTAAGACTTTGATGTTGTCGACATAATTTAATTGAAAATCTAAAAATATATACAAATTACCCGTATCGTATTCAATATTTGTTTGGATTCAAGGGCTAAATTAAAACGTTTGGAGTAATAATTAGATTTTGCCATTCTAATTATGTTATTATCTTGCCTTCTAGCCAAATCGAAATTCAGCTTTAAGTTCAATTGTTTTAAAATCAAATCTCTACATTATATTGATTGTTTAATGCGGTAGAAAACCATGGTTTCTCTTGCACTGAAACAGTTTTCATTATCTACGGCACAGTATTATCAAAAAGATTTAGTATATTACCCTCCAAAAAGTCCAATTGATCACGCTGTGCAACATTTTTGAAGTCATGTATATTTTGGCTAAATCTTAATTTTTCCGAAGAACATCAAATTGTTCTCAAGGCTATATCTCGGAAACCAATTGGGATTGACATTATAATACTGGAAAATGTTTTTTCACATATTTTTGAGGACTTATGTACACTCACCAAACAAGTCTGTAATTGCAACTGAAAATTTTGCTGTTATTACGGGAAATTTTGCTAATTTGGCAATATTTCATCACAACCACAGTTTTTCTAAAAAAGTTTAATTCAGAAATAATTTGCTTAATTTATATAATAGTGGTATGAGAAAAGTTAAATACGAATTGACAATTTGTTAATGATCTGAAAGCATTACATGTATCTCTAGGTGAACAGTAGATTTGTTGTTTTTAGGTTCTTGGTATAACCAGAAAATAATGATTAAATATATCACTCTTAATTTTATTGTCTACTACTAGCACCCCATTGGAATCTTTGACATTAATCTGATTTTTTAACTTTGTCGTTCAAAAACTTCCAAAATTTTTTTTTTGTTACTGCTGAATTTTTCTAGGTTTTTATAGTCATAATTATTTATCGATTCTTTACATGATTTTTTTTACAATATAACTTATTATTTTTAATCTCTCATCTACATCACTACTTCTACATCTCTTTCTCAATTTCAGAAGTTTTTTTTAAATAATATCAGAGCTTGTAGATTGGTGTTTATCCATGGTGTTATTTCATTTTTTAATAGTTTTTTATCACTTTTCTTCACAGTAGATTTCTGAGCTGCGTTAGATATATAAATAATAAATTGTGGAATATATATAGATGTATTTCCAGTTTCTTGGAACATTTGCAAACTATTATTAAGATCTTGTCTTGCTTTACCATAATCAGAAATCAGGCGACTTGTTTCCACAAAATCCAGTTGACAAATTTGACTCTTAAGTTTACACGACATCCAATTATGGTCTGATAAACTACAGTTAATTGTATCAATAAAAATATAATCCGGGACATTGCTGTAAACGTTATCTATAGATGTACCACATTCGGGTCGTGTTATCATAGTATGACAGTAAGAAAAATTAAAACTTGATATTATATTAATTATATCAATTGATTGGCGATTTTTTAAGAAATCAACATTTGAATCTCCGATAATTACACTAGGATATCTCCTACATCTGCTAACTAAATTTTCAATAAATTCGATAAATTTTAAGAAATCACATTTTTGAAATCTATAGAACGACGATATTTTCAATGTTTTGCGTTTAATCTTGTGGTTTTCCAATGATATGATGTTTGTATTAATAAAATCATTAGTTTTGCAAATTTCAACACTGTATTGATAACATTTTCGAATATAAACAGATGTAACACCAAAGTTATCAGCTCTACTACAGTGCACAGCATTGTAACCTGGAATATTATATATTTGCTTTAAATTAGGTGAAAACTACGTCTCTTGAACAGCTATAATATTGGGTAGTTTTGGAAACTTAGATATCATTGCCTTAAATTTATTAAACTTATCAACAGCTGAAATGCTTCTTATGTTTACAGAAACAATATTAAAAATTAGAAATTTTATTTGACCAGTATAGTTTTTAAATAAATTTAAATTAGAAACATTTTGATTGTTAATCATAAATTCAAAAAATATATATATAAAAAGAAAAAAAGGTTTAGCAAATATATTATTTAATACTTATTTTTGAGCAGGTGACAAAAAAAAGGTGAGTTGTTGGCCGCATCATTTTCATCATCTCTTTTTTCCTCAAAAGCTTTATGTACGTTTGATCTGCGTCTTTGGGACGTTTATGTTGCAGCATTCATCAGTAAATCATCAACATCATCTTTAGTTTTTATAAATTTTGGCTTTGATGTTGCTTTATTTTTTACATAAACATTCTTTTTGAATTTATAAACCGAATGATAACCAAGTGATCTTAGAGTTTTTGCATGTTTGAAAATATTCAGTGTTTCCTTACCAAGGTACACTCAAACCTCGTTTTATGCTATTGATTCGTTCCGCAAAAATCCGCATAAAATGAATTCGCATAAAACGATACCCTAGCTTCATATAAAAACTACTGATTCGTTCTTGAATTTAAAAAAAACGCATAAATTCAAATCAAAGAATTAAAAGTCATACAAAACCGCATAAAAAAAGTCAACAAAAAAGTTTATTTCATTTACTTAAAAAAAAAAAAATTAATTAAAAATGTATAAATAAATAAGGAAAACAAACAAACATTTAATATTAATTCAGTATAAAAAAAGGAACAAAAATTTAAATTTAATTAATATTTTTATAAGATTTTATGTTTCAAAATCATTTAATAACTGTCTGCATCGTTTTTGAACTGGTTCTATATCGCTTTCATCACTAGATGGAACAATTATATCATTTGGTATATCATCACTTTCATCTCCTGAAAGGTTCTCATTATGACAAAAAGAAACGGCCGAGGATTCTTCAAGAGCTTTTTTGTTTTCTTCTCGTACAAAATAATTTGTCAACAGACTTTGTGATTTTGATTTTTTTAGTTGTTTGTACAACTCTTGATATCCTGAAAATATATCGTTAAGGCCACGTTGAATCTTTATTGCTCGTTCCGTATCTGGATCCACATTGAAAATTTCGTTTTGTAAAGCATTCACTGTGTTAAGAATTTCACCAATTTTTTTTGAAGTAAGAGGTTCAACAACTTCCTCACAGTCGCTCTCGCAATGAGTTTCTTGGATATTATCCGTAGTTAAACTAATAATATCTTCATCGGATAAAGGCACTTCAACAAGAAGTTCTTCTAAATCATTGTGGTTCAGAGAATCAAATCCTTCTCCTCCAATTTGACGAGCCAGGGTAAAAATTTCATCAGATAATGAAGATATTTGCCCTCCAGTGTTGCTACTAACACAGTCAGGTCATACAGCTTTCCAGCACGCATTTAAGGTATGCGGTCGTATTTTGGATGCGGCAGATGCAGCCAGAACTATGCAATCAAAAATAGTAAATTTTTTCCATGCTTCGATTAATGTTAATGTTTCATTTTCAATTTTATTTAAAATGAATTCATATGTGCTCTTTATGTAGTATTTCTTAAAAGTGGCAATTATTCCCTGATCTAGAGGTTGAAGAACGCTAGTTGTATTGGGTGGCAAAAATTCGACCTGAATGTTTGGATGTTCTAAACGAGGATGTCCAGGTGCATTGTCTACAATTAGTAAAATTTTGAATTCCAGACCTTTTTCCTTCATATAAGCTTCCACTTCTGGCACAAAACATTTGTGAAACCATTCACTAAACAATGCAGATGTAACCCAAGCTTTTGCATTTGCCATCCAGTGAACTGGCAAACGTTTTAAATCTTTACCTTTAAGCGCGCGTGGTTTCAAAAACTTGTTAACAACTAGTGGTTTCAACATTTTATCTCCTGAAGCGTTGCTGCATAGTAAGAATGTTAATCTTTCTTTACAAGCTTTAAATCCACTAGCTCTCTTTTCGGATTTTGCAATGTAGGTTCTACTTGGCATTTTTTTCCAAAGTAGGCCAGTCTCATCTGCATTGAATATTTGATCTGGGCAGTAACCTCCTTTTTCAATTATTTTTTTAAATTTTTCTGGGTAATTTGCGCATGCCTGCTCATCTGCTGATGCTGACTCACCTCTTATTTGGATATTGTGAAGGTTATTTCTTTTTAAAAATCGTGCCAGCCATCCATTACTTGCTGAGAATTCTTTTGGCGTGGAAACTGAAGGCTCTGATTGTTTAATCTTTTCATAAAATACAAGAGCTTTTGCTTTTATCATGTATCCGCTTATAGGAATCTTCCTTTTTGTTAAATCCTCAATCCATAACACAATAGATTTTTCCACTTTTTCAATCAGTGTGTCTCTTGAATAAGAAGAATATTTAGAGCTCAGTTTTGTGCCAGAAATAACGGATTTTCTTATGGAAACCTCATTACAGTTTGTACTCCTTTCCAAGTGCCGTATATTTTGCTCCATTAGCAATACGATCTAGAATTTGAATTTTGGTCTCTAGGGATATTGTTTGTCGATTTTTCTTATTTATATTCATGGTGTTATCTGAAAAACTAAAAATTTCTTAGCACAGAATCTTCAAAATTAGAAATTTAATTCGCTTACTTTGTCACTTTTACGATAAATAAAACGAAAAACTAAGGTTCTTTTAAATATTTGATGTCACAAAGGAAATACATAAAACAATTTACTGCAATAATAACATCCAACCTGTTGATACAATTAAAAGGGATTTCCCCTAAATGGTAAAACAAACGCACATAGTACATACACAGTTTGAAGCTGAGACTTGTTTGTTACCGGCGGCGATGTTACCATGTATACTGATATCAGTGTTGCTCATTGTTAAAAATTTGTATATGCAATAATAACGCAAAAAAAATTAAAATTTTAAAACCGCATAAAATTGAATTCGCATAAAACGAATTCGCATAAAACGAGGTTTGAGTGTACACTCATAATAATCCATGTATAAAAATACGAAATTAATGTCAAAATAACAAAAACTTTTGTAAAATAAACGAAAATTGGTTTATTTTACAAATATTTTTGTTATTTTGACTTTTGTTCGTATTTTTATGCATGGATTATTATCAGTGTAGTCGTTTACAAAAATTAATTTAGTGCCATTATTTTATTTGAATTTTGGTTTTAATTGCATTAACATATATTTAGATTTTTTTGACTCAAATTTAACAATGATTGTTTGTATGCATCCTCAACGTCACTTTCCATGAGATTTAAACCGACATCTTTAGATATTTCACTTTAACACCACTTATCAAGCAATCATTTTTACCTCTGATAATTTAGAATTCTTACCGTTTCTTTAAATGTTTTAATATCATTTTTTAACAGACGATTTTCATTTTCTACATTTTATTTTTTTTTTCAGCCACCACTCGTAGTATTTGATCATACTGATTAGACATAAAGCTTATTGTTTCTGTCAGCTGATCAAGTTTTTTGTTTTGTTTGTTTATCTCATTTAACACTTTAGCCATTCCTTCTTCTCCTTTTTCACATACATGTCATGTAAATACTTCACTCTCTAACCGAGTGCATTGAGAGTGGTACATTTTGGCGCACTTGTCACACTCTACAAAGTCTTCATCTTCTTGTATTTATAATTTACATTGATCACAAACAATTTAATTTTATTTTATACTTCTTCGACTTTTTCCAGCCATCTTTCACTTTTTTCACAAGCTAAGAAATCTACTTTTTATAATTAAAGTAGTTATTGATTTTATACGTTGTTAAACCAACGAATATTTATATTCTTAAATTTATAAATTTTAACACTGCAGTGCGTCAACCGTTGCGAGCTTGTCCCTATATACTTGAGCCATAACATAGCCCCACAAAAATAATCTAAAGGCGTTATATCGCACGATCTAGGCGGCCAATTGATCGGTCCCAAACGTGAAATAAACTGTTCACCGTACTCTCCTCTCAATTGGAACATTGTTTCGCGTGCTGTGTGGCATATGGCACCGTCTTGTTGAAACAACATGTCAGCCAAGTCCAGCTTTTTCATTTTGGGCAAAAAAAAGTTTGTAATCATCGCACGGTAGCGCTCGCCATTCACAGTAACGTTCATGCCTTCGCCGTCTTTAAAAAAGTAAGGTCCAATGATGCCACCGGCCCATAATACACACCAAACAGTGCATTTTTCGGAGTGCATTGGCAGTTCTTGCAATGCTTCTGGCTGCTGTTCACACCAAATACGGCAATTTTTTTCTGTTCACGTACCCATTCTACCAGAAATGAGCTTCGACAATTTTTCGATAGAAATACATTTCTTACACAGCACGAATTTTGATTGGCAAGCGTTGTTCGTTTGTAAGTCGATTAATGGTTGAATTATAGACCAAACTGAACATGTTTGACAGTAAAATTACACACGAAAACAGCTGAGCTGCCAAAAACAGTGTTGCCAAAAAGAAAGTAGCTAAAAAATCACCCATTATAAAGATTTTTCGAAAATAAAACCCTAAAGTAAAAATTATCATATTTTTCCATGGGAGACTGAACCGAAAACCAGTCAGTATTATGACTGTAAATGTCAAAGTCATGTTATATTTGATTTATAATTATTCATTGATTGTTATCAGCATTTAATAGTTAAATAGTTAATGTTTTTTTTTTTTTTATATTCAGAAGTTTTGTTACCACAGTATGGTTATAGAAAATGGGAATCAAGAAATAATAAAATATTAACTATAATTATTATAAACCAATAACTTCATTGTGACAACCATACCCGAATGCAACAAGAATAATATAGTAGCAATATTAGGAATCGTCGATCCGGAAAAGGCCCAAGATTTTTTATATAAAATTTATATTTCTTTTATCTACCGGAACGGTCTTCCCAACCTCTGAACTTAATGGGTAGATTATTACTTTAAATGGAACCATATGATGATATGTTACATCTACCAAATAATGATGTAGAAACGTCAGTCCGAAATAAAAACAAAAACATTTACAAGAGATAAAACTGCTAGAGATAGTAAAAAACACTTCGAAATTGCGTAATTCATTTGCTCTGTATTTAGCAGTTCTCTTTCGGGTGTAAATGTGTTTTAAGAAAATATTGTTTAGTTTCCCATATGTTTTATTTTATTTAAATACTTTTTTAAGCCCTGCGGTAAATATTTTGAAAATTGAGTTTTTGAACATTGTTATGACCAACGAAATTTGTATCGATATCAAAAAGATACAAAAGATGTACTATTTATCATCTTTTGCATTTTGAATTAAGAAACCTGTTTCAAATTTACCAAAATTCAGGTTTAAATTTGATTTTTATAGCATATAACATTTGTTTTAAATGTGAATTGGTACTTTGGTATTGTATTAATTTTGTTAATTTAAAATGTCAACCAAAAATTAAATGTATTTTTAGAGGCTTTAAAGCAATACATACATATTATAACTCATTTAAAATTTAACATATTTGCAGACTTGTTTAACAACAGATTGGGACACTTTAGATACGTAGTATCTATAGATTGCAACAAGAAACAGAAATTGACTGTTGCTATAGTATGATGAGCTTAACAACTTTTTAAATGAATTTTCCATAAAAAAGAATTATTTTTTTTTAACGAATTCATTTTTCAATTACATCAAATGAATTCATTCAACTGCAATAATAATTTTAAAATTAATTCAAATGTACAGTCAAATATTGTAACATTCAATTTTAATGAATTTAATGGAAAAAGGAATTAAGTTTATCAACCGTTTACTGCAAACGGTAAATTACACACAATATTCTTTGATTTAAAATTAATTTTGCAGTGATTTAAAATCAAATTTTCAACGTTCACTTAAATTTTCTTTTTTTTATCTAGTACATTCGTGAGCAGTTTGGTATTGAAAATGAGCAAAATCGGTCCAGCGGTTTAAAAGGTATGAGCGAAAATGTAAAGGTACCTCTAAATTTTCCATACAAATTAGTGTAAAATATTTTAGTACATTTTCATAGCAGCGACTGGCAAGTCAAATATTTTCTATTGCTTTTCCACCAGTGTCTTACTCGTATTTTACACTCACCATAAATATTTCCATCGCAAAACTTTTCACCACTATAAATGTTTTGACCACAAACATTTTTTTCACCTTAAAATTTTTTTATATCACAAAACTTGTTTTCACACCCAAAAAAGTTTATCAACAGAAAACATTTTTTGTATCAAAAACACTGTAGAGGACAGGGATGATAATGTTTGACTTAAGTACTTTTTGTGATACTATTAAAGCTTTAAAAGTATTATGGTACTCCTTTGGCTAATTTAGTATTATTTACAAATAGAGGACACGGATGATAAAATTTGACTTAAGTACTGTTTGTTAGACTATTAATGCTTTAATTAGATTATTTAATGCTTTAAATATTCTCTGTTACTGCAATTTTTTATGTATAATGCCATTTTTGGGATATATTAACTGAATTTCGGTTGCCACAAACAAATATATCAGTACCTTCAACCAAACCATTCGGTTGGCAAGAAATTCGGTTGTCACAATGAATATGTTTTCTTTCTATCTGTACGAATAAAACACACTTTTATAGCCTGTTCCTCTATTTCGAAAGAACACGTTCGTTCGCTTTCTAGTCGAAATAAAACTGATTTGGGTTTCTCTAACTCTATTTCTATGCGAAAGATGACTCGAACGACAAGTCGAATGAAAACGTAACAGTTTTCATACAAAATTTGGTTTCTCTATTTCGAACAGCTCGAACGCAAATGTCAAAATCAGTTACTTGCTATTTTTTTGTCAAGTAAATATATATTTGATATTTTTAAAAGCAAAATGAAGTAAAAAAGCAATGGATAACAAAAAGTAAGTACAATATAATACAAATATTTATAGTTTATTAAAATTTTAAATTTTAGTTAAAAAAAAATCAACAATGGACCATCCGAAGACGCTTGTATTTTATATGGAAGAAAGGCCTGATTTTGCCATTTTGCCCAAGAAACTCATATTTACATTTTTTATTTTACATCTTTTATTTTACAAGGACTTCAGCAGTGACCGCACCGAACAGACAACAGGCAACAGAAAAGCTCTTCAAACAACAATTTCAGCCACAACCAATCGATAACAAAAATTTTCACAAATAAACAGACTTTCCAAATAAAAATTGATTTGTTTATTGTTATTTTTTTTTATTTCATTTGTCATATACAGCTGATCACTGTTAAACAGGGTTGTTTTGTCTTTAAGCAGTTTAGTAGTATTTTTTCTACTTTTAAAGAAAATTTTAACAAATGCTCAAAATATATGATCTGGCATCTCTGTGATTTGTAAATGCGTAAGAAACAAAAATTGACACACGTAAGTTAAGTCGATCGAAGCCTTTCGAAATAGAGAAACCCAAATTGACTCGAATTCGAGTGACTTGCTATCGTTCGACTAGTTTTTCGTTCGAGATCGAGGAACAGGCTATTAGTTAACTTACATGACCTAACTTCAAGCTAACTACAATGAACCCTGCATATTCTGTGCAGTGATATTTGTTGGCATTTGTTTAGTGACATTTGCAACTGTTTGCTGAAGATTTGTTTTTGTTCATTGCCAAATGAGAGTTGATTAATATTTTTGTTGACGAAAATTTAGTGTGCCTTTCAGTGAAAACACATTTATTGGAAAACGTGATCGCTTGTGCTTAAGAAATCCTTTCCCTAGTTTGTATTGCAATTTTGGTGTAAAAACAACTATCTCGTATTTTAACCATCATAAAGGATTCCCAGAAATTAGTGACTAATATAAATATTAACGGAGTATCATTATTTAAAAGTTCAAGTATTTATTTTTTTTTTTTAATATTCAAATATTCAAAGCTTGGCCCTGGCATGGAATGGGTTACCGTTGTTGTATTTATTCCAAATTTTTAGCATGTAAGATCTGCATATTTGGCTATTATATTTTAATGCAACAGTAGTTACAAAATAATTGCTTTTTTTGAATAAATTGTCCTTTATTAGTTTGGGATGTACCATGTCCAAAAGGGTAAATGAGGTCATATTATTTTTTTCCAAGCCGCTAAGCTATAATGCAATATAACATTTAAAAGTACAAAATTGATTTATTTTCGATAAAAAGTACTAAAAAAGAGTAAATTTACATAATTTTTTATAAAAATCACACTTCTCTCGAAATCCGCAGAGAATAAGAGCTCGTCACCGACAGATCCATGGAGGGATTTACCTCAATTTTTTTTTTTTTTCATATTTCATATTATTTATTGGATCTTCACTTTTAAAATCTGTGAACTAACAACAGTTATCCAAATCTTAAATCTAAATATTAATTATTAAGTCCAGCCAGTGCCAGACTGATGTTATCTGGTATAATAGAGATGATTATTGCCCCTTATTATTAGCGGACCAGATCCGCAGTGTCCCTCCTTCTAAGAAGCTGGTGGCCGTGGTTATTAGTTAAGTTGCGGGCTAGTTAAGTTACGGCTAGAATGTATTAAATAAGCCCTTAAAGTGAAAAATAAGTTTTTTTTAAATTTGTTTAAGAAAATTTTTTAAAAATAGAAAATGGAGTTTTGAAAATTATGTCAAAAAATTTATGCGTTTTTTGTCTTTTTGCGCGACAGGTTAACATTCAGGTAATAAAACAATATTTCATATCTGAGTATTTATAAGTATGGAGAGCAAAAAACAATTATGGCTTTAATCAATTTCTAAAAGTTTAAAAAAGTGCCATTAAATTTCATTACCTAGAGATTTTTGGCACAAAATTGGTCTGGGGCATTTGCTATTTCTTGGCGAGTTCATGAAGTTATGAAGCTTTTTGAAAAGATAATTTTATACTGAAATCGATTCAATACAAAAGTAAATGAAAAAATTAAAATATAGAACGAAATTTTCCTAAAAACTGTAAAAAGTCATATTTTTCCTATATAAACACTCCCGAAATTTTCAATCGATTTCCGCCTCTACTTTCCTTTATCCGATTGCCTCCAAACTTCATATGTATTGGTTTGACATAGAATGGAAATAAATTGGACCCCGACACTCTTCAAATTCGCCCATTAAAAAATTGCCATAGAACCTTGGACACCATTATAATACATGTTAAATTTTTTACTAATTAATTTTTAATTAAATAATTTAAGTTTAATTTAGTTAACTTTTTATTTAACTAAGATTATTTAAAAGAAGTGAAGATTTTGTGCTCATTAAAAAGAGGAGACTTTAACTTATTAAAGAAATTTGAACTTGACATTCAAGATACAAATCGCTTTATCATTTTATTTCTATATGTGAAATACATTTTATTGTAACAATATACATATTTCAAATAGACTGAATTAAATTAATGGTACAAACGAAAGGTGTAGGAAATTGTTTATTATTAAAGCTAAAAAAGTATTTAAAATTTTTAAAATCAGACAAAGCGTTTTCATTATAATATTTGATTTTGACATTTTATCCTTAATGCCTGGTTTTCATTATGTCATATTTTTTTTTTCTCAATTCTTTTATTTACAATCTATCCATTTAAGGATAATAAGTAAATTTTATAACAATAAAAACAAATAACATTATTGCTGAACTCCATTGAGAACAACAATGTGCATAAAATCATAAGGATAGTAAAAAATTAAAAAATATTAACAAATTTGTACGTAATTACAAGATAATAAGGAACTAACTTCGAAACGGCAAATCTAGGATATGAAATCTTTTAAGCCTTCTAACTTCTTCTGTGTCATCAAGTAGGGCTATAACTAACGGGTTGATATGGTTACTTAAGCTCTCCAAATAGTTATCACTGAATCTTCTGATTTCATCTATAATCTTTGGAATAAAGAGATCGTCATAAATCGATTTATTTGATACAAGCCAGGGAGCGTTTACAATTGACCTTAGAGTTTTTGACTGATACCTTTGTAAGATTTCGATGTTGGAATTGCTCGCAGTTCCCCATAGCTGTATTCCATATGTCCAGACAGGTTTTAAAATGGTTTTATAAATCAAAACTTTATTTTCCATGCTTAACTGAGATTTTGGGCCCAATAGCCAGAAGAGTCGCTTTGTTTTGATATTTAATTGCTGCTTTTTTACTTTGATATGTGTTTTCCATGTTAATCTTCTGTCAATATGCATCCCTAAATACTTTATGCAATCACTTTGAGGAATTAATCTATTATTCATATATACATTGCTACAATTACCGCGTCGTAGTGAGAAGGTTATATGTAGGGATTTGTCAGTATTGACTTTAATATTCCATTTGTCTAACCAAGTTTCAATTGCATTAAGCTATCTTTGCACAATATTTGATGCATTGTTTGGACAAATATCAGAAGCTAGTATTGCAGTGTCGTCTGCATATGTTGCAACAAGTACGTTTTCAGCTATTGGCATATCTGATGTAAATATAGTATAGAGAATTGGTCCTAAAACGCTACCCTGTGGTACGCCTGCTTTGATTTCATAAATTTTGGAGAATTCATCATTAACTTTAACGTAAAAATATCTGTCTGTTAAATAAGATTTTAGCAGTAGATAAAAAGGTGTTGGAAGTAGTTTTTTCAATTTGTAGTATAACCCAGTGTGCCAAACTTTATCGAATGCTTGTTGTACATCCAAAAATACTCCTGAACAATATTTTTTAGTTTCCAGTGTATCTCTTATAAAGGCAACGATACGATGGCATTGCTCTGGAGTACCATGTTTGTGCCTAAAACCAAATTGATATTCAGGTAAGATGTTAAATTTTTCTAAGACTGGTAACAATCTTTTCAACAATATTCTTTCAAATATTTTGGAGAATACTACCAGTAAACTAATTGGTCTATAGGATGTTACAATATTCTCTGGTTTGTTTGGTTTATTTATCATTACAATCTCTGCGCATTTCCATTGCGAGGGAAAGTGATTTAGTCGCAATATAGAGTTGTACAACAATGTGAGAAATAGTATACCCCCCTTAGGAAGGGCTTTGACTACTTGTCCATCTATACTGTCGTAACCAGGAGATTTTTTACAGTAAAGTTTCTTTATCTCTTCTTTAACTTCACGAGGTCGAATGTGTTTAACGGGCCAATCCATTGGGCAAGGACTATCCAAAAATTCTTGTATTTCAACATCACAAAAGTTGTGTGTATTAGGCTGGAACGTAACTTGAAGATGAGAAGCAAAAGCTTCAGCCTTAGATTTATTTGTTCTACACCATACATCGTTAATATCTTTTATTGGTGTATTTCTTTTAGCAGGTCTCTTTATATATCTTGTTGCCTTCCACAAGCTATACTCATCCTTCACGTTCTTTACCGGCTTGAGATTTCTAAGAAGGTTTCCAAGCTGTTCATTTTTCATTTCAAAGAGAGCAATTTTAAGATCTTTAGCCGCTTTATTAAAGATTTGCTTATCATTCGGATTCCTACTATTTTGCCAAATTTTTCTAAGTCTTCTTTTGTTTCTTATCATACCTCTTATTTCTGATGTGATAAAAGTTTGATTATGGTTTCGTTGGATTGGTTTTGGAGTTGAAAGAAACCCGGCTTCATGAATTACATGATTAAATGTTTCAACTGCATCATCTAACTCTTTTGGAGATGTAATAGAGATGTTAAGATTTACACTTCTTTCTATCCAAGTTTCAAATGATTTAATATTAGTTCTGGCAGTAAGAATTTTTTGTTTATAAATCTCTGATTGCAAGAAAGTGTTAAAACAAACTATAAGAGGAGTGTGGTCAGAACTAAGATCGTTAACATCAGTTATATATAGCAATTGACTAGAAATTCCAGAATAAACGGCAAAATCTAGGAGATCGGGTATCTTTCTTGGATCCGTTGGCCAGTACGTTGGGTTGCCTGTCGATAAAACTGAGTAGTTATTGTTAACTTATACAGCTCACTTCCCTTAGGATTAACTAATCTAGATCCCCACCATGGATGCTTAGCATTAAAGTCTCCTGCAGCGAAGAATCTTGGCCCCAAGCTATTGAAAAAATTATGAAAATCTTGGCATTTGACTGAAAATCTGGGAGGAAAATATATGGCTGAGAAAATTATGCTATGTGAATCGTATTTAACTTTAATGCAAGCAGCTTGAAGATATGATTCTCTTATTTCATCTTGAGTTTCAAATTTAATTGTTGATTTAATAAGTATTGCAGCCCCAGCATGTGCTCTATCATCAGGATGGTTGGCTGTTATTAGTTCATAACCATAGATTTTAAAAAAAGTTCTGCTGGTAAAATGTGTCTCTGACACTAAAAGAATATCTATATAATTAAGTTTAAGAAAGAGCTCGAGTTCTTGTTTATGGTTGGAAAGCCCATTAGCATTCCATATTGCAATATTCAAGTTCAGTTGCATAATTTTGCTACTAATATTGTCATCATGTTTAAAAGCTTGTTTGTTAATTCAATTTGATTTTGTATTAAGTTTTCGAGCTTTTCAAACGAAGTTTTTTGATTATTTTTCAAAACATCAGAATAAGAAATGTTATTATTTTCACTAGTGTTTTCATAAGCTGTATTATTATTTAGATATGGATAATCTTCCTTATTATAATCAAAGTTAACATAATTACGTCTATTAACGATATTGGTTTTTAACTTTCTTTTTAATACCTGCTTATAGAATTCACAGCCTTTATAGCTAGCGTGGTGACTTTTTAAACAATTAACACATCTAGGAGGTGCATCATTGTCTTTAGTGCAATCAGCCGTTAGATGACCTAATCCGAATTTGACGCAGTTAACTGGTTTCCTACAGTAGGTTTTTGTATGTCCGTATTCTTGGCATCGGTGGCATTGTACAATATCATTAGTTTTCTTTGGTGGGACAATGTTGACAACTGCATTATTAAGAATTTTGATGTCATATATATTTTTGTTATTTGGGCTTGGTTCTAAATCAATATAGAACATTGGAAGAGGTTCTTTTGAAATTCTACTATGTATATTTGAAACATTTCGAACTTTGTGGCCTAGAGATTCTATGGCATCTTTTATTTCATATTCTCGTGTTGAAGGGTGTAGATTTTTGATTACAGCTCTATAGGCTCTTTCTTGTTTTAGCTGATATGTATGAAATATAATTTTTTTATCGTTTAAGAAAGAAACGAGCATTCGATATGATTGAACATCTTTAACCATTATCCTTATTTGTCCGTCTCTTAGAGATTTGTAATTAAATGATGAGGAGGAAATTATTTTTGAGAAACTTTTTATCATTGCTGATATATCAGCAACATTCGGAACAATTATTGGTGGGGGCTTTGGTAAATTAATTTTCGAAGTTTGTTCATCATCTGATTCGATTTCTTCATTTTCTTCTTCATTATTAACTAAAGCAGAAAATCTATTATAATTTTCATTATTGCCTGTAAAAGCTGTATGATGGGAAGTGCTATCATTGTTGTTAATATTATTTGAGCTTCTACTGTTGACATTTTTTTGCGTGTGCTTATAATTAATATTGTTTGTGTTTTTTAAATCTAATGCAGGTGTATTATTTTTACTAACTGTTAACAAGCTATTATTGTTTTGATTATTGTTTATATTTCTTCTTTTATTCAAAATTGTTTTTGGGGATTCACTTAGATGACGTTTTTGTGCTTTGGTTGTTGTTACAACCTGCCAGCTTGTATCATCATCTTCACTACTATCATTGCTATCATCCATGATGATAGCAATTTAAATTGTTATTGTTTAAAAGAATTTTATGTATTTATTTTTTTTTTATTGTTTTTTTTTTTTTACTTTTAATATATTTTTGTGTGATCTTGTAACAAGACAGTTATTTTTGTTTTTATTACACTTTACACTTTAGAGAGAGAAGAATTTTATACGTTTGTACGCAATCGCAGTCAAATGCAGACTGTATTATGTCATATGAACTGACAACAAAAACTGACTCAAATGAATTCTCGTCATTTTGTGTCAAATGCGTTTTCATTACATCTTAAAAACTGACAATAAGTCGATAAAGCAGATCGTGTCAAAGACTTATGTCAAATTTTAGTGTCAGTTGACTGACACGCCGTTTTCATTACAAAGGTCAAATGTGATGTGTAAACTTTTGGCGAGCGAACAGCTGATTAGAAAATATTAAAATAATAAAAAAGAAACAAATGGCTGTAGCTAGTGCGGCGCTTTGAGTTATAAAACACGAAAGGGCTTGGAAAAATAAAAGGAAGCAATGAAATTTATTTTTCCAGAAAAAAAAAATAACAGCTTTGCGATCACCAAACAAAAAAAATTGACAACTTGTTGTCAATTTTATTTTAGATAAAAAATGCTGCCACATCTGCTGACAAACTGAAATTTGTCGTTTTCACTTGTATGTCATTTTAGAAGGCAGTTCGTGTGCATAACTGACTGCAAATTCATATGACAACCCGTTTTCATACAATTGCCAACAATTTGGACAAATTGAAATTAAAAATGACAGTGAAATCCATGCATAGCTTAAAAAATTAAAAAAAACTGAAATTTTTCTTTTAAATTGTTTAATCGCCACAAGCCAAGCTTGTTTTGGCATATTAACGGATAGAATTATTGGAGAGCATTTCACAAATATTGCAAATATAAATGATATTTGATTTGATCTATAAATTTGTACAGCCATGATTTTACTCAAAGTATTTAAAAATTATAAAAAGTTTGGAAACTAAAAAGAAAAACTGGAACTTTGCACGCTTTAACGTTCTCAAATTCAAAAGTGAAAATCAACAATCTGTTATAATTTTTGTCAGATTTGTGTTACAGGATAGAAATATAAGGCCTCTAAAATAAAAATGTTATAAAGTTTCTTTTTTTAAGCACTTTTTCAATAATACCTTTTTTAACATAAAATTAATTACATGGTTCTACAGTGAAAATATATGTACTTGAAAACTAGATGCAAGTTTTTTTTTGGGGGGGGGGGAGACGTTTTGATTTTTTTTAAACCCTACACTATATATCAGTTTGTCATTCCGGTTTTTACATGTTGAAATATAGTTTAAGACCCCATAAAATATATATTCGTGATCCTTATGTGATTTAAGTCGTGATAGCGATGTCCGTCTGTCTCTCTGTTGAAATGGCGATCACGGCTCGTAGACGCATTGCTCATTTTTACCTAGATTAATGAACATGGTCTTGAGCAGTTTGGTATTGGAAATGAGCAAAATCGGTCCAGCGGTTTAAAAGTTCTGTGTGAAAATGTGAAGGTACCTTTAAATTTTCCATAAAAATTGGTGTATTGTATTTCATAGTAGAGTAATTCCATTGTGACGGGTGTGACCATACTCACATTTTTGATTATAATTCAAGAATATAAAATTTAAAAAAAGCTGCGATTCTCAAGGGTGTTAATCTTAATAACGTTTTATAACAGCTTAACACTGAAATTCCATGCTTTCTGCTCAGAATGACCATTAGAAGACTGTGACGGGTGTGACCTTACAAATTTGAGCTCTTAAAGAATTATTCCTTTCAGGTAATATTATGTAAAATTGTCCGAAGAACGCGTTTAATTACTTTGATATAGTTATTTCATTAGAGTATTTTTGATTGTATTAGATACTTACTGTCTGCAAAAAAAAATTTTTCTTAAAAAAAAAACTTTTTAGAAAATGTGACGGGTGTGACATCTTTATGTGGCGGGTGTGACATAGTATGAAAACTCGAAAAGTTTGGAGAAATAAAACTTTTTATTGACTTCAATTACATAAGCAGTTTAAAGATAAACACATTAGAAAATAATAACACATATTATATTATTATAAAGCAATTGTGTCCAAGCCCTATGCTCTTGATGCTCATTTGTTTTTGTAAATGCTCATAGCTATAGGCTGTGTGTTTTAATACACATATAACTCAGCAATAGCAATACGAAATACACAAACAACTTTGCCTTATTAGTTTTTTTTTTTGTCGTTCTTCACTGTATACACGCAAGTGCAAAACAACAACACTTTCGTATGCTTTGCTGGTAAACATTGACGACAGCGATCATCAATGTAGATTTTGTTTTTGTTTAACGTATGATATGAAATATTTTTTTTTTCTTTTTTCTTTGTATGTATTGGTTTTATTTAGTTATTCTTTAAATGTATTGGTGTACTCTTCCATAAGGAACTTTTAGGCACCCCTGTTATAAAGACTGTATTGGTGTACTCTTCCATAAGGAACTTTTAGGCACCCCTGTTATAAAGACTTATTCACTATTTGTACTACCATAGACAGCAGAATACTGCAGGCGAGTATGTTTTAAAGTAATTTTTTTAAATTCAGATAAATATGTAGTGCAAACATACACAGGGACTGCATCTGCTCTTTAAAAGTTATGAATTTTTTGAATATTGGTTATTGATTTGACGCCGTCCCACCTTTTGTTTAAAAAAGAACTTTTCTGCACTACGTCGTCTATATGCACATTTCAAAGTGTTGCCAAATTGATAATTTTTTTTTTTTTAATTTTTTTCATATGTCCATAATTATCATTCTCTTGTAGACAACAACTAACCGATTTTTATTAAAAACTAGTAGATTAATTTGTTCCTTTGTAGGGCTGTTTTACATGGAATTACCCAGTAGCGACCGCTAAATAATATATTTTCTCATATTTTTTCACCAGTCGCTTAGAAGTGAATAATATTTTATATTCACCTCAAATATTTTTTACATCAAAAACTATTGTCGCCTCTAAAATTTTTGTTCACCACAAAATTTTTTTTCACCACAATTTTTTTTTTTTACTTCAAAAATTTTTTCACATCCAAAAAAGTTTTTCACCTCAATCTTTTTTTTTTCACCTCCATAATTTCACATATAATTTTTTACATTATTTGTATCAAAACACTCTGGAGGAAAGGAATGATAAAGTTTGTACTTAAGTATTTTTTGAACTATTAGAACCTTAAAAGTACTATAGTACACCTTTGAATCATTTGGTACTATTCGCAAATGTTCCCTGTTTTTATTTTTTATTTATGAAAACTGTTGTGATCTAATTTCTTTTATTCCTAAAAGAATTAAAGATGTAAATGTATGTCATTTCTAATACCATATTTATGTTTTTAATTTCTATAATATGGTTGATTTCGTAAATATTTAGACATTTGTGGGTTTTAATGTAGTTTCGCACACTACAGGGAAGGCCATAAGAATATGTGCTTGCTTTTATTTAAAAATTGTACCAAGCCCAAAAATGTGTTTCGATATGTACTTAGCTGAAAAGAGTATTTTTATTTATTTATTTTTTTTTTTGGTTTCAGTTTTTACCGGATTTCTTTTGGGTTCACTAACTCCCAACGAACACATGGGGTTACGTTTGCTTTTTTAGAAAGCTTTGTATTTTTTAGAATCGGTGCTATGTATGTAAGGTAAATGTAAGTGAAGTTAAAACAACATTTTCAACACCTTTTATTTTAAAACATTTTGTCTGAAAGTGCTCCCAGGATTAAATAGAAAAGCTAAAAACATATAACTATGTTACAATATAAAATTTGCCGAAAATATCGATTAAATTTTAAAATATTTTGTTGACATGTGTAATGTATTATCTGTGATTAGGTAAATGATTGTGTTCTTAGGACATAGATGGAGGGTATTCAAAAATTCGGCTCAGCCGAATTTAATATTTTTTTTACTTGTATAATTTGAAAATCATATTTTTGTTTAGCTTTTTTACAAAGGTTCATTATATTTCAATGAGGATCCATGTAATGCTTTATGGACAAAATTTTAAATGAAACGAAAAATTTGCTTTCAAATTTGTAAATATTCTGTAATTTGTAAAATGTAAATAGCAAAAAAATTTACTAAATAATAATTGTTTTACTAAAAATCAGTACAAATTTGGTAAAGTCGAATTGAAACCCGTTTAAAAGAAATTAGCAGCTTTAAAGTGTAACAAGTGTATCTAAAAATAAATAAGTTAATTTGTGCATTTTAATAATATTTTTTTATAAATAAAAATCTTGGTATATTTTACAGTTCATTGGTTGTACTAATATTAAAAATATTTTGTAATTTTTTTTGCTGATTTTAGCAAACCGATTTTAAATTTCTTTTTACAAAAAGTTTACTTCTACTAATTTGATTGTATTAGCAAAAAATACCGCTAGGCTCAAAGTAGCAAAATTTCCCGTAATAACAGCAAAATTTTTAGTTGCCATTACAGACTTTTTTTGCTCAAAATGTTATCCTATTTTAGTCCCCATAACACCATATTATGATCATACTTTGGCACATCAAAAGCATATTATTATTCTCATATACATAAATATATAATCCCAGCTTTCTGAAAAAGCTGTTAAAAAAGAATAACAATTTGTTTAATTTATTCAAAATATTACATATATCGTAATTCCTTGTAATAACAAATACAATAAGTAACTAATAGAAAAGATCAAAATATTTTATTTATAGCCTGTTCCTCTATTTCGAAAGAACACGTTCGTTCGCTTTCTAGTCGAAAGAAAACTGATTTGGGTTTCTCTAACTCTATTTCTATGCGAACGATGACTCGAACGACAAGTCGAATGAAAACGTAACTGTTTTCATACAAAATTTGGTTTCTCTATTTCGAACAGCTCGAACGCAAATGTCAAAATCAGTCACTTGCTATTTTTTTGTCGAGTAAATATATATTTGATATTTTTAAAAGCAAAATGAAGTAAGAAAGCAATGGATAACAAAAAGTAAGTAGAAAATAAAACAAATATTTATAGTTTATTAAAATTTTAAATTTTAGTTAAAAAAAAAATCAACAATGGACCATCCGAAGACGCTTGTATTTTATATGGAAGAAAGGCCTGATTTTGCCAGAAGGACTCTGGTGTTCGGAGCAAACAAATTTTCCGCAGAGGATGAAAATTTGACCAGAAAACTAAACTCCGTTTCACCCCCTATTACGCTGTTGCTGAGTAGAAAAGGTATGTGTGTGTTGTTTGTGGCTTACGTTTGCCCAAGAACCTCATATTTACATTTTTTATTTTACATCTTTTATTTTACAAGGACTTTAGCAGTGACCGCACCGAACAGACAACAGGCAACAGAAAAGCTCTTCAAACAACAATTTCACCCACAACCAATCGATAACAAAAATTTTCACAAATAAACATACTTTCCAAATAAAAATTGATTTGTTTATTGTTATTTTTTTTATTTCATTTGTCATATACAGCTGATCACTGTTAAACAGGGTTGTTTTTGTCTTTAAGCAGTTTAGTAGTATTTTTGCTACTTTTAAAGAAAATTTTAGCAAATGCTCAAAATATATGATCTGGCATCTGTGTGATTTGTAAATGCGTAAGAAACAAAAATTGACACACGTAAGTCAAGTCGATCGAAGCCTTTCGAAATAGAGAAACCCAAATTGACTCGAATTCGAGTGACTTGCTATCGTTCGACTAGTTTTTCGTTCGAGATCGAGGAACAGGCTATTGATATATGTATACTTATTACTAAGTTATTTTTGTTTGCCTAAACGCTGATTATTGATTAGAGTGGTAATAGATGATATTTCCTTTTTCCAAGGTGTATTTATTTCGAAAATCAGCTTTTGTAGAAATATCCAAACGTGTGAACTGTATTTCGGATATTTCATGTTCATTCCCATAAAACGATGAAAGCTTTTATAGGATTCTCAAATTTTAATCTGCAAATTTCAACATATATCAAAATTATCTTTCAAATGATAAAAAAACTGGCAAGTCCATGTTTAAACGAAATTACTGGCGCACTAAAACACAAAAAAATAATTAGGAGCATTTCAACAAATAAAGTTTTTCGCTAACATTTAACCAAGTTTTTTCTATCTTGTTTTTGAAACATTTTGATGCGTGTTAGTTTTTTTTTTGTTCGGAATAAAGTTAAATATATCTGGTTTTATAATACAATTATTGGACTACGATTTTAAGGACTTCATCAGATATCGTCAGATTATCTTGTTTTACAAAATTATGAAATAAAATTGCTCATCATATTTGGCGGAGAAATTTGTTTTCGGTAACTCCAACAGAATTAATTTAATAGTTTACCCTGTACACTCGACACTTTTTATGCAAAGATCTTTTGTGATGAAGGTGGGTAGACTGTAATTCCATATTCTGAAAGGACATTTTCACAAACCTTATCTCACTTTGCAAATATATTTAGAGCCCATATTTAAATTTTAATATGCTTAAATAACCCAGTACCGGCGGCAAGCGTTGATCTGCTCGCGAGTCATGTGCCGTCGTCATCCCGCGATCGTGAGCATAAACCTACTACGGAGGTGGTTACCTTGGCCTCAGTAGCAAGTAATGTGACAAGTGTACATAATGCCTATAGCAAAAATGTAGAGGTGAAAGAGAAGGACGTACTCAAAGGGGGCTTAAAGCAACTTCAGCTCTCGAATAAGGGTGAGGGACCCGACTCCGAATCCTCAAACAACAACACCATCATACCAAACCCCCGCAAGGATGAGGTAGTTCGTATGGTGGAAGAGGTGAGCGATAGCATAGCTAAGTTATCAACAACAAAAAGCGGCTATCTGGGGCACAACGAAGGAAGCTGAAGAAGATACACTAGAAAAACGTATTGGGCCAATCCCGGGACACTCCGACGGTATCGGATCCTCCTTCGGTCTCTATGACGAAGAGAATCAGATCTCCTGAAGAGCTGAATACTGAGAACATGTCCAAGAAGAAAAAGAGCTCCCCGCCATCAAATAGACTGGTTGAGCCTAGCCATACCTCACTCAAAGAAGGCTCTTGTCAGAATTCGACGAGTAAGGGAGGCAAAGCAAAATTAGCTATTGAAAAGGCGAGCACGTTGGCTAAATCAACCCCGAAGGGAAGGGCACCTGTTGAGGAGCCTCCCCCGACGCGGATGAGGAAGCTGAACGCTGAAACAGGAAAAGAGCCGCCATCTTATGCCAAAATTGCCAAAAGGAAATATCAGGACGATCTATGCTATGCAGTATATGACGCTGGTAATCCAACAGGCAAAATCCCAGCAGACCAACGGAGTAGAGTCGAGGACTTGGTCAATAATAAGATAGTGGACCACGCAATCGCATCTAAGAGCAAACTGCCCATACAGAGCGAGTTCATCAGGGGTGTGATGATCATGAGGCTGGCATCACACCAATGTGCTTGCACTCTGAAGGACTTAGTGGAGAGCATCCCTCCTCCCTGGGACGGCGCTAAGCTAGGACTAGTGAAGAGGAAGGAACTTTCGATGCTCTTGAAGTCCACTGTCTACATCAAAGGATCAGGCAGCAAACTGGCGAATGAGCGCATATTAGAAATTCTAGGCAGCCAAAACGCTAAACTGGCCGTGAAGAAATGGGAGGTTTTTCACAGGAAAGAGGACTCTGATGGTACTCTTCTTGTGATAGGCATCGACCAGGACTCCATGGCTAGCCTTGCCAAGAATAAAGGTATGGCTTATTTCGCCTCAAAAGCTGTCTTTTTCAAAAACGGGAAGATACCCATTGAGAGGTTGCCATGGCCAAACCCGACAAGGTAACACAGGAAGCGGTGCCGAAAACACCAGCAGTCACTGCAAACCCGGAGGACTTAGATCCTAAAGCGAGGGGGCTATGTCAAACTCGCAGGAAGACAGACTTTTGGAGGGCCATGATTAAGGTCATCCAAATAAACCTCCATCAGAGCGAGACGGCAACCAACGCTCTGATGTCTAAAATTAACAAAGGTAAGATACACATAGCTTTAATCCAGGAACCTTGGACCACTAGGAACAAGGTTTCTGGGTTGAACCACGTTAATTATCAACTTTTTTTCTCTGATACAGGGTCTCGTCCGAGAACTTGTATCCTATGTTTACCTACCCTTCGACTCTCCGACACTTCCACCCACGTTGGAGTTGATAAAACTGACTGAGGAGGCGCAAAGAAAAGGTATGAAACTTATAGTAGGTTGTGATTCTAACTCTCACCATGTAGCTTGGGGTAGTACTAACACCAATCGTAGGGGACAGGCTCTCATAGATTTATTGAATACAAAAGGCTTGATCACGTTGTACGTAGGGAATAGGGCCACCTTTGTCAATAGGATCAGGGAAGAAGTATTAGATATAACCTTTTGCTCTGAGGACCTTATAGACGAGATCCAGGATTGCATGGTTTCGGATGAACACTCCTTCTCGGACCACCGGTATATAAGATTCAAAATTCTTCGGCCACCGCCGAAGCCGATAAAATTTCGGAACAAGTCTAAGACCGATTGGATACAATCCGGGGCCGGATTGGAGAATCGATTGGGATTGGGCACATGTCAATGTCGGAATGAGGAGGACATAGACGCCAGAGTGGAAACGCTCACAAACGCCTTGGTTGAATCGTTTGATGAGAGCTGCCCTCTACGAGAGTGTAGATCCCCAGAGGAGAAGCTGTGGATAACGGGGGAGTTCGGGATCTGGGGAGGAATCTTCGCAAACTCTTCAACCAGGATGAATATCACAGTAAGCTGAAGGAATATAGCAAAATTACTAGAAAGGCCAAACGAGACTCCTGGAAACTTTTCTGTGAACAGGTAGATAGCGTTAATGACGTCTCGAAGATTAAGAAAATCTTATCCAAAACCCATCTTCAACCAGGATCAATGGTCGATGAGACTGGGAGGAGACTGGAGGATATAAAGGAGATCATGAAGCTCCTAATGGACTCCCAGTTTCCGCCGACCGAAACGGGCGCTATGGAGGAAACGTTATGGGGCAGGGAGACCATAATGGAGGGATGGTCGTAACGACTAAAATGATCAAGAATGCGATCCGGGCCGCGGGGCTGGATGGTATATTCCGGGCACTCTTACAGAGGGAGGTGGACTTAGTGTCAACTCATCTGTCAGTGATATACACTGCGTGCTTAAAATTCTCATACACTCCGGTTAGATGGCAGGTTGATAGGGTAGTATGTATTCCCAAACCTGGGAAGCCGACCTATGCGACACCAAAGGCTTATCGCCCGATTAACCTAACGTCCTTTCTACTTAAAACCATGGAGCGGATAGTCGATGCCATGATTAAAAGTAGAATACCGGACAGAGACCTGAAATATAAGCAGCATGCTTATGTAAAGGGCAGATCAGTGGAGACCGCATTAAATGAGGTCGTACACTATATACGGAAATCCTTCGAGGACAAACTGTACACACTGGCGGTGTGCATTGACATCGAGGAAGCCTTTAATAACGTACTGACCGATACTCTTATCCGATCGTTGAGCCGGTTTCGGGTTGACCGGCGCTTAGTGACTAGATCACCCACATGCTGGGGAATAGATGGATAAGTTGCGAAATGTACGGTGTAACTATTAGGAGAAGGGTACTTCGCGGAACGCCACAGGGTGGGATTTTATCTCCACTGATATGGGTAACCACGATAAATAGTCTCCTAAGGACCTTAACCGAAGAGGATTCGAACCAGTCTGCTATGCAGACGATGTTGTAATACTTCTAAGGGGCAAGGATCCAAACTAATTGTGTAGAGGTGGCCCTAAACACGGCTTTCGGCTGGGCTCAGCCTAGGGGCCTAAACGTTAACCCGTAGAAGACGGAAATATGTCTGTTCACGGGGAGAACGAAGATCCCTGTCTACAGGGAACCACGTTTCTCAGGCAGGACAATACCAGTGACCGACAGAGTTAAGTACTTAGGCGTAATCCTTTATCGGAAACTGAAATGGAAATACCACATAGAGGATAGAACCAAGAAGGCGAGCCGGTGTTGGGCGCTATGTAGGAGGGCCATAGGCCCGAAATGGGGTCTAAGTCCGAATATGACACACTGGCTTTACAGGAGCGTAATAAGGCCGATCTTAACTTACGCCTCTGTAATCTGGTGCACCACTTCAGGGGGTCCAGTGTACGTGTTGCTTGGGTATAAGTGGGGCAATGTGCACCACGTCAACCAAGGCTCTGGAGACACTGCTGGATATACCACCAATCGAGACGCAGGTGATGTACGAGGCGGCACTAGCGGCCAATCGCCTCTTATCTCTTGGCGAGCTATATATAGGTGATTTCAGAGCAGGTCATCAGTGTATACTGGGCACGTTGTCCGGATACACACACTCATCTGACATGCCCGACCGCATACCGGAGACAGAAACTGCGAGATTATGATCCCTGATAGGGGAGAATGGTCGAGCGGAACTCTGGAGCAGATGCCCGTGGGGATCTGTTGCTACACAGACGGATCTAGGCTGGGGAATAAAACGGGTATGGGGGTCTATATTGAGAACCCAGAGACCGAGATATCTGATCACAACACCAACCTTCAAGCGGAAGTCCGTGCTATTACGGAGTGTGTGGGATGGATTGAATCGAATATGGGGCGAGTAGACGCTAACATATTCACAGGTAGCCAAAGGGCGATTGGTGCGATATCGGCTAGTAGGGTTAAGTCCAGAACCTTACTGGACTGTAGAAGGGCCATCACCGAGTTTTCCTCTGGGGGCAGGATACATATTATATGGGTACCGGGCCACTCGGGGATAGCCGGGAACGAAAGGGTGTATTGGCCCTAGCCATCGGGGGAAGAGAACTAGAGGCACTTAATTAGTCTAACGCAAAACCGTTTGATCAACGAAAGCGGAATTAAAGGCGTGGACAAGGGAAACCCACACGGCCTGTTGATACAATGGGATGGTGGCCAGGACCACTAAGATTTTGTGGGGTAACCCAGACGGGAAAAGGACTAGAGGCCTCCTTAATGGGAGTAAGTCCGACGTCAGTATGATGGTACGTATCCTGACTGGGCATGCAGGATTACGGGCACAACTGTACCGGATTGGACGGGCAGATTCTGACGAGTGTGGCGAGGGTAGCGAGACGCTGGACCACTTTCTCTGCCACTGTCAGGCATTTCAATTAAGATCCAGGCGCCTCGGGAGCGATGTTATATCGGACCTAGAATCCATGAGGAGCGTCGACTGGAAAACTTTGAGGAGTTACATCCGGGAAACCATGTTTATGTATACCGGACGTTAACAATGGATCTCCATGTTCTTAAGGAGCGCACAACAGGCCCAGCAGAGGCCTAGGTGTATATCGTAACGATATGAGGTTCATTTCGATGCTTCATCCTCCTTTCGACCTAACCTAACCTAACGTTTATTATAACAGATCAATTTTTTTTTAAATCAACCAAACAAAAAATTTTAGTTTCAAATACAAAGTAAAACTAAAAACAATACTTTCGACGGTGGCGGCTACTAAAAATTGACCGCGGCTAGGTACTGCCGGCTTCAAGCCATTTAGGCAGGTCTCTTGCTCACGCGCAATTGCACTAACACACTAGCTATAGATTGTACCGTAAAATATGTAACGTGCCGTTACGAATCTGTTTATCCTCATACCCAGTATTAATACTTTTACCCATACCCAATATTATACTTACAGCAACACCATATATAATTCTCATTAAATTGGGAAAATTATTTACATATAGTGTGAAAATTAAAGGCTGTAAAGCGAGCTAGAACCGAGGGACGAATCGGGTAATACTTCGACTCGGGAACGGGGTATTACCTGATTTCTCTACAATTCCTGCCTCCCTACACAAGAACCGTTGCTTATTATCGTTTGTAGTTAGTCATATTATTTGAACACGAGAACCGTTGTTTATTCTCCTTATTAGATAGTCGTATTATTTGAACACGAGAACCGCTGTTTATTCTCGTTACTAGCTAGTAGTATTATTTGAACACGAGAACCGTTGCTTATTCTCGTTTGTAGTTAGTCGTTTCAGTCGAACACGAGAACCGTTGCTTATTCTGGTTAATAGCTAGTCGTATTATTTAAACACGAGAACCGTTGTTAATTCTCGTTTGTAGCTTGTTATATTACTTAAACACGAGAACCGTTGTTTATTCTCGTTTGTAGTTATTCGTATTATACAGGTACGGGAACCACCGTTTATCCCCGTTGGTTGCTAATACATCCAACCAGCCGAGCCGAAACTCTCTCTACAGTTCGGTAAATATTACCTTCGGGTAGTGCCGATCACATATGATTAAAACTCACATAGTGTTCTATATTAAATCTCACTATTCGAACACCAAAACGTGGTTTCCCCTGAATCCGTGTCGTATTGTTGACCATCGTTGTAAAGGGTTGGGTTATCGTGTACTATTTTATATATTCCTCAAAGGAAGCAGACCTTTTGTGAACCTGGACAGCTGAGCTATACGCCAGCTGGAAAATAAACTGCAGCACAAATATGATCGCTATCATCTAATGACTGGAGAAATCATAACAAAATTGATAAGAAAATTTTTGAGTTTGAGTTTTTTCGTTGCAAAAATCATAACTTTTGAACCAAATGAGATAATCAAAAAATTTAAAAGGCATATGATAGATAATTGATTAACCTATGAAATGAGTGTTTGAAAAGGGTTCTACATCTTTTAAGTTCCTACTTATGAAATTTGTAAAAAAATAATTTTATGGGAAGAAAAATAAAATATTTTTTAAAATTTTTGATTTTTTATGTTTCTTTTTTAAGGGTTTTATGATTTAAAATTATTCCAAAAAAGATCTAAAAAAAATTTTTGTTTATTTTTGTTTTTAAATTTTTTGCAAAATATTGCTCAAATCCGTAAATATCTAAAAGACTAATCATTTTTGAACAATAATTATTTTCTAACTCTTTTTGTGACTTAACATGCCTCAGTGATGAAATAAGTGGATCGAAGATGCTGCTAACATGTTGAAGAGATCCTCATTTTGTCTCACTCTTGATGATTTGAAAGAGTTCAGCAACCTATATTTTTTATAAATTTGTTTAGGGACTCCTGTGCTTCTTCATAAAGCTCTCCAACTGGCAAAGTCTGATATTCAATTATATCTTTGCCATGCGACAATATTTTATGCATTGTCGGGGTCAACTTTTGCTGTGGATATAATTCTGCAAAAAGTGATGCAGTTTTCGAAGCATATTCTCCATATTTTTCAGAATCAACTTTTTCCTTGCAGTTTTAAACATTCAAGATCGTTCCCAATCTCTTAAAGATTTGATTGTTTATTCAGTGATTCGAGTTACAGCCTCATCATTTTCAAAAGTCTCCTCGAAGTGTTTTCATCGTTTGAGTTTCCGTACTTGGGGCAGTCTAGTTTTAGTCCAACTTTGTTTGCTATATTTTCATCAAAGTGTTCCCCCTCTTGTGGAAGCGCATACGCTAATTTTAACTCCATGCACCTTATTCTTGCGTGCAATGGTGAGATTCCATATTCATAATTCTCTTCGCTTGAAGAATCGTTTAAATTGCCAAAGTTCTTTTGCGTCTTTTTGCAAATTGGGCATGACAATGTTGAGGTTTTGTATTTGTCAGTTCGTTAACGAGTCAAGTGAAACTCGTAACTACATTAAATGTATTTTGTTTGAGCCTGCAGTCTTTTCTGTAGGCAAGAGCGAAAAAAGAAATGAACAAAAAGAAAATGAATACAAATAGTTGTAATAAAGTCGACTTCTTTATTAGAGTTCAAATGAGCAACTAACACAAAAAATTAAAAGAAGAAAACAATAAGTAAATAACAAGTTATTTATTGGTGCAGGGGTGGAGCTGCGGTAAACATCCTCCCCCGTTGGAAGGTCTTGGCTTTCAATTGAATCATCATCTATAGGCAGTACAGCTAACTTTGCAACAACACGCTTCGTAGTTCCAGTGGCTGTGCGAACAACTGCAGCACGGACTACTCCATCAGTACGGCAGATGGTTCCAACAACACGACTCATTTGCCATTTGAGCGGCGGAAGATTTTCTTCTTTCAATAAAACCATATCTCCATTTTTAATATTAGTAGTAGATGCACGCCACTTTGAACGTTCTTGCAAAAGCGAAAGATACGAGCTACTCCAATTTTTCCAAAAAATTTGTTGCATATAGCAAACTCTTTGCCATCTACTTAAACGACTAATGTTGATTTCAGTTATTTCAGGTTCCACTATGGATGTCAGCGGTGCACCTACCAAAAAGTGTGCTGGAGTAAGTACCTCAAGGTCATCTGGATATTCCGAAATTGGGCACAATGGCCGAGAATTTAAAATTGCCGATATTTGACACACCAATGTTCGTAGTTCATCAAAAGTTAAAGTTGACAGGCCAACAGCACGATAAAAATGATATTTTGCAGCCTCCCAGAGGCCCCCAAAATGCGGAGACCTTGGAGGAATAAATTTCCAATCAATTCCGTCATGAAGGCATTGCTGGTGAATTATTTGCAAATGAGATTGGCTCAAAAATAGCTGCTTTAAATCTGCCAACTCATTCTTAGCGAGAACAAAATTTGTGGCGTTGTCTGACCAAATTGTTTTCGGTTTACCTCTTGTGCTTACAAATCGTTTTAGAGCTGCCAAAAATGATGATGTTGACAAGTCAGCCACGACTTCCAAATGACTAGCCTTTTTTGAAAAACAGATGAAGATGCAGATATAGCATTTTACTGGTGGCCGACTTCTCACCTCAGATTTATAATAAAATGGTCCGCAAAAATCAACACCGGTGGTATGAAATGCTCTATTTGGTTGCACACGATCATTTGGCAAATTTCCCATGATATGATTTGTATATTTTGGCTTTAATCGAAAACATCGAATGCATTTTAAAATAATTTTACTTACAGCTTTACGCCCACCAAGAGGCCAGTATTGTTGTCGAATTGACGCAAGAAGGCTCTGTGGTCCAGCATGAAGAAGTTTTTGATAAAAATGCAAAACTAAAGCACGAGTAAAGGGATGAAGTTTTGGCAATATAATAGGATGTCTACCATCAAAATCTAAAATTGAATTTTCAAGTCTTCCACCTACTCGTATTAAGTTCGTTGAGTCAATAAATGGTGTTAATGAATAAAGTTTACTTGACGGTAGAACACTTTTGTTTGCCTTTAAAGATTTATATTCTGCTGCGAAATTTATTTGTTGTATATTACGTATTAAAACATGCGTACCCATTTTCAAATCAAATGTAGTAAGCGGCCCAATTTCAATTCCCTTGTGCAAAGCAAACTTCAAAATTACATATTTATAAACGTATCCAAATATGCGCTGCGTTTTTCCGAACGAATTACTATTTTTTAATCCGGAAAACCAATCATTCAAAGAAATAGTTGCTAAAGCAGTTCGTTTGCGATCAGGCAGGTCGGCCAAAAAATTTAAATTTTTAGGCCATTTCGATGGAGGGCTGCTTAAAAAATCAGGACCATTTTTCCATAGTTTCGAGCGCAAAAGCTCTTCAGGTGTTGCACCTCTCGATAAAATATCAGCTGGATTTAAATCGGTTGGTACATAATGCCATGTCATGTTACTGGTAAGCGTCTGTATACGACTAACCCTGTTAGAGACAAAAACGTTGAAATTTGATGACTCTTCACGCAGCCATGATAACACCACCATGGAGTCAAACCAGCAATGCACTTCATAAGTAGTTGGAAAAGAATTTAATACGCCATCAAAAGGTCCGCTAGTAGTAGTGCTGCTGATAGTTCAAGCTTAGGGACTGTGAGAGTTTTTAGTGGTGAAACTCTCGACTTTGAACATAATAAAATAGATTTTACGACATCTTCAAGCTCAGATCGCACATATATACATGCGCCATATGCCGACAAACTGGCATCACAAAATGCATGGATTTGTACTGCTGCCTTTGACATCGAAACAAAACGAGGAAATAAAAAACTATGAACGATAGAGAACTTTGAAATGAAGTCCAACCACGATGAATGAAGTGCTTGCGGTAAGCTTTCGTCCCACTGTAATTTACGTTTCCACAAAATCTGCATAAAAACCTTGGCCTTTGTTATAACAGGTCCAATTAAACCCAGTGGATCATATAACCGGGCGATTGCTGATAAAACGGTACGCTTCGTCGCTATGTTGTCGCTTGTCGTTGGCGAGAACGAAAATATAAAATGATCAGTTTTTGGGTCCCACATCAGACCAAGAGTTTTGGTTATATCAGTTCCATCATGAAATTTTAAAAACTGCTCACAATCAGTTGGCGAAACACCTTCTAAAGCTGCTGCGTTGTTTGAGCACCACTTTCGAATCATAAAGTGCCCTTTATGAAGTAATTCTGTTACTTGTCTGCGAATTTCTACGACATCATCAACCGAATCACCACCAGTGATTAAATCATCAACGTAAAAATCTCGCTTTACAATTTTGGCACCCAATGGAAAATGTTTCTCTTCATCGACCGAATGTTGATGCATAGCACGAATTGCTAAAAACGCTGCTGGTTTTGTACCGTAGGTAACTGTGTTTAATTTGTAAATTTTAATACCTTCGTGCGAGTTATCTCTCCATATAATACATTGTAGAAAATCATCTGGGTGAGAAATTCTAACGCATCTATACATCTTGCAAATATCACCACTTAGAGCTACTTTAAAAACGCGAAAGCGCAAAAGTGTATTAAAAAGCTTTGGCTGTATTGTGGGACCAGCATATAATATGTCATTTAGTGAAAGGCCAGATGAAGTTTTTGCTGAACCATCAAATACAACTCTCAGCTTTGTTGTTGTACTATCTTCTTTATACACACAATGATGAGGCAGATAATACGTGTTTACACTTGGGGGTATAGATACTAACGACATATGATTTAAATCTGCGTATTCTTTCATAAATGCTAAATACTGTTGTTTGAGTTCAGCATTTTAATGTAGCCTTTTCTCCAAGCCTTTGAAACGTTGCAAAGCTCCGTCGTACGATTCACCAAGCATCGCACTCTCTTTTAATTTTGGTAAGGTCACAGAATATGCACCAGAATCTAGGCGAATAGTTGTTTGTTTAAATAAGTTCTCACAAATGGCATCTTCACTAGCAGAGTTACAAAGATTGTCGACATGGTTTTCTATTTCCCAAAAGCCTTTAATAAGAGAATAAAGGTTCTCTTCCTCTTGCTGCTTAACGTTTTTTGATGTTGTTGCTAATTCGCTGCGCAAAAACCACCACCAGACACTACCCAACCGAATAGAGTTTTTTGTAAAATGGGCAAATTTTTGGACAAACGCACTTGCCCAACGCACATTAGCTCAAAAAATAGACCGGCACCAATCAATACATCTACACGGCCCGGTTGGTAAAATAAGGGATCTGCCAACCTTACGTTTTGTGGGATATTCCAGCTTTTTACTTTGATGCTAACGCTAGGCTGGTAGTCTGTTATAGTTGGCACCACAACAACAGAGAATGAAGTTCAAAAATCTCCATGTTGAGATTTTACGCATATATCGGCAGATTTATCTGCTTTAAAAGTACCATCACCAATACCTGAGATGGATACGCACGCTTTCGTTGTCTTCAGCTGAAGTTGATTTGCTAGACGCCCAGTAATAAAGTTGAGCTGTGAAGCTGAATCCAAAATAGCTCGACAAGGTACGAATGAACCTGAACGATTTTTGATCAAGATTATAGCTGTGGCTAGCAACACATTAAAAGAAGACTCTTGAGCTTCAGGTGGAGGACTGGAGATTAAAGATGAAACAAGTGTGGACTGCGCTGATGCTGGCACCTGCGCTGGCGTTAACGAATGTAGAGATGTAGATGATTCGACGACGGCATTATCGATATGCAGTAGTGAATGATGTTTCGATGGGCAATGACGGCAGTGGCCAGATTTACAGTTTTTTAACATATGCTCCTTTTTTAAGCAATTTAAGCATAGTTGCAATATTTTAGCTTCTTTAAACCGGAGAGTGGGAGAAAGATTTCCAAAACCAGAGCAATTAGTAATGTAGTGCTCTTTTGAGTCACAAAACGTACACAAAAACGATGCTTCTGTAGAGGCCACAAAAACACTACGCCCAGTTGAGGAGGGCTTTCTGTTAGCTAACTGACTTGGCACTTTGGCTGGCATGGCACTCTCTAAATTTTCTAATATGCGACACCTATTTTCTAAAAATGTCTCCATAGAAGACCAAGTCGGCAGTTTGTGTATAGGCAAATTCTCTTCCCATTTTATTTGTGTTTTTGCGTCAAGCTTTGAGGTAACCAAATGTACCAAAAAACCATCAGCGATTTGTTCTTGTGTACCTATAGTTTGCAGTGCACGCATATGAGCCTTAAGCTTATCACTAAGCTGACGAAAATTTGCAGCAGAATCTTTCTCAACACCTTTCAGCCCAAAAATCTCCTTAATGTGTGTCTGAAAATTAAGCAATTTATTATCAAAACGATTTTTTAATAATTCAATAGCCTTATCATAATTAGCTTCGGTAGGTTCCAATGATGAAATAGTGTTTAAAGCAGCATCCTTCAAACTAGCACGCAAATGTTGAAATTTTTCTATTTTGCTTAATTCATTATCATTGTGAATGACGGTGCTAAACATAGCAAAGTAATCTGGCCAACCCATGTACGATCCAGAAAATTGTGGTATTTTAAGTTCTGGCAATCTTGATTTACGGTGTGACATAGACAAATATGGTAAAGTTTCATCCAAAGACAATTGATGAACGGTAGAAGAGTGTTGGTTCAATTGTGTTTTTTTATTATAATTCAATTGACGAGTTAATTTAGCCTTAACTTCCAAATACATCGCCACGAAATTATAACGAGTATTGCTTTCCAATTCGCCGCTATCAACTTCTTCAAGAGAGAATTGTGCATGCTCAAAGCTTTTGTTAAGATTATCGGCGAATCCAAGACGGACCAAAAGCTCTGAATCATCATACTCTTTCAACTGCACAACATTTAGCGCCATGTTAAGGTGTACCAACTGCTTTACGATTGCAGCGACCTTATTTTTATAAGGAGACAAATTAACAACCTCTGTTGTGTCACCGTTGGCAGAAAAATGTTCGTCTTCGTTTGCCATTGTACAAATAATTTAAAGAAAATAAATGTATGTAAATAGATCTCGTTGTACAATGGCTACGTCACAACAAGTAAATATTTTTTCTGTTTTGTTTTTTATGTTAACCGGTAAATACTGTATGTATGCAGTTTGATCCGACAAGCAAATACGTACACCCTTCAAAGTTTAATATTTAGCAAACAAAGGTGTTTAATTATCCGAATTGATAATATACCGAAACGATTTTATTTAAACAATCTCGTCGGGGTCACCAATGTTTGAGCCTGCAGTCTTTTCTGTAGGCAAGAGCGAAAAAAGAAATAAACAAAAAGAAAATGAATACAAATAGTTGTAATAAAGTCGACTTCTTTATTAGAGTTCAAATGAGCAACTAACACAAAAAATTAAAAGAAGAAAACAATAAGTCGCCGATTTTTCCAGTGTAAGGAAACATAGATTTTAGCCGCAAAGGAACAACAGATGCCATAACATATTTCCGTCCGATATTGTAGCGTCATCGAAAGATATATTTTGCTTAAAAACGCTTTGTCCGGATGATGCATTGCAGCCCCATTTACTGATCAATGTCAGTTTCTTAGGAAGGATTTCTACCACATTTTCAGGAAGACTATCCAACAGCCGTTTTGCTGTATGGTCCATAAGATCCTGCATATTGGCTTTCACAGAGACTTCATTAAACTCCGTATGCAGCGGTAGTTAATCAATTTTGGCTTTCTAAACATGCTTGTATCCGGGTAAAATGTAAGCTCCATGCTGCCTTAAAGATGCCCGTAGTATCTTGTTTTTCTCTTTAGAAAGTTGTAAGTCCATAAACAAAGCCAAAGCTTTTTCGGAGCCATACTTTTTAAGGTTTTCGTTTCCTTAATCCTTTTTAGTCGCAGTGGGATTGGATTTGCAACAGATTTTGTAATCTGTGACCTTGCTTTTTCATAATCCTTTGTATATCAAATAGACGGCGCTTCCGATAATTGATTCGTGGTCAAATCATTGGTGGAATCAGCCAGTTTCCTCTCTCTTGTAAGATTTAACAGTCCTCCATTTTTTTCTTGTCCTTCCTCTTGCACGTCCGATTGATTTGAGTTTAGACTGGCATGCATCATGAAAAGTTTATTTTTATATTTTCGCTTCTCTGTATATTGCCGTATTAACTATTAAGTTAAATAATTTAAAGTTGTTCAACGTCATGTTTGAAGTGTCTTAAAATTACTTGTCTCGCCAACTTTCAGTCGTAGACTAATCCTAGGATTATGATTGTTTTCAAATATATAGTCTAATCTACCTATTACCTGTATACATATGAGCTTAGGTCAAGTTATGTAATTTTGATATCATGCGCGTGTCCGAATAATATTTGTGCCTATCTAAATTAGGTGCGTACCTTTATTTGTACATCCTGTATCTGCACCTGATCTCAGGGACACAGAGGATCTCAGATAAGCTTTACAGAATGAAAAACAAAAATCATATATCTTAACAATAACGAACGAAACAATAACAATAAGAATGGGTTTTCAAGGTAATATGTCATAAATTGCCCAAAAATGCATGCAACATATTTTTAGAAGCATGTCTTTTTTCAAAATTTTACCTCTAGCAAAAAATGGGGCAAGGACGGTAAGCTGGAAATTTATGCATAAGGTAAAGGAATAATCAAAGAACTTATTTTGAAATATGGCAAATATAGAACTTTATAGTTTTTTTTTATTCTTTTCTTAATAAATATATCTATCAATAGAATCAAAAAGAATGACGATCCGTTATCTACTTTTCGAGACACTGTATCTGAAAGCGGACCAAATTACCTAAAAATTGTGTTTTTTTAACACTGAAAATCAGTCACCTTTGAAGGGCTATATCTTCTGAAACAAAAATCTGATTATAATAAGAGTAGCATATTTTAGACCGTTGGACAATTTAGGGGCACATGAAACTTTCTCAATTAAAGGAGAGAGAATAACATGCTTGTTACGATAATAAGATAATTGTGAATTATAGCGCCGTATGTATCAACCTTTTTTTTGACAATGAATTTTTTCGAAAATAAATTGATTATGGTATATTATAATATTATATGTATAAGAAATTTTCGAAAAACACTTTAAAAATCTTCTAAAATTAAAAAAAAAATAATTTTGAACATCTAATATGAAAGGTACTCACCCATCTGTTATTTGTCCAATTTTAGTAAAAAAAAACATATGATTGTTTTTTAGACACTTTGTAGTAAAAACAGAGTGACTGAACTAATAATTTGTTTTTATGAAAAAAGTCATGTTTTGATTGTAGCATTTTATAGTTGCATAATTATCATATTTTTTTTTAATAGTCAGAATTTTTGTTACGACAGTATGGTTACAGCCAATCATGTTATGAAATAGAAGGTGTCAATCATGAAATAGTAAAATATTTACTATAATAATGATGGTAGCGGTCATGTTGATGGTTAGAACCTATTTATAAACTAATAACTTGATTGTGACAACCATACGATTGCAGCAGGGATAATATAGTGATCATGTTGCAACCATGTTTTTTCTATTCGTGCGGAAGGATGTCCATTAATTTAGGTAAAAATGAGCATCCCCGCTTGCATCTTCGCGTTATTTTCACCATTTAACAGACAGTCAGCAGACAGACAGCCAGAAAGACAGAATCACAGGTTTTAATTTCTGGAAGTTTTATATGTAGTAAACGCTCTAAAATTACAACTTGTGGTTTATTAACCACAAAGCTTTGCCTTTTCGGTTTTTGCTCATTGAAGTAAATATAAAATGGGGAACCACCAAGTTATTCGAAGTGCATACAATTCGGTCATAGGCATGTGAAATTTAATACTCTTGTACAAATTTGGGTCAGTTGATGACTGAAAATAAGAGTGAAAGTTGTTTATTCGGCTGAAATTTTTTTTAAAAATATGTCAAATATACGTCAAAAACACCTTATCTTTGGATACTAAACTTAATTTAATGTTACTAAATAAAAATTATTTTGTGTTAAAATAAAGATAACGTAATTAGTTTTATTATTATTTCATCATTTTCTGTGAAACAAAATTTCCAGAAAATAGAATTTTTCAGCAATTAGAACAACCCGAGGAACAAAGTGGTTCTAATTTGTGAGATTCTACTGTATTGTAAAAACAAAAATAAATGAATAAATTATAATTTAATTTAGATTATTCTCATTTAAGTTGTTCAAAAAAAAAAAAAATAATATAAATAACAAAAACAACAGTTTAAAAAAATTAGTCTTTACATAAAGAAGTTGGATAAAATAAATATTCCAAATTAGTGTAAAATAAAAGTTAAAAAAATAAAAATTAAAAAGAAATGAAATTGTCATAATTGTGTAAGTTTAAAAGATATAACGTTTTTTAACTAATTATGGTTTCCATTCTGAAAATAAATTTTTTATCGGTCAAGCGAATTTTAGATGAAGCATTACTATTTTTATTTCTTTCATTACATAATCTTTATGAAAAATCTCAAAATCCTTTTTTTAACACGTAAATTTTGTACATTATCTGTCGTAGGTCCTTGAAAATTCTCAACGTCATTATGTAAATTAAAGCTTAACTAATTCTACTTTTGACTGTGTTAAACCAAGGATTTTAATATTTTTTTTTTAATTCTGTGAAAAAAGTGTAAATAAAAAAAGAAAAAAGTGATAAATCCACAGAAAGTTGACATGCTATATCTAAACATCCGATTGACCGAGCTATTTCATTTCAGAATCGTCAATAATTATAACTATTTGAAAACAAATTAAAATTCTTAAACATTCCGAAATTTTAACCCCTTGCGCTGCAAAACCCATTAACATATTTTTACACTTATATTTTTAACTGATTTGGAATATTTTTCCGCAATGGGACATATGTTTAAAACCAAGTTTTATATTAAATATATAATTTAAATTTAATTTGTTTAAATCAGTGGCGTCCAAACACTAATACTATGATATTTGCGTTTGTAGTAAAGAGCTTTTTTTCAGGGACGGAAAATTCAATACGTTAGTACTTTTCCCTCAACTTGAAAATAACTTTTCAAACACTCAACGATCAGTCTATGTTCACTAAAAAAATACATTTAATAAAGCGTGGGAACAGTTGTTTTTGTTTATTGAAAACAATGACGGCGATCCCGCATGTTTGGTTTGTGGTTATAATGCTAAACGCAATCACAAACATACCATTAAAAGGCCTTATAATACATGCCAAAAGAGATTTTTGAATAAAAATTTAGATAGGGCCAAATTAGTAGATGAACTGAAATTAAAGTTTTAAAAGAAAAATTTGCCAATCGACCAATTTCAATATGAAAAAAATATCGAAAAAAAGATTCCTTTTATTGTTGCTCTATCCTTTGCAAAGCACAGCAAGCCTTTTGAAGATGGGGTTTTTTGTTTCAAGATCTTTCAAAAGAAGTATTAAAGTGTTTTGGCTTAAATAAATTATACAACTAATAACATTTCGAAATTCAAATTTTCCATCCTTGTATTGTGCCCTCATATATGTAAAAGACCTCGTCGAAGCTCGCTGTAGGTGTAAAAGCTCTTTTGTAAAAGCTTGCACATTGTGCATATGTGTTGGACGCAACTGGTTTAAATTAAAAAATTAGTATACAAAAACAAAAACTCAACAAAAATTAAAAGTCAATTCCATACATAAAATTAAGTAAGCAAATCTTTAAATAAAAATTAAAAATACATACAAGTCTTTTAGTAAAAAAAGTATAAAAAAATATCTATGGCTTAATATAGAAAAGTCGTATCTCGATTTTTAGACACTTAACAGGACAAGGAAATAAAATAAAACTAAAAAAAATAAACAAAAACCGTTTTAATACAATTTTTATTCAAAACAAAAAACAAATTTATCATTTCTACTTGCAAAATTTGTTGAGGCAGATGTGTTTAAGAGTGGTCTACAAGAAAACTTTAAAAACACGATATTTGCTGTCAAATATATTGTTTTTAGAAATTGAAGGAATTTTTTTAGTAGTTGCAGAACGTAAATCACTTAGTTTTTTTTGGGATTTGTAACCGAGTTGGGGGGGGATATATCTCATTAATCCCCCCCCCCCCCCCCCCTCCACCGAAATCTGCGCTTGGGTTGAATAGATGCATTTACAATCTGTAAAAATTGTAATACTCTTTCAAAATTTAAAGTTATTATTAAAAACTATTTTTTAAAACTTCGCAAAATAAAGTGTTTAATTTAATCAATTTTTACACCATCTACCATATATGTTGAGAGTATATTTACATCAGTTTGTACTTAAGTGGTTTTTGTGTTACTACAGGGTTTTTCAAAAAATACAAAAATATAATAAAACAAGCTATATGTGAAGTATTAACGAAATTCTTTTTTTATTTGAAAGATCCATGCATGCCATTATGTATGGAACATAACATCGCCATTATGTATGGAATATAACATCGCTCATATATGCGAATATTGTAAATTTAAATTCAAGATGACCATCATCACAGCAAATACCCGTTCGAAATATATTATGTATTATATTTATAATTCACTATTATTAAAACATGAATGAATGAATGAATGAATAAAGAGCTAACTATATAAGTAAATGTGCGAATACATGTAATCAAATGTGTATAATTAGAAATTTCTCTGCATCGAATTCAACATATCTATTCCGCTGTTATAAATTTTGAATTTGACTATTTTCATTACTGTTAATTTCTATAATTGCATAAGAAACTCTTTTTAATATATACAAATTAATACAAGTGTGAAAACATCTGATCGATTCAATAACAATAAATACAACCATGAAACTATTGTTTAATATACTACCTGCTCTTTGAAATACAACCCAACTGGTTTGTGTGCGCCATCAATTTTTGAATTAGCATATAATCAACATAGCAAACAAATTTATTGAATAACATAAACATCAACAAATTAAAATTCAAATAAATCTCCTGTAATACCATCAATTTCATATTCATCAGTGCCTAGGTCAATGATGTACGCAATTTGCCGTCTTTGAATGTGATCTCCCCGCAAGCTATACAACACAATTTTATCTCCAACATTGACTACAAGTGATCAAATTTCTTATCCTGTTACAGGGAATAATCAATTTCTTCATAGCCCATTGCGTGCTGTTCAACCCAAAAAAACTGTTTTCGTTCTTCTTCAGATGATGCATATTATTACATAACATCTAAGGTTGACCTAATTGCTGATGTTTCTGCTGAATTTTTTTAAAACGTTTTTGGTTCATACTGGGAATACGTTAGTTCGTGAATATATTTATAAAGAAAGACCACAGAAAAAATTATTGCCAAAAAAAATTCAATTGTTTTTTCTTTTTTTTTCATTTTTAATTAAAATTTTAATCATATCAATTCAATTTTTAATTAATAATTAACTTGGTGTAAAAAATATTCTAGTTTATAATAAACGCTATTGACAACATATAAAGAAATAAAAAACGTTAAATATGCTGTACTTAAACTCATATTATTTTGTTTTATTTATATCTTAACTTTTATTATAGTTATTCAAATTGCAAAATGTTTTTTAAAAATATTATTATTATTACGCATATTACTAAAAGCGTCATAACTTAATTTTTTAAGTAAGAGAGCCACACTGATTGTTTAAATTTACCAAAACAACATCGTCTATGTGGTGTTTGTATGCGTCAGAGCGTACACACATAAGGGGATTTGGCTTAAAATTGGGTGGTTTGAAAATTTATTGATAAAAAAATTAAATTTGGATAGATTTTTCAGATTGATAATTGAAAGCTATTTCTGCTAAATTAATGGTGTATTGGTTTTAATGCAGAGCTTGATAACTCATTTTATATCTTATTTTTTATTTTATGAATCTATGAAAAAATTATAATCACTTCATATCAAGGATAAATGTTTTTTTTACATATTTTCGAAAAATGTCATAATATAAATAATAAGTAAACTTTTTTTGGTACTATGAATGTGGAAAAAGTACTATTTTTTAAACAGATTAGTACTATTTTGAATATTTATTTATCATCCCTGGCATGCATTTGTCAGTTCAAATATTTTGTTACTGTTTTTTTATGTTTGAAAATTAATTATTTCTTATTACCATAAATACATTGAAGTGAAGTGTTAGATTATTTTTTTAATTTACTTTTTTGTTTCTATAATAATTTTTCAATAAATTTTTACAAAAATTGTAACAAATTTTTTATATGGTCCAAATTCAAATAAAACTTTTTATTGCATTTACAAATATTTTATTTGAAATTCGATTTAAGTTTATTCCGTTTGTTGCTTAGTTCATCTTCGGACAATACTTGGGAGTAGTAAGTTGATTATGCCAATTAATTGACGATTTGAATTCATTCAATGCCAATGAAATTTTTTGGCATTACCATTGTTTGGTAATTATTTAAAATTTCATTACAATTAGTAATGCCTCAATGGAAACGTCATTTATGATATTATTGAATTTTCGTCTTATTAATTCAATAAGATCTCACACTAAATGCCCTAAAAGCAAATACACGTATCCCATTTTTTATGTAATAAAAAATCTGAAATCCCTCTTAAGGCACTTTTAGAGTATTCAAAAACCGAAAACCGGTCAACCGGTTTCTTTTTTGTTGAAAAACCGATCGGTTTCGAATATTTTGTAAATTCGAAGAAAACCGAAAACCGGTCTTTTTTGTTCGGTTAACCGGTTTTTTTAATTACATCACCAACAGGGTTACTTTTATTTTTCCGAACACTTATAATCGTTTGGTTATGAAGATTTAGAAGCAAGTCTGATAGATTCAGATCAATTCAAATAGTTTAATTTCTGATCTAAATAGCACAATAAGCAGTATTCGAAATCCTAAAAAAGCGACTGTACAAAATCATTCATCATTATATGTGACCTTCTCCGAAAAATCGTCTTAAAACGAAACATTTAAATTGCATATTATTTCTAAAATATTATTTTAGAAGTGAAAAATAGATTTTCTTTTTACATATTTAAAATGTAATATTAAAAAAACTTATTTAATGCCAAACGTTCAAATAACTAACGTACCTAGTTTTACCCAATTTACAAACTTAATCTCTATTCATTTGATATGAATATTGTTTTATAATATTAATTTTTATTAATTTTTAAAATATTTTATTAAAAAATATTAAAACCAATAAATAAAATGTTGAAATGAAATACAATAAAAAAATATTATAAAATACATAAATGCATGTTTTTATATACAAAATTTACTAAAATTAAAACAAAATAAGGTAAAAACGTTTTGTAAAAAAAAATTATATTTTATTCAATTGTAACTACGATTTTGGGCATTGATTTGATTACAGTTACTTTAAACAATGCCAAATGAAATAAATACAATTTGCAATGAATGGTAATCATATTTTTACAATTGGCATTGATTTTAAGTAATGCCAATTAAAATTGAATGCCAATGAAAAATTCCCAAGTATGATTCGGACAATATTTCAAAGTAGTCCTACAAGGGCTAAACAAATATGAAAATTAAAATACAAATAATTGTCTATTTTAGGGATTAAAAATTCAATTATCCATTAAAAGCTTAAACTCCGAAAATTACAATGAAGAAAATAATTGTTGCATACTTCAAGGCTGTCCGACGAAAGAAAATATAAAAAGTGTTGTCAGTGGAGTGGATTTTTAGGAATTCCTTTTGGTATATGGAGATCAGGGGATTTGCTGAGAATGACAATAACATTTTTGGGGATAAAATATAAACAATAATTTCTTGTTTTATTATTTTTTTATTATTTTTAAACCTGGTAATTTTTTAATATTTTGCACATTTCTTTTATAATTGATGGCAACACTTAATAGTTTTAGGAGGTGTTTCCTGATCTTGGTTTGCTTCAGTCGAACGAATATACAATAATAGAAAACATTCATTCGGAAACCCCGTATTGTGTCTGGCAAGACTCTGCGGGTACAAATTTAAATTCACTTTGGTTTAAAAATTATTTTCCCCAATGCTGCTATTGTCAAAATTTATATTAATCTGCTGAAATGGCAAGTTGACATGTATGAGAAAAGTTCTCAAACTGATAAACAGACTTTAATTCTTAAATTATTGAAATGATAACTTAGGTTTATAAAATTTTGTATGGTTATATAAATTAATAAATGGATAACTTACCGATTCAAATGAATCGGTTATATTTTAAAGTAATTTAAGTAGGTACATAATATAATTTTTATAGAAAATACAATTTGCGTATCAGAAAAAAACAATTTGGGGATTTTTAGAGATGACAACAACAGCGAAAATTGCTATTACCAGGAAATGGGAACTGGAATAAGAATACAAAAAATGTAAGTACTTACACTATGGTAAAATAATACATTATTTAAACAAGGGGGTGTCATTGGAGGCAAGTAATTACCCAAAGCTTACAAGTATAAGCATAAGTAATTCCTTACTAAGAAAGTACTGAAGTAAGTAGTTACATGCTAGCAATGGAGGCTAAGATAAGTACATACTTGTGTTGTGTGAAATAAGTCGTTAATTATAAAAAATCTTTAAACAATTTCTAAAATTTCATAGAAATTTAGATACCTGAATTTAGTTTAGATTTTATTTAGCCAGCTCACATCCACACAAAATATAACATATAAAAGCAATAAACTTCATACACTTTGTTCTAAAGTTTTTATTATTTTGTTGTTTTTGTGATTTTTAAACCCAATACTGAGTAATAGCAGATAAGGATAGTCGACGTGTAAATCAACCTTTTATTAGTCCTTTTTTAGAAAACGTTGGAAAAGATAAACACGTTAAATTAAATAAACAAGGCAATTAATTGATCGGTTTTTAAAAACTTAAGTGTATTTTTGGTTGTTTTTACCAAAATAGTATTACGAGTGTGGAAATAATTTATAATAGCCAAGCAAAACCACACATTACTAAATAATATGTAAAGTAATGTGTAGCCATGGGGGCTCATGGATTACTTTAAATCTTACTTCACTGATGAATTTTACAGGCGATGAGCCTCAAAGTAATGTATATACCCATTAATTAAGAGGTGATAATGTAAGGGGTTACTTATATGGTTATGAGAATGGAAAAAGTAATGTGTCTAAAAATAGATTTTTAAAAAAGAGGAATTTTTATTAAAAAAAAATTATAAGAAATATTTTTAACGTTATTAAAAATAATGTGGTCATGATGGGAATCGAACCTGGGAACTCTGGTTGCTAGCTAAGAACTCTACCCACTGAGATATCGACGCATATAGTATTTGATTTAAACTTAAATGAATTGTTGCGCTTAGTTTTTTCTCTAGTGTTGTCAAAACCAACATTGCTTATAAAAAAAAACAAAGTAATGTATCTAAAAATATTTCAATTATTACTTTACATTTACTAATTATATATTACGTAATCAATAATCAGTAAGTTATTACTTAAGCTTGCAAATAATGAAAAAGGTAATGAGCTGTAATTACAAGGTAACGCGTTAGTATATCGCACCCATTACCAAAGATTTGCTGGGAGAGGAAAGCCAAGTATAGAGATTTCATCGAAAGAAGCGGCCAAATAAGATAGCTTACATATTACAAGGTTCGGTAACTGCGAGGAAAATGATCAAATTTCCCTGATTTTAAAGCAAATTTTTCTCATTTCTAAACAAATTTCAGCAAAATCTGGTAAAACCCAATTTGACTTGCAAAAATATCAATTGGTCTTGCAAAGAATATAAATTGGAAACAAAAGAATACAAGATATTTTGTACATATGTATACTAAACATTGTAAAAAAATTGTGTTTTGGAAAGAATTTTCGGCCCTGGGCACGCCACTGCTGACTGAAATAACTACTTATTTTAATCAGTACTATATTACATTAGTAAGTAGCACACAAAGAGTTTCACTAATTACAAGGCTATTTACGCGCTTATTTAGTTTTGTCCGCGATGTCCCAAAATTCATGGGTGTTCGTTACCCTCTCGCTTACAAAAAAGTGTGAATAATGATACTTAACGATGATGGTATCATCGTTACTTGTAGTGAAGAAATAAGTGGTTACCTACAATAATAAAGTAAGTAGTAACTTTTAATAAAACAATAGTGTACCTTACTGAATTAAAATTTTCTTAAATAAATCAATAAGAATAATTTGTATTTAAATTTATAAAGAAAAAACCTATAAAAATTTAAGTTTATAATTCAATGATATTTCCCATTAAAAGGCATTTAAAATGTTAAAATTTAAAAAATCACTTATTACAGCAGATAATTTTCAATTTTGTTGTAAAGTTTTTCAAAAGAAATTAATAAATATAATATGTTAATACAATATACATTATTTTGCGTGTACATTATAGGGTCTCAAAAAAATTTAAATATTGACTATCCCTGCCCCTAGTTATGTTCATTTGGTGGTAAAACCACGTCTTGTAAAAAATTAGGGTGCCGCATTGGCCCCAAAGTTTGAAAAAGGGATTACAAGGAGAAAATATGACTTTTTATTGAATATCTGAAAAGTTTTTATATTTTAAGACGAGTTTGAATCAATGTGAAAAACACCCAAGTTATTAAATCTTCCTCCCAATTAATGTGACACAGACCACTTGTTGTAGTAGACAATTTATTGAAATTGTCTACTACAACATCATTTTTGTATTATATTAATTTTAATATACTTAAATGAGAAGTATTTTTCACCTTGTGTTTGCTAATTTGTTTTAAATTAATTCCATATAGTTCAGAATTTTTCAATGCTGGTTCTAAATCTCCAAATTTAAATTTTAAAAAATTTTTAAAGACATTTCAAAAAATCAACGATTGGACTTTAAGGTTTTATTAAGCACATATAAGGGATTAAAAACGTCAAAAATTATAAGTATTCTTCGTATTCGTAAGTATTTTTTCGTTTGGCGAGGGCATCGTTTTTTTTTTTTTTAGCAATTTTTCCATTTTATTTTACAAATTCCATAGGTTTTTGGTCGGAGACATATTATTATAGAGACATACTAAATTTCCACTGTTTAAGGTCAAATTATAGGGGATTTTCATTTATTTTTTAATATATTAATGGTAGCGGGCAAAGCCCGCTGCGCTGTTAGTGTAGAAAAATGTTGCCGAACTAAAGCCCGGAATTGCCCGGGTGAACGCCCGGGAGTACACCAAGTCCCCAGAAAATTATCCGGAGTCCTCAATTTTTACTATGTTCCTGCCCAAAATTTTAAGATGAACCGCAATAATGAGCAGCCCATACTACAGGTAGCACATATATCAAATTTCAGATTTTTTCCCTTTGAACCCTCATTTTTACCATGTATCTGCCTAAAATTCTAAAATGTAGCTGATCAATGATCAGCCGATAGATTTTCGAAAAATTACTTCTTAACTGTTATCTACACAGAAGAAGGAGCCTGCATACTTAATTTCAACTTCCTAAGTCCAACGGTTTCCGCCTTAAAGGCCGAAATTTTTCGCCCTTTAAACGACCATTTTTACCACGCATACTCCCAGAAAAGCATATTAAAATTTCAAGTTTCTGGCTGAAGAGGCTTGGGCAGTCCGTGAAAGGGGAGTTTTTCCCCCATTTTGCTCTTCCCCGAAGAAGCTTCCAAAACCCAAGTTTTAGCGTATGTTTACGGTGGAGAGGGAACCTACATACCAAAATTCATTGGTTTGAACTGGGCGATGTTGAATGAAATAAATAAATATTTATATATTTACACATTTTCACATTTACATATTTGCATATTTATTCATTTGCACATTTTCCCATTTGCACATGTGCGTGCACATTTATATATTTGCACATCTACATTACCATTAAACCATCAAACAATCAAATTTCAACTTTTGCACATTTAAACGTCTGGACATTTACATTGGAGTAGGAACCAATGTACCAAATTTCAACTTCCCAGCTGCAGCGGAATTTTCTGCGTTGGATTTTCCAAAAATCGCCCCTTAGCTGTTATCTACACTAGAGAAGGAACCTGCATTCCAAATTTCAATTTTCTATATTCAGCGGCTTGGGCAGGTCGTTCAGTGGGAGACCTTCCCCTTTTTGCCGCTATCCATAGGAGTTTACAAAAATGCCCCTCTCCGTTGGATTTTCCAAAAACCACGTCTTACCTGTTGGCTACACTGGAGAAGGAACCTGCATTCCAAATTTCAACTTCCTAGGTCCAGCGGTTTGGGCATGCCGTTAAGGTGGGACATTTCACCATTTTAAACCCCATTATTACCACATGCCTGACTAAAATTCTAAAATGTAACTTATCAGTGAGTTCGTCCATACTCCAGGAAATACATATTTCATATTTCAGTTTTTCTCCCTTTTTGCCCCTCCCCGTCGGAATTTACAAAAATCCCAACTGGTCCACCCAGTATGCACCTAAGGTGGAATCCAATATACCAAATTTCAACTTCCCAGCTCTAGCGGTTTTGGCAGGCCATCAAGGGGGAGAATTTTACCCTTTTATGCCCCACCCCGTTGGATTTTCCAAAAACCACGTCTCAGCTGTTATCTACACTGGAGAAGAATCCTGAATACAAAATTTCTATTTCCTAGGCCCAACAGTTTGCGCAGACCGTATAGGGGGAGACTTTTCGCCCTTTAAACTCCGATTTTTCCAATGCCACTTTCCAAAATTCTATAATTTACCTTATCAAGGAGTTAGCACATACTTCCAGGAACGCACATTTCAAATTTCAGGTTTCTAGCTAAAGGGGTTTGGGCTGGCAGTGAAATGGGAGTTTGTGCCCCCCCCTGAAGTGGAAATTCCTTCCCCGTCTTAGCGGATTTCTACGCCGGAGAGGGAACCTACATACCAAATTTCAGCTTCCTACCTTCTGCGGTTTGGGCTGGGCGATGTTGAACGAGTAAGTCAGCCAGTCAGTAACGTTATTCCTTTATATAATGAATCTTCTCGATATTATTTTCCTAGGTCTTTAAATAATATGTTATTTTATTTCAGAAAATTAACCCTTTAGTGCTGTTGGGGTCTACATGACCCTATAATGAAAATATATTGATATTTTCTCAGTCAAATAAGAATATAGTTTAATTTTTTTTAACGAATATAGAACAATTCTAATAACAAACATAAAAACTTGAAAAATCTTATAATATCTTTATTTAAACAAAACAAATAAATTTGTTGGATTTAATGTTTTAACAATATAATAAAAAAAGTTAATGTTTTTTTTTTAATATGGAAATGCAAAATAATCTCCGACTCATTTGTAGTTATTTGTAGTTATGTAGTGATACTTTCAATGTAATTTATCTCATATTATACACAGTGCAAATAAAACAGCTGGTTGTCGAGATGAAAGTTTTATAAAGATAAATTAAAAGTTATAAGTGAAAGAACTGAAAGAAAAAATAAGGCATTTAATATAACTGAGGGAATATTACAATTAAAGGTAAAAGAAATAAAAAAATTAATTCAAGAGCAAAAGATAAGTTATTTCTGCTGGGATATGACGAATTGCAAATAATTGGGCCTAAGCTCCTTCTATTCTGCAAGTTTAGCGTGTAAACCGGTTAACTGGGATGTAGTACTTTTTACAAATGTACGATTTTGGTACAAAATGATATTGTTGATGACAATGGTGAATCTACAGATGACGTACGAATTGACAGGTAATTTGAATCTGCAGAAGAAGACGGATCAGTTGCTGGTGCCGTAATGAATGGTTCCGATTTAATTGCATTTAAGCCCCTTGATGAGGAAAGAACTATTGGTCCGGGGAGGCCTAGAATAATGCGTACAGGTTAGCCAGGCAGACCTAAGAAGCAATGCAACACTTTAAATTTGATTCGAGCAGATGAAATAAAAGTACCTGAAACAGTAAAAGAAGCCTTATCATACTTGGCCGTAAAGTATGAAGATATAATAGTATGTGCTGATTTTAATTATAATATTCTTATTGAAAGTCATCTTTCTTATGATATGAAATCTATTGGCTTGCACCCAGTCAATACAATACCGACACATTTCGCATCAACAACCAATACGCTGTTAGATATATTTTTTGTCAGTAATAAACAAAAAGTTTTGTTTTATGATCAACTATCCACGCCATGTTTTTCCAAACATGATTTGTTGTTTTGTGCTTTTGACTTCAGCTTGCATCACTTATTGGACCCATTTACTTACTATGATGTGGTTAAACCAAGGACCCTTGAAACCAGGATGAACAAACTACAAAATTTTTAGCCACCCATGATGCCATGATGCCATGAAGTCATGATGCCAAATGATGTGACTACAAAAATTCTTAGCCGAGACCACAACATTCTTAGCCGATTTTCAGAAAAACTTAGCCTCTAGCAAGGGTTGTAACAATTCAAACATGTATGTATTCAAATCACAATCACTAAGCTTGCGCTACAACCCTTGTTAGAGGCTAAGTTTTTCTGAAAATCGGCTAAGAATGTTGTGGTCTCGGCTAAGAATTTTTGTAGTCACATCATTTGGCATCATGGCATCATGGGTGGCTAAAAATTTTGTAGTTTGTTCATCCTGGTTTCAAGGGTCCTTGGTTAAACATCAACCATAGTATTTTGTACTCTGAGCTCTTTCAAGTTGATTGGAGTTATATATATTTTACATGCTTTCTGTCAATGATCAGATCAAAGTCTTAGAAGACAATATGTCCAATTGAGCTTTCGTCATATTAAGTCAAATGCAACTGGTTTTGATAACATACATACAAAATTTCTTAAAATTATTATTCCCCAAAGGAGTATCGTTCTATTGCCATTCTCTCGTAATTATCGAAAGTTTTTGAGCGACTTCTTCGTCAACAAAATAAATACATTAACGACAAAATCTTGCTGACAAATAGACAATCTGGTTTCAGAGCTAAACATAGTTGTACAACTGCCCTAATTGATGTATCCGATGATATACTGTCGATCACCAAGTTCTTTGCTAAAAATTGCACAAAATGTTTAGTTTTTCTCCTTTATCTATTCGTTTGATTGCTTCATATCTGTCTGACCGTAGCCAATCTTGTTATTGTGATCATTACCTATTTTGATGCGTGCCACAAGGTTCAATACTTGTTCCTCTACTTTTCTCAATTTATATAAATGACCTAGATAAGCAGCTATTACATTGTAATATCCACTTATGTGCTGATGATGTACAACTCTACACTAGTAGTCACCTAAAAAATATTAATGACTCGACTTAAAACGTATTCATAATTCGGCAAATGCAAATGGCTTGTGTAAAAACTCCACGAGGTCTAAATGCTTGATAATAACGAGAAAACACTTAAACTATCGTTTGAACCAATGATATCTCTGGATAACCAAAGAATCAAAATTGTACACAAAGCACTTAAACTATCGTTTGTGCGATGAGTGGGGGACGGGGTCTTTCACAGAGGTTGAAAGCTCTCTGTCTGCTATCCACTTGGGGGTAAAAAGAAGCGATTCCTTTGTCCGAAATTCCAAAGCATTTCACAACTTCCGGTCTTAGACCAAGTGTTCCCTGGTAATGTCATTCAGGCACCCGTCTGATGAGAGCTAAATTGAGAAGGCGTACAGGACTAAGTGCAGGCGTATGCCGACGCGTCTCAGGAAACTAGGTGACAACCGATGACATTTAGTCACTGAAACTCAACTGTATTTAGCCGGAGTAGCGGTGTTGGCAGCCCCAACTCTAGGATCGGAGACTTTGGCCTAATCAGTCAATCTTCTTAAAATTCGTATGATTACAGAAACGTCAACAAATTCAAATTTAAATAATAATGATCCCCGTCGTCATCAACTTTTGGCTTTAAAAAACGGTTTATGATTGGTACATGGAATATAAGAACTCTCTCTGAAACAACGAGACTCGAGCAAGCGTGTAGGAAAATGATATCATACAAACTAGACATTCTGGGGTTAAGTGATCTATTGTGCAATGCTACGCACCAACCGACCCTGACGATGATAGTATGGTAAACTCGATTACGTGATCAGCTCTTTGCCAGCAGGGGATATTAAGATATTTTTGGGTGACTTTAATGCCAAGGTAGGAAACAACAACGACAACCTACAAGCTGTAATGGGCAAGCACGGCCTGGGATCCTCACGAAATAATAATGGGGACAGATTAGTTGATTTTTGCGCCCATAACCGACTTTTTATTGGCGGAAACAAATTCCCACATAAGAACATACATAAATATACTTGGGAATCGCCAGACGGTCAAACATTTAACCAAATTTACCATATAATTGTTAGTGGGCTTTTCCTAGGATCCCTTATGGGTGTAAAAGCTAGACAAGGTACCGACGTTGCCAGTGATCACTCCCTACTCGTAGGTGTTTTCCGTCTTCGACCTGCGGCAGTAAATGGTATAAGAGGAAAAGTCGTTAGATACAACACAACTCGCCCTCACGACCCAGCCGTTTCATCGGTATATAACCAGAACCTAAGGTCCAGTCTGGCACACATCGACCAACGTACCTGGTCAAACGTAGTTTTAGCCTGCAAGCATACCGCAAAATCAACTCTTGGATTGAAACAAAATAAAATTAAACCGTGGATCAGCCCTGAATCCTGGGATGAAATTGAAAATCGCAAGCGTCTTCGTAAAGCACGGATGCAAGCCAAAACAACTGCTACAAAAGAACAAGCAAAGTTAGCATACCGCCAGTCTGCACGAAAGGTGAATTATATGGTACGGGCTGACCGTGAAAAATATTTTAACTATATAGCGGAACAAGCTGAAAAGACATCAAACACAGGCAATCTACGCGGAGTTTACTCTGCTATAAAACAGATCAGCGGCAACAACATCCGATGTACTATGTCGTTAAAAGCAAATGATGGATCAGATCTAACAACAACTGAGCAACAATTAGAACGGTGGCGCGAACACTTCTCATTACACACATCAACTGTAGAGAATAACAATCCCGTTGAGGTGGTGACGCTTTCTACACGCGCAATCCGAGAAGAGATATTTCAACCCATTCTCCGACTTCTTTTGAAGTTGCAGCGGCACTGAACAAGCTAAAAACTTGCAAATCGTCTGGTCCCGACAACTTGCCCGCAGAGCTTTTAAAGTATGGTGCTAATACATTGGCGGAAGTTCTCACCCCACTGATAAGAATCAAATTCCTGCAGATTGGAAAGCGGGTGTCGTAGTCACAATCCCTAAAAAGGGTTACATAACTTAGTGTAAAAACTGGTGTGGCATTACCGTGCTTAACGCAATAGGGAAAGTGATGGCAACTTTAATACTACAGCGAACCTCACCAGTGGTGGAGCAGGTTGTGCGTAACGAACAAGCTGGCAGAGTATAACACACCCATGTACCTGCTTTTCGTAGATTTTGAACGTGCTTTCGATACAGTATCCCGAAGCTCTATGTGGTCTGCAATAATTGGTAAAGAAATACCGGAAAAAATCGTCGCCCTTATACGTGAGCTGTACAGAGACGCGGAATGTAAGGTCCTTTTCAACGGTAAGGAGAGTCAACCTTACACAAATATTACAGGCGTAAGACAAGGCTGTATCCTCTCCCCACCATTATTCATCCTACTATTAGACTGTATAATGGAAAAAACTAATAGGAAGGCCCCAATCGGCATTCGGTGGAACATGATGGAGTACCTTAATGACATAGACTACGCTGACGACATATGTTTAATGTCTCGCCGTTTTGTAGACATTGAAAAGAAGATAAATAGACTCTCCTTAAATGCTAACAACGTAGGATTGAGAATTAACTTCAGAAAAACAAAACTGATGCGTATTGGTACCAATTTTTCGTCACCACTTATTGTTGATGGTACCGTAATTGAAGATGTAGAATCTTTCAATTATCTTGGATGCAAAATTGCGAAAGACGGTGGTTTTGCAGCTGATACTAGCGATCGTATCAACAGGGCTCGTGTTGCGTTCCTCAAATTGTATAAATTACGTATATTCAACTGTAGCGTTAAATCTGTGCTGCTATATGGATGCACTACATAGAGCCTTACAAAACTGAACATGAAGAAAATACAATCGTTCGTAAGTCGGTGTCTGAGATAGATATTACGTATCTATTGGCCTAATTAGTTATCCAATGAAGATCATTGGAATAAGGCAGATTGTTGCTCAATCGAATTTGACATTCGAAGACGTAAATGGACATGGATCGGCCATATTCCCAGGCGACCACCTAGTGATATTGCTAGGGCTGCACTAGAGTGGAACCCTCAAGGTCAACGAAGACCAGGTAGACCACGTAATACATGGATCCGATGCATAAGAAACGAACATGAAACAGCTCGAAGAACCTGGAACGAAATTAAACTGCTTGCTAGAGACAGAAGTAGATGGAGAGAATTCGTTGTCGCCCTATGTTCTCCGTGAACTTTTTATTTAAGTATATTATGTTATATGTTTGTATTTAAATAAATAAATGACATACTTTGAAGACATCTGTATATACAGCCAAAAAAGTCCCTATAAAATGCGCTGTGTCCAGTAAAATGTCTTCAGAGTAAACACTAGAATAACGAAAAGTTTAAGGACAGTCCCCAAAGTAACAACATGTCTTCATAGTAACTTGTGGAACGAAAACTCGTCCCCGCAACATGTGCTGTGCATATATATATATATATATATATATATATGTATGCATTGCCCATACTTTGAAGACATCTGTATATACAGCCAAAAAAGTCCCTATAAAATGCGCTGTGTCCAGTAAAATGTCTTCAGAGTAAACACTAGAATAACGAAAAGTTTAAGGACAGTCCCCAAAGTAACAAAATGTCTTCATAGTAACTTGTGGAACGAAAACCCGTCCCCGCAATATGTGCTGTGCACATATATATATATATATATATATATATATATATATATATATATATATATATATATATATATATATATATATATATATATATATATATATATATATATATATGTATTTCACATACTTTGAAGACATCTGTATATACAGCCAAAAAAGACCCCGTAATATGAGCTGTATCCAGTAAAATGTCGTCAGTGTAAACAGTAGAATAATGAAAAGTTTGTGGACAGTCCCCAAAGTAATAAAATGTCTTCATAGTAACTTGTGGAACGAAAACCCGTCCCCGCAACATGCACTATGCACATATATATATATATATATATATATATTAGGGTGGCCCAAAATACAAAAGCATCGAATATTCGCGCTCCACAACGCTGATCCTATTCGAATTGTGCTTAAAAATGTTCAGTCCAAATTTGAGCACAATCGGTCAATATTTAGAGGTTGCGATAGTTTAATGATTTTTCGGGGTTAGATAGAAATATAACATACAATGATTTTTTATGGTGATATTCATTGTTTATTTAAAAATAAAAATATTTAATAAAACAAATAAATAAAGAATTAATAAAACTAAACTAAATTAAGTACAAATTATCATATATTTTATAATTTTTTTAAATTATCGATAGCCATTTTTGCAATATTAGCTTTAGAAACCCCGGGAAATTTTTTTCTATGGTGATCAACTAATCTGAGCAAATATTGCTTTTGCCCCTCATTTTTCGTAATTGAGCTGTTAAATTGGGTCACCAAAGCAACACCTCGTTCTGCACAGTCATTTACAACTTTTAAAAGTCTAGCATTTTCTTTCATCGAAATAAAAATGGCGTCGTCTTTCCACTCTGTAGGATCCTTTGAAAGAAATGACTGTGCCTTTTCTTGTCCATCATCGCATAGTAAATTAAAAAACATTGTTGACCTTTTGGTAACATAGGACTCAAGTGGATTTCCATGATTAAATACTTTTCCGTCCAGTCTCTTTAAGGCTTTAGCTTTTGGTGGTAGCTGGAGATTTTTCACCATTGTTTTTTTAGTTTCATATGTAACTCTGGAATCGAAAAAGGCAAGCCCTATTAAATATTCAGAAAAGTACCATAAATGTCGATGAAATGCTTTTACAGCAGCTTTAACAATTTTTTCATTGGGATAGTTTTCGAGTTGTTTAAGGAGGTTTTGGTCATTAAGAGGAGCATTTATTGCTAAAGGAGCTTCATTCCAGTATCGGCCATATATAAGACTAACAAACAAACTTATTTCGGTAACTGCTTTCTTTTCCTCCTCTGTGAGATCAAATTGATTTTGAAACATATATATTTTTATGCAATAGATCGCCTTCGTCATCCAACGAGCAAGATGGCACGCGCCTGGTGCATAAAATTTAGCTTTCATTGCTCCTTCTTTATGTGCACCAGCAAGAAAATAAAGACAAAGCGTAAGGAGTTCACGATAATCGTCCCTTGGCTGTTGAGTTTTGATGGCATCGGTATAATATTCATACATTTGCTGCTGGAGTTGAAGCAAGTCACTTGTATGGAATAGTGTATCATCTCCGACTTTGAAGTTTTCTTTATCAATATTTGGCCATTGATTTTTAAATCTTTTAAATAGTTGCACTTCGGGTCCTCCGCTGGGGCCAAAATACTCTTTAAAAACATTAGAAAGCATGACCTCAAACATATGATGGCGACAAGCAATCCATATTAGGTCTTTATTTAAACCTTTTTCAATTAAAGTACATGCACCTCGCTTTAAACCAGTATTGGAGGCGGTAGTGTCAAAGCATAGTCCTTGAATTTGGTTTTTTATTGACCAATCGGTACAAACACCCAAACAAGCGTTAGCATGTTCTACACCGGTTCCTTTTGTGATCTTTGGAACTGCTAAAAGTTTTTCTTTTCCATTGCCACTGATGAGTATAGCAACTCTATCGACTTTTTTGTTTTCATCAGAAATATCGGGCAATAATTTGCTGTCCCAGTGCAATACGACTGGATATTGTAAAGAGAATGAGTCCTTATCAGCTTCTGATATCTTTTTTCGGATATCGTTTCTTTTTCTTTGTATTGTGGTACGTGATAAGGCAATTTCGGATACAGGTATACCTAAGGCTTGAACTGCAGCTCCAACAACATACATGGTATTCCGATCAGAAAGATTTATACGGTCAATAGATCCAATAAAGTCGTTTGTAAAAACAGATTTCATTTTTATTTGTTTAGTTGTATTTTTTTTTCTTGAAACTTAACTTCTTCGTGCGATGAATATGACTCACTGTCGGAAATTTCAATATAATCCTTCAGCGTAGATAATCCAGCCACTTCTTCCATAGCTCTTTGACTTTCAATGTTACGCAATTTCCTTGCCTCTAATTCCACTTCTCTCTTTCGCTTGCGATCTTCTTTCTCCTTTGACTTTTTGTCTATTCCCGCCATGCTGCAACTCATATTATTTTCCCTCTGCATTATAAGAAAACATTTGTCCTCCTCATTCTTGATTGTCTTTAATGCATCTTTTGTGGCTACGTCTAATATTTTATTTAAATCTGCTTTGAACATGACTTCCTTTGCCCGACTGCTTTTGAGATTGTTTTTCCGACTCTTCTTCAAAAAGTTTTATATTTACCTAAAAGCTTACGAATAATTCTTACGATCGAATCAATTCTTTGAGTGGGAAGTCTTGCTCGTTCCCAAATCTCGGTCACTGCATTTGCCGTTTCTCGAATACTAATCGTTTCAGTTCTCTTTTTTTCCAAGTGATAAAAATTGAACAGTTTAAGCACATCGCTTTTTGATGGAAGTCTTGCCGGACAAAAACGTTCAATTTGTTTCCAAATTAGCCAAGCTCCTGATGAGCTTCTCATTAATCTCGAGGATTTAGTGGCATACATTTCTTATGTTAGCTAAACCAATATAGCACAAAAATAAATAGACGATTTAAAAAATTATTATTGTTTTGCACTACTTACATTATTAGAAATCACTGAAATTTTACAAAATTTACATTCAAAATGGCTTGTACTTTGTAAAAAATCGCGCACAACCAACAACCAGGCACAGCCTTCGCACACAACTTTCTCGTTTAATGTATTAATTATCAATGAACTTCGCACTTTTTTTTTACTTTTGAAACAACAATCAGGGCATGCCCGTTATTAATACAGTATTTTGTTTTGATACGAGGAAAGTAAGTGCATGAAAGAAAAATAAAAAAATTCTGAAATTACGTTTGAAACAACAATCAGGGGATGCCCCTTATTAATACAGTATTTTGTTTTGATGCGAGGAAAGTAAGCGCATGAAAGAAAAAAAATTAAATTTGCTAACATAAACTCGTTTCTTGTAATTCCGCATTCAAAATAAGTTAAATAATTATATAAAGGGATCAATATATTTGAATTTTAACGAATTTAAATCTAGTAAAGATCAAAGAAAAGTGTGAAAAAGTATCTCCAATACATAAACAAGTACAATAATGATAAGCCAGTAGTAAATGCATGTAATAAAAGATGTGAAACATAAAAGTCGCCATTCATCGCGACCCATAAATATTGTCCCATTGAGCCAATTTTTGGTATACACATATATTTTAGTAAAAGAAACAAAATCAAGCTTGTGGAGAAAGTATTGGACTATACTTTTACTTTTCCATACAAGCGTGGGCCACCCTAATATATATTCATTGCCCATACTTTGAAGACATCTGTATATACAGCCGAAAAAGTCCCTATAATATGCGCTGTATCCAGTAATATATATATATATATATATATATATATATATATATATATATATATATATATATATATGCACAGCACATATTGCGGGGACGGGTTTTCGTTCCACAAGTTACTATGAAGACATTTTGTTACTTTGGGGACTGTCCTTAAACTTTTCATTATTCTAGTGTTTACTCTGAAGACATTTTACTGGACACAGCGCATTTTATTTAAGTCCCTATAAAATGCGCTGTGTCCAGTAAAATGTCTTCAGAGTAAACACTAGAATAATGAAAAGTTTAAGGACAGTCCCCAAAGTAACAAAATGTCTTCATAGTAACTTGTGGAACGAAAACCCGTCCCCGCAACATGTGCTGTGCACATATATATATATATATATATATATATATATATGCATTGCCCATACTTTGAAGACATCTGTATATACAGCCAAAAAAGTCCCTATAAAATGCGCTGTGTCCAGTAAAATGTCTTCAGAGTAAACACTAGAATAACGAAAAGTTTAAGGACAGTCCCCAAAGTAACAAAATGTCTTCATAGTAACTTGTGGAACGAAAACCCGTCCCCGCAACATGTGCTGTGCACATATATATATATAGTAGATTAATGTAAAGTTTGAGGTCAGTCTCCAAAGAATCAAAATGACATTTTGTTACTTTGGGGACTGTCCTTAAACTTTTCGTTATTCTACTGTTTACACTGAAGACATTTTACTGGATACAGCGCATATTATAGGGACTTTTTTGGCTGTATATACAGATGTCTTCAAAGTATGTGTATATATATATATATATATATATATATATATATATATATATATATATATATATATATATATATATATAAAGGGTGTCCGAAGAAGAACGCAATTTTTAAATCTGGCAACATTCGAAGTGTCATTGTTTGACATTTGAACAATTGTTATTGTTTGCTAGTAGAAGGTACGAGGTTAGTAAAAATGGAGCGCTACACGAATGAACAACGCATTTTCATTGTGAAATTGTTTTACCAAAATGGTGAAAGTTTTGCGGCTACAGTTCGCAAATTGCGATCAATTTGGGGTCACAATAATGCTCCAAAAGCGTCAACTGTAAAGAGATTAATGAATAAATTTGCCGAAACTGGGTATGTTAGTGATGTAAAGACAACAACGCGCCATCGACCAGGTCGATCGACCGAAAATGTCGCAGCTGTACGTGATGATGTCGCTCAAACTCCATCCACCTCAATTCGACACCGAGCTCAGCAAGTTGGTGTCTCCAAATCCACTTTGCAGCGAATTTTGACGAAAGATTTGCATCTTCATGCATACAAAGTTCAATTGACTCAGGAACTGAAGCCAGCTGACCGTGGACAGCGAAGGGAGTTCGTTAATTGAGTATTGGAGAGACAACATGAAAATGCTGACTTTGCCGATAAAATCATCTTCAGTGACGAGGCCCATTTTCATCTTGATGGCTTCGTCAATAGGCAGAATTGTCGCATTTGGGGTGAGGAAAATCCTCGAGTGATTCACGAGAAGCAAATGCATCCTCAACGTGTCACTGTGTGGTGTGGTTTTTGGGCTGGAGGAATCATTGGACCTTTTTTTTATGAAAATGAGGCAGGTCAAGCGCAAACAGTCAATGGTGTTCGGTATCGTGAAATGATAACCAGTTTTTTCTTGCCTAGAATTGAAGAAATGAATGTGGAGAGCATGTGGTTCCAACAAGACGGCGCCACATGTCATACAGCCAGAGAAACAATTCAATTGCTGCATCAGTCATTTCCCGGTCGTGTTATTTCGCGTTTTGGAGATCAGAATTGGCCGCCTAGATCGTGCGATTTAACACCATTAGATTTTTTTCTTTGGGGCTTTTTGAAGTCGATGGTTTACGAGAATAAGCCGACGACGACTCAAGCCTTAAAAGAGGAAATTTGACGCTGCATTAATGAAATACCGCAGCATTCATGCAAAACGGTCATTGAAAATTTCATTAAAAGATCGCGTGCATGCCAGCAAAGCCGCGGCGGCCATCTGCACGATATATTGTTCCATACATAACCTCATTCTGTCTACTTTACAATATAATAAAGTTTCACGATTTTTTTTTTAAATATCTGTGTTTTATTTAAAATTTAAAAATTGCGTTCTTCTTGGGACACCCTTTATATATATATGTGCTCGGCGCATGTTGCGGGGACGGGATTTCGTTCCACAAGTTACTATGAAGACATTTTGTTACTTTGGGGACCGTCCTCAAACTTTTAATTAATCTACTGTATACACTAAACACATTTTACTGGATACAGCGCATATTACAGGGACTTTTTTGGCTGTATATACAGAAGTCTTCAAAGTATGAGTACCCACAATGTTGGTGGGACGCAGTGCAGGAGGAGTATAAAGCTATCATTGATAATGGTACTTGGAAGTTGACAGAGTTGCCACAAGGTCAAAAGGTTGTAGGCTGTAAGTGGGTATTTACACTAAAGAAAAACAGGGAAGGTGATATTGAACGTTTTAAGGCTAGATTAGTCGCCAAACATACGGCATAAATTATGCGGAAACCTTTTCCCCTGTAGTACGCTATGAAACAATTAGAATGCTTATTGCCCTCGCAGCAGAATACGAGCTTCATTTAAATCAACTAGATGTATATTGAATAGTGAATTGAATAGTAATGTTTATTTGGCTCCACCCGAAAATTTTATTGATCAAAATAATCCAAATAAGATTCTTAAAATAAAGAAGGCATTATATAGGCTGAAACAATCAGGTCGTCAGTGGAATCTAAAGTTAAATGAAATATTAAAGGAAATTGGTTTTCAACCCTGTAAAAGTTAACCGTGTTTGTATCAGAGAAAAACTGGTCACAACATCAATTTGATTGCTGTCTCGTGGATAATTTGCTAATAGCATCTTCTAATTTAAATGAACTAAATATAATAAAATCCCAAATTTCGAAAATAGTATCCGTAGTAGATAAAGGTCCTGCTAAACATTTTTTAAGTATTGAAATTGAGAGAAACGGCAATACTGGTAAAATTACAATACATCAAAAGAAATACATAAAAGAACTACTACAACAGTATAAAATGGAAGAATGTCGTCCAGTGTACACCCATTAGAAGCAAAATTTCAAAAATTGTGAAAAAGACAACCGGGTCTAATACCAGTCGCTTATTTGTTCGCCAATGTATTTATTTGCACACGCCCTGATATTCTACATTCGGTATGTAAGTTATCACAGAGAAACACAGATCCACATCAAGAGTAAAACGTATTTTAAAATACTTAAATAAAACTGTGGATATGCAGATAAAATATTATAAAACTGGCAATCCTGTAAAATGTTTTGTTGATGCCGATTGGGGTGGTGATGCAGTTAATTGTAAGTCCTACACAGGATATGTTTGTATTTTAGCTGGTGGTGTATTTTTTTGGGAATCCAAGAAGCAAGCTACGGTCGCTTTAAGCAGCACAGAGGCTGAATATATGGCCCTTTTATCAGCCGCAAAGGAAGCAGTTTATTTGAAGAAACTTCTTGGTGAAATTCAGCTACATTGTCCAGATAAGATTTTTGCTTTATCTATTTATAATTTTTGTATTATAAATATTGAATAAGTCAACCCTGTTTTGCAACCCACATATTGTATGAAGACACCCATATGTTATCATATCATTTTTTATGCTTATTCGTATTTTGAATTAGACAATTATTTTTTTTTTCTAAGTTTTGTAACTTTAGTCGTAAAAAATCTTCTAACTTAAAAGCATAGTGTTTTATTTCCCCGGAATAAACCCAATATTATCTACAATTTTTTTAAATATCCAAAATTTTAAAAAATTTATAAATTTAAAAAAATAAAAAAAAAACTTAAATTCGGCTGTGCGGAATAAAAAATGTTCTCTAATGTAAAAAAACTTTTAGAGTAAAATTATGGAGGTGAACAAAATTTTTGGAGGTGATTAACTTTTTTGGATGCGAAAACAAATTTTTTGGTGTAAAAAAAATTTTGAGGTGGAAAAAAATTTTTTAAAGTGATTACAAAATATTAATAATTTCTAAGCGAATGGTGAAAAAATATAAGAAAATTTATTATGTAAAATATACCAATTTGTCCAATAAAATGGGTAAAAATACGCACCCTCGCTTGGGTCTTCGCGTCGTGACAGACAGACAGAGACAGACAGACAAGCAGACAGACAGACAGACAGACAGACAGCCAGACAGGCAGACAGACAGACAAACAGACGGACATCGCTAAATTTACTTAAAATTGCATAAGGCTCACGAATATATATATTTTATGGGGTCTTAGACCTATATTTTTACATGTTACAAACGGAATGACAAATTGATATGTATATTAGAATTAACTTTCAAAATTAGATTTTTGGATATCATCACTTTTTATAAGTTTTTGCATCAATCAAATCTGACTTCATTATTCGATTCTAAAGGAAAACTTAGGCCCATAAACTTTTTTTTAGTTTTCAGAATTACTTTTTTGGACCACTCTAAAGATGCATTCTGGTGCACTCCGAAAATAAAAACGGCCTAAGTTTTTCTGTAGAATCGAATAGTGAAGTCAGATTTGACATATGTTTAGCCGTTTTTTTATTTGGAATAAGAGACCCGAAATCCGCGATTTGAGTCGCCTTAAGGCACGGGAAGGAGTTGGAATTTTCAAAAAAAATACGCCATTATTTTTATTTATGCAAAAACTTTCTAAAAAGTGATGATATCCAGAAATCAAAAAAAAAAAACATTGAAAACGAACTATAATGTATACCCCCTCACCATGTATAAAAAAATCGATAAATTTTATAAAAAAAGATCAATTTTATAAAAATCTATAACTTTATAAAAATCCATAATTTTGTTCAAAATTGATAACGCTATTGTTGCCCTTGACTAATGAGTATGTACCCTGAAGGAAATGTCAATAGTGAAACTGTACTGATTCACTATTGACTTTGTCACCAGTACTACTGACTTATTATGCCCCAGCCAACGCTTTCTGCTGTAGACATAACATGTGCTTATCATTGCAAATCTACACAACTATTGACTATATGTAGGCATTGGAACCAGAGATTTACTAGTACATTTTAGTAATTATAGTCTAAACTTTTGGAACTTTCTACTAGATATCCACACTAGGTAGGAAAATAAGTTTAAACAGGTGCATTTATTTTGGAAAATTAGATATTTTATTAATGAAAATTTTTAAAATTTCATAAATGTAAATAAGTTTTTCGCTTATTCCATAGGCTCCGTAAAATCTTCATCACTAAAAATTGTTGCCTCTTTCTCGTTATTTGTATACAAAATTGATTGTTTTTTCACAAGTCTTTTGTGATTGCTTTTGCTTATTATATACTTTGTTTAAATTATATGCATAATTAACTTTAAAATTCATTTTATTATTTTTTTTATTAAAAACATTAATTTTGCAAGCAGCTATGGACAAGCATTTTCAACAAAATGAAACAAAAAATCAAGAAGAAGCACAGCTTTGTAGCTGCAAAGAAAGGAATGTAAAAAGTGTTGTAGACGCTTTGTTGACAATGTCACCAAAGAAAGGAATGTCAAAAATGTAGATGCTATGTTGACTATGTCACCAAAAAGTCACCCAAAATAGTCAACAAAAGTGGGGACTTGGAGACACTAAACGCCAGGCATCCTACAGGGTACATACCTATTAGTCAGCAACAATAGCAATAAAATTTCATGTAAAATTTAAGATACTTTTTTAATACTTTTCTATTATATATTTTTTTTGTTAAATGTGACCCAAAAAGTGTGTGGCTTTTTCATATCCCAGCAAAAATACACATTACAAAATAGTGTTTAAAATAATGTATAGCCATAGGGGCCAATGCATTTATAAATCATGCAATACGTAATCAATTATCTGTAACTCATTACTTTATGCTTGCAAATAATACAAAAGGTAATCACCCCAATTACCAAAGTTTTGCTGGAATTCTTAAATGTTTAGTATACGAAATACTATATGAAGGCCTTTATAACTAAAGATATGTTTTCGTATAAAAAAATTTGTCAATTTTTGATTATTATAAAATTTATAGATTTTTATAAAATATATTGATTTTAAATATATAATTTATTAATTTTTATAAAATTTTTAAAAAAAATTTGTATATTTAAAAAAAATTTGTATTTTTAAAAAAAATTGTCGAATTTTTACTAAGTTTATGGATTTTTTTAAAATTTACGAATTTTTATAAATATATCGATATTTAAAAATTATCGATTTTTACAAAATTCTTTGATTTTAAAATTTTTTTCGAGTTTTGCAAAATATAAATATAAAAAGAACTCAAAATATTGTCTAATCATTAACTATCAACACATATTATGTTGTAGATTTCATATGAATTAGGACAAACATTTTAAAAATTAACGGCTTCATATAAGCCTTGTTATTGGTTACTTTAAGAATTGAAGTTCATAACAAAAAACTGTAAAAAATGGGGATATATATAAACTGTTAAATTTCGTTGATGTTAGTCTAATTGTGTGTTGTTTTTGATTTTGTTAATTTGTTTCCAAAACACTCAATATAAAAAGACAATCATCAATAAGCAATAACCAATAGGGAAGAGCGTGGATACTGAGGAGGTTGGGTAGCGTCAACCGAAATTACTAAGTATTCTATCCTGCTGGCTCTTGTGGAATTTTTCAATTTTTATTCTCTATAATTTACTAATAAAAATTTTTATGTTTCTTTGCAATAAAAACAATTTATTAAAAAAAATTAAATGATCTAAATCTTACTTATACTATTAATTTAATTTTTTCAATTTTTATTTTTATAACATTTTTCTAGTTTTTTTTTTTTTTTTGTTGTGGCAATTTTACTATTATTTAATTAAAAGTACCAAAGTGTACATTTGAAAAAAGTACTACAACCCGGTCAACCGGGTAGACCGGTCTACCCGGTTTTAAAGACCAGTCTTTCGGTCGTCCGGGTAGACCGGTCGACCGGTTTTGGTCGTAAGCTCTAGTTCACAATGAGAATTACATACGAATATGGTATATAATTTTTGGATTTAAATAACTTAAAAAAGAAATTTAAACTGATAAATTTAAAAAATATGTTTACATATATAATTGTTGATAACTTACTAATTCGAAAATATAATTGTTGATAACTTACTAATTTGATTTGAATGTAGCTTTACAGGGATTTCTAAAATCTATTTTTTTGTGACAGTAGCAAAATTAAATGAATTATCAGTTTATAAAGGGTGTCCCAAGAAGAACGCAATTTTTAAATCTGGCAACATTCGAAGTGTCATTGTTTGACATTTGAACAATTGTTATTGTTTGCTAGTAGAAGGTACGAGGTGAGTAAAAATGGAGCGCTACACGAATGAACAACGCATTCTCATTGTGAAATTGTTTTACCAAAATGGTGAAAGTTTTGCGGCTACAGTTCGCAAATTGCGATCAATTTGGGGTCACAATAATGCTCCAAAAGAGTCAACTGTAAAGAGATTAATGGATAAATTTGCCGAAACTGGGTCTGTTAGTGATGTAAATACAACAACGCGCCATCGACCAGGTCGATCGACCGAAAATGTCGCAGCTGTACGTGATGATGTCGCTCAAACTCCATCCACCTCAATTCGACACCGAGCTCAGCAAATTGGTGTCTCCAAATCCACTTTGCAGCGAATTTTGACGAAAGATTTGCATCTTCATGCATACAAAGTTCAATTGACTCAGGAACTGAAGCCAGCTGACCATGGACAGCGAAGGGAGTTCGTTAATTGGGTATTGGAGAGACAACATGAAAATGCTGATTTTGCCGATAAAATCATCTTCAGTGACGAGGCCCATTTTAATCTTGATGGCTTCGTCAATAGGCAGAATTGTCGCATTTGGGGTGAGGAAAATCCTCGAGTTATTCACGAGAAGCAAATGCATCCTCAACGTGTCACTGTGTGGTGTGGTTTTTGGGCTGGAGGAATCATTGGACCTTTTTTTTATGAAAATAAGGCAGGTCAAGCGCAAACAGTCAAATGTGTTCGGTATCGTGAAATGATAACCATTTTTTTTTTTGCCTAGAATTAAAGAAATGAATGTGGAGGGCATGTGGTTCCAACAAGACTGCGCCACATGTCATACAGCCAGATAAACAATTCAATTGCTGCATCAGTCATTTCCCGGTCGTGTTATTTCGCGTTTTGGAGATCAGAATTGGCCGCCTAGATCGTGGGATTTAACACCATTAGATTTTTTTCTTTGGGGTTTTTTGAAGTCGATGGTTTACGCGAATAAGCCGACGACGACTCAAGCCTTAAAAGAGGAAATTGGACGCTGCATTAATGAAATACCGCAGCATTCATGCAAAACGGTCATTGGAAATTTCATTAAAAGATCGCGTGCATGCCAGTAAAGCCGCGGCGGCCATCTGCACGATATATTGTTCCATACATAACCTCATTCTGTCTACTTTACGATATAATAAAGTTTCACGATTTTTTTTAAATATCTGTGTTTTATTTAAAATTTAAAAATTGCGTTCTTCTTGGGACACCCTTTAGTTGTTTCTAAAAAAATTACTTTATCAAGTGATGATGAAGTACTTGGGCCAGAAATTGATTCTGAGCCAGAGATCGCAAATTACTATCAAGAGAGTCCATGTCCAAGCAATTCGAATAAAAAGATATATGCGCATAATTTTATCACACCAAAACTTGTTACGGTTGTGGATAAATGCAAGGTTATTTACAGTGATGCCATGCAAATTCTCACAACGATTGCTCAAGCTTTAAAACATGGCCTATAAAATTTGGTAATAAGTGTTTCAACTATTCGTCATTGTCGTACAAAAGTCCGTTGTGAATCTGGGAAAGATATTTAATAAGTTTGGAGATTATATTTATATCTGGAAATGAGGATCAGCATGTAAAGGAGTTACTTGGTAGTTCAAATAAAATCGTACAATTTGCAACTCAGAATCTTAAAGAAAAGCAACCAAGGGTGGGCCAGTTCCAAGATTTTCTTTTCGATATATTCCCTAAAAATATTTTTATTCCATGAAGATAAGGGATGTTTATATTTTCATAGTGAACATTTATTTAACCCTTGTATGTTTAAATGGAAACTTTAACATTCCTAAAAAATGGACATGCATGCAGCAATATTGACAAAAATATAAGTAATGAATCAATACGTAAATTTTGTAATCATTTATGGTATCTGTTGTCAGAAAACTTAGCTCTTACTTTTTTTGACCCAAACATATCTCATGATACTAAAAAATGTATGGTTGCGGCTTTGGATGAATCCATTGATAACGACATAAAGGAATTTGAATCTCTTCCTAATAACAAGAACATAGAAAATTTTATATCTCAAAAAACACTAACCTTTTTTAAAAGATTTTCTACCGGTCTTCTGAAAAAAAGATCCTGAAGAATGGAATGACGACTCTAGTTATAATATTGGTATACATATGGAAAAACTTATGGAAGATTATAATCAAGTCTTGTCAAAAATGAAGATGAAAAAAATGCAAAAAAGCATTTAAAAATATTAAACTGTATTTTTATTTCACGGAAAAAATATCAGTATATTTTCATCATAGGGGCATATAGACCCCAACAGCACTTAAGGGTTAATTATCTGAAATAAAATAAGAATATTATTTTAAGACCTAGGTAAATAATATCAAGCAGTTTCATCAAAATCCCTTCTGAAATATATGTTATATTAAAAAAATAAAATTTTACCTTTGACCTTAAACAGTGGCGATTAAGTAACATATGACGCTGTTTTCTTGAAATTCGCAGAAGTAAAAACGCTGCTCTCGTCAAACGAAGATGAAAAATACATCTCACCAAAGTACAATAGAATCAAACGAAAACAAAAATGTTGTTGCGGTAGATAATTTCAATATATTTTAAAATTTGTGATCGAATTTGTCGCAAATTTAGTCACGAACACTTTTGTCCACATGAAAGTCAGCCAGTGTTTGATTTCAGTTAGTTTTTAATCGGCATATATTTTATTAAATTGTTATTTATCGATTTTATATTTGCTAACCTGTCTGCATTCTTCTTAATTTCTTTTATATGACTTTGAAGAAAATTCCGAGCGGTATTTATTGTTTTTATTTAAGTAAAGAAAATGTTTGTAATAGGTTTTCCTTTCATAATAAAAATAACGAGGTTCTAGCTCGGGGTTCTGATTAGATCTTAGCCGGGTCGAAATAATAGTTTTAACCTAGCTACAAAAACAAAATATTTACTTTTTTTGTTCACATATTTTTAAGTGGAAAATAAAAAATATAATTTAAAAAATTATCTCGATGTATATTACCAAAAAAAAAAAAACGTAGAAAAATAAAAAAAATATAAAAAATTAGGACGGAAGGAATTTATGCTAAATTCTAGTTAAAATACAAAAAAAATAATTTATATAACATACAATATGTGCAAGTCAGAGAACTGCATTTGCTGATTGCAAAACGTTCAAACGCAATCAACACAAGAATAAATTTTGTTTGCGTGCAAACGCTGAATATACTCCAACACACATATTTGACGATGTGCAAATTGTTTTGTCACTGGTTTATAATCATCGGTCGTTGTTAAACCATTGTTTTATTCTGTTCATTCGAGCCAACAATAATTATTTTGATGTAGAATAAATTAGAAAAAACAACAAACAACGTGTATGAGTGTAATCATAATTAAAACAAAATAGTTTCTTATCTATAAAAAGGGGGTGGTTTTGTAAAAAAACGTTATATGTATATTAGCAACAGCAACAATAATAAAATACAGCAGTGGTGGCAGAAATTTACAAGTTTTTATTCAATTTTATTACAATATGAAATATTATCTATAAAGAAAAAAAAGTTCTATACATAACATTGGATTCAGCCACTTCTTCCTACACAACGTTGGAGTAGCTGCATTAGCACCACCACGACTGGGGTGCTAGGTAACCAGTGGATAACACCATTTTACGAGAATTACGTGGACGACCTGACGGACAGGACTGAAAAGAAAGTGTTTTCTTTTAGTTTCTAAGAAATTGATAGGATAGACATTTAGTGTTTTTTTACTAACCTGGGAGTAATCCCCTATTGAGGAGTGCGAAAGTCGCTAGGTCGAGCTCAACCTTAGGCCGCGAGTGTTAAAGTCCGGGGAATTTTGCCCATATTGAGAAAAATGTTGTTCCTATAAAAAAAAGAAAGAAAATCAAACTAAAATAAAATATTATAAAAATTTAAATTTTTAACGTAAACGGGAATACCGTACCTCGGACACAGTGACGGACGGACCATTCCACTGAGGCCAACACCGCAAGGCATTCAGCTAATTGGCAAATCAGAGCGAATACGCCATCGTTTATTACCCGCCATTTTGGGGAAAGTAGTGAAATTTGGAATGCCGTTAGCAGCAAAAAACGTTATAATAACCTAAAAACAAATCAAGAATATTTAATGGCGACTTTGTATAATTTTTTTTCAAAGTAATTTTATACTAAAAAAACAAAAATTTTTTTTTATTCAATTTTTGTGAATGTTAGTAGAATTGTTTTTTTTTATAATCGATGAAAATAGAAAATATTAATTAAAGATAAAGAAACAAAGATTTTTTTTTTAGTTTTTTTGTTAATACCTATTTTTTTTTCCAAATGCCACAATTTGGCAATAATAATATTAAATGTATAGATACAGAAAAATGTAAATATATGCTGTTTAACCAAATTAACATGACGGTTTAGATTTTTTTATAAGTGGTAGCAGGGTGAAGAAATAAGCGGGGTAAGTAATTGGGGCATTCCGGTCAACGTTTATGGAATGTCACGGTGAAACCAGTTCCTTTTGGTTTCAGAGGGAGGGTAACCATATTGGCGAAACAGCTGCCAATATAAAAGGTAATTTTTTTTTTGTGTTTTGGGTGTGCTGCAGGGAGCGTGGCGTATAAAACGCGTTTATAACCAATTCCTTCGTGCATTGATTTTATTTGCATCGCTTTGTCTCGGGTCCCCATAAAATCATAAAAATTTTTCATAAAGTCACATAATGCAAAAAAACAGGCTGGCATGAATTTATTGTCCGTGTCTGTTATGCCCAGTTTGGTCGGCAAGAACCCCCCCTATCCGGCGAGCTCCAGCCTAGCGTTCCGCAATCATGCCAGCACTGCCGACAACCTGGCAACACTTTTTTTTATTTTTATACAGTATCAACAGCTGACATGACAGTATGGCGCCCATGCGTGGTGCTCGAGGCAAAGTTTTACAATTTTGGACTGTGGGAATATGGGTCTCGAAAAGTTTTGTAAGTCTTGTTAGGTTTTCAAGAGTACCTAATACATGCGACAAGTCTTGAGAGAGAACGATATATTCTCTCCAGTTGAGGTAAAATTTAGTTTTTTAAATCTCACAGCCTTAAGTGGCAAATCATTTCCTGTCCAGTAAGTCCCGGTGGTCGAGGCTATTAAGCCAAGAGCCGCGTTGCGACTGGTTCGGGGGGGTGTTAGGTCACTTAGGTGTTTTTTTTTATCACTATTGTGGGTCTGGTACTCGAGTCTTGGTAATTAATTTTTTTTTTAGCTACCAATAAATAAGTTTTTATTTTAGCTTCGAGTCCAGGTCAAAAATAGAACCTAAGAAGGTTGCTAAAATTTAGTTTTTATATTTACCTTTGAGGTTGTGACTCATTTTTAGAGTCAGGTCCACTTCAGATGCAGTCGCTAGTCCATAAATGCATTATTCCAATCGGAAATTATAGTTGCAGCGCAAGCACTGGGGTGGCCAAATAGCAGCTATCTCCATATACCTTAGGCTTTTTGTACCCACGAAGCTCCTGAAAAGCAAATAGTTTATTAAAAAGGTACACTCAAGATACCAAAAGAAATACTTATCTTGACCCCGCAAATTTTTTCTCCCGAAACGCTACCACATATCGATATCTTCATTGCATTTTCTTTTTTTTATACATTTGATTTTGTTATCATCTTTCTAGTTTTTCTTTATTTTTGATTGCTCATTCATTTTATTTTAATTTGTTATTTTTATATTTTCGAGTGATTTTTATTTTATCGCCAAATTGCATCGTTTGGAATTTTAGTTTTTTCTAAAAGCAAAGTAGAATTGGGTTGTCTTATAGTTTGCTTCTATAGGCTAGTTTTAGCACATTTGTTGTTTCTTTGGCTGTTTTTTTATTATGGTTTTAACTCGACAAGCCAGCAATTTGGGCAAAATGTCGACTACCACGGATGGAACACAAGCCACCAATACCATCACCGCTGGAGCTAGTGGTTCGAGTACTACCACCACCACCAGCACTACAACAATTGTAACTCCTACAACAACCAGTGACGCTAATCCACCCAACGTGCCTCAATATGACGCTGCTCTCAGCTCAGAAAGTCTGACGGATGAAGCGATAGTGTCGCCGAATTATCTCAGTAGGACAGCTCAACAGGTTCGGCGCGAGTTTAGAGAAGGTGTTTCTATAGACCCAGGAAATTTAATTAATGTCAGCGAAATTCAAGAAGTTGTTAATGCTGCAGTTGGTGTTTCACAATCTCAGCTTATGAAAGAAGTGGATGACAAGATAAGCAGAGCTCTACGAGAGATAATGTTGGCGATAAATGCGCCGAGAAATGATGGTGTTCATGCTAATCCTGAGCAGCCACAGGGGTATCCCAAAAATCCGGGATTGCCTCCAAATGCACCGCACCATATACAAGGGCAGGCAACTTTACCACCAATGCCACCATTATTTCCTGCACCAAATCAGGAATCAACGCCTGCAAGGCAAATTCCTTTAAATTTTGGATTGGGTCCTAGTAGCCAACCGTTTCAACCGCAGCTTCAGCAACAAATCTCGCAGCATTCAGTGCATGGGTCTCACCCACAGGTACAACAACCATTTCTACCATATCCAGCTTATACTCCTAGGCCAGAGTCACAACAGGTTCACTGGTTGGAACAGCAAAACCAGCAACGGAATCCACCACAAATTCAACCACCTCAACAGCAAAATCTGCAAAATTATCAACAACAAAACAATTATCAGAATCAACAACAAAATAATTTACTAAACCAACAACAAAATTTTCATCAGAGTCAACAGTACTTACGTTACGGTGAACCAAATGGGAGAGTGCCGCAGCCTGGTAACCCAGCGCAGAGCGTTAGTTATCCGGTCTCGAATTATTACTGCGAACCGCTAGGCCAGTCCAAACTTGCTAAGTGGGGGCTGAAGTTTTATGGCACAGAAAAATCCATGAACGTGCATGAGTTTATTTTTCGGGTCAGGGAGTTATGCAAAGACTATAATTGCTCCGAAAGTGAACTCATGCGCGGTTTTCCCCTGTTGCTTGAGGACCCTGCGTTGAGCTGGTATTGGAACCATCGAAATTTGGGCCTTGTTGATACATGGGCAAAGTTGGAGACCGCTCTTTTGACAAAGTACCGCCATTATGAAAAAGACGTTCAGGTGCAGATGAAGATAATAAGCCGCCGACAGCTCCCTCAAGAATCTTTTGAGGATTTTTATAATGCTGTGATTAAGCTGCGTAATCAGCAAGAAAAGCCGTATGACGAAGATCAGCTGGCAACCTGAAGCCGGCATTAGCTCAGTTGATGTTTCCATTGCAGCTGAACAAATTGTCAGATTTCTGCCGTGAGGTGAGGAGGGCTGAGAGCTTATTAGCCAAGCAGCGCCAGCAGTACCCGCAACGCCAAAGTTTTGCACCAAGGTTGCATGAAATAGACTACGAGGATGAGCCACGGCCTGAAGAGCTGGGAGTGGATGGTTTTCGATCTACTAGCCACTACACGTGTTGGAATTGTAAAGTGGTCGCAGGTTGTTCTGTTTCAGGTGTGGTAGGGACAACGTTGTAACTCCTAAATGCCCGAAGTGCCAGGGAAACCGATCCCGGAACCCGTCTCAATCTGGGGAGGTGAGGTCCACCGAGGTCTAGACCCAGAGCGGGAACAAAAGTTAGGCGATAGAAAACCAAGAGTTAGAGAATTAAAACCCTTACATATAAGAATTAGAGAATATAACGAGGCCAGAGCTCGAATATTTGGACCAACCTCAAATAGAATTAAAAAAGCTAGAGATAGGTATAGAAACAGGAAAAAGATTCGGCGGGAAGTTGCAGCAGCTTCTCTGTACGAGGGTGAAGACTCGCGTTTTTATACCCAGTTAAATACAAACGGCTACGAAATAAAAGGTTTGTTAGACAGCGGGGCCACGGTGACATGTCTAGGAAAAAATTGCCTCGATTTTGTGTTAAAAACCGGTTTGAAAATACACAATTTTTACGCTGAAATTAAAACCGCGGATGGTAGTCCTCACAGAATAGTGGGTCGTGTGCGAGCAGAGGTGTCATTTAATAAATTAAAACACGCCATCACCTTTTATTTAGTACCTACGCTTAGTCTTGAGCTATTTTTGGGTGTCGATTTTATGAAGGTTTTTAAATTGTTCGCCAATATAGAGAGTTTGATAACCAACGGCGTTAGTCTCTGCGAGGAAACAGAGGGTACCGTAGAGGTCAAAGCTCACACTCTTACAGACTTGCAGCAGCAGCAGTTAGACACCGTTGTTTCAAAATTCCCGTGTTTTACGAAATTAGGATTGGGTAAAACCAATTTAGAAATTCATACAATTGACACTCGGGACGCTGTTCCGGTGAAAGGCCGGCATTATCCAGTCTCCCCGGCTGTGCAGAAGTTGATGTTCGCAGAGCTTGATAGGATGCTTGGCTTAGGGGTCATTGAGGTTAGTGATAGTCCATGGAGTCACCCGGTCACTTTGGTCCGTAAGGGCGAAAAGAATCGGTTATGCCTGGATGCTCGCAAACTCAATGCGCTGACGGTCAAGGAAGCCTATCCTTTGCCGCACATCGAAGGTTTGCTCAGTCGGCTCGGAGACACTTATTTTATTTCAAGCGTTGATTTGAAAGACGCATTCTGGCAGATACCCCTAGATCAGTCTAGCCGGGAAAAAACTGCATTCACGGTGCCACAGCGACCACTTTATCATTTTACGGTCATGCCTTTTGGGTTGTGTAACGCGGCCCAAAGGTTATGTCGTCTAATGGATAAAGTGATCCCCTCATCACTACGTGATAGAGTTTTTGTCTATCTAGACGATTTATTGGTTGTCTCGCCAGATTTCAATATTCATTTGGAGTTGCTGTCACAAGTGTCGGATTGTTTGTCGAATGCGGGACTGACAATCAACGTTGCAAAATCAAAATTTTGTTTTAAAGAGCTGAGATATCTAGGGTACATCGTTGGTGGCGGCAAGTTAAAACCTGATACGACCAAAGTGGAGTGTATTACTTGTTACACATACCCAAAAACACCTAAACAGGTGCGTAGTTTCATGGGAGCCACGGGTTGGTATAGAAGGTTCATACCAGATTATGCCACCGTTGCTGCACCGATTTTTGAGACACTGAAAAAGGGTAAAACGTTTCACTTTACGGATGAAGCGAAGGTCGCTTTCGATCGCCTCAAAGAAGCTCTGGTTACGAGCCCAGTTCTTATTCACCCTGACTTCTCCAGACATTTCTATGTTCAGTGCGACGCGTCAGATATAGGCATTGGCGCGGTGCTTTTTCAGAAAGATGATTCTGAAGCAGAACACCCAATCGCCTATTTCTCTCACAAATTAACCTCAGCACAAAAGAATTATTCAGTCACTGATCGAGAGTGTCTGGCAGTTGTCATGGCGATCAAGAAATTTAGGTCCTATATAGAACTGATGCCATTTTCCGTCATTACTGATCACAGTAGCCTCAAGTGGCTTATGTCTACAAAAGATCTCAGCGGTCGTTTGGCCAGATGGAGCCTTCATCTCCAGGCGTATAGTTTTGGCATTCAGCATAGGCAGGGAAAACAAAATATTGTACCCGATACCCTATCGCGCTATGAGATGGATGAGCTTGCACCAAATGTAGAGGGTTTCATTGATTTAGAGTCAGCCAGTTTCAAGTCGGAGAATTACCTTAATATTATTGAAAACATTGTGGAAAATGCTGATCAGTTGCCTGATATTAAGGTGATTGATAGCATAATTTATAAAACGACAGTTCCGTACGACGGTGTCCAGCTTAATGAAGATTTTGCTTGGAAACTCTGGGTTCCCAGTGATTTAAGGAGTAAAATAATTGAAAAGGCTCATAATCCACCTCAAGCAGCGCCACCATGCGCTCTTCGGCGTGTCCGAGAATATTTTTATTGGCCAAATCAAAGTTCTGAAATTCGTAATTTTGTGGCAAATTGTCAAATTTGCAAGGAATCAAAGCCGGCCAACGTTACCTTACGTCCTCCAATGGGCTCTGAAACGCTAACTTCGCGTCCGTTTCAACGTATATTCGTCGACTTTTTAGGCCCTTACCCGCGGTCGAAAAACGGGAATGCATTTATTTTTATTGTGTTAGACCATCTAACCAAGTTCGTTTTATTAAAGGCTATGACGAAAGCAAATTCGAAAAGCGTTATAAAATTCTTGATATCGAAGGTCTTCCATAAGTTCGGTACGCCCGAGACGATTGTTTCCGATAATGGGAAGCAATTTACCAGGAAGGAATTTTCCGATATGGTCAAAAATTTCGGGGTAAAGCATATTAGGACTGCAGCGCACTCGCCACAGGCGAATGCTTCTGAGCGTGTCAATCAATCAATTCTTGCTGCAATTCGCTCGTATATGCAAGATGACCACTTCGAGTGGGATAAATACCTGTCAGAGATTGAATTTTCTTTGCGTTCGTCGGTTCAAACGTCAATTGGTGTGACTCCATATTTTGCCCTTTTTGGCATGAACATGGTAAGTCATGGCAGCATTTATCAAATTGCTCGTAAACTTGAAAGTCTTAATGACCGGAGATGAACATAGTTCCAAAGCCGGTAAAACTGGACGCAAATAGAGAAAAGATTCGCGAGAATTTACACAACGCCTACTTAAGAAATGCAAAAACGTATAATACACGGTGCCGAGTCATAAAATAAGAAACTTTCAACAAAGCGATATTAAGAAAGGCTTCAACGCGAAATTAGCCCGCAAATTCGTCAAATGTCGGATAGTAAAACCCATAGGTAATAGCCTGTACGAGGTCGAGGACATGCAAGGTCGCTCGATAGATGTTTACCACGGTAAAGACCTTAAGCAATAGTCGTTGCGTTTTTTTTTTTGGTGCATAGTAATAAAGTTTTTCGGGCATTAGTCGAGAGTTGGTGACCTGTACATTCGTCTTTGGATATTCGAGTCAGAGATTTCATTTGTCATTTAGATGGAAGATTTTGGAGTTTGGTTTTAACATAAGCCTACGTTTCTAAGCTGATTGCATGTGCAGTCATCGTTGTGCCTCATGTGTGAGTGCCATGATAACTCTGGGGAACTATGCCATTAAGAGCTAGACACTCCAGCACTGGTACAATGATATTTTTCTGAGTCCGTATTTACGGCGAGTTAACCAAAGTGATTTAATCATCAAAAACAGAATCTTGCGATAAGATAATGGCTTTGCCATCGCAACGATATTAAAATCCCTGACCCGTGCACCAAAGAATAACGTACAAGGTCGTCAAGTCCCAATTAACCGGTACACGGGGCATTCACGGTATGTGCTAAAATGACTATATACATTATGTGAAAGCTCTCGTGCACGAGGTGATGCAGAAAATTCTAATGTCGACAAGTCAGTTTTTTCGGTTTTTTTATCTATTTCTGAGCTTAAATCTATTTAAACTCTAATTCCTACTATGTATGTATGAACAAATTCTTACCAATAAAATTTGTTGCTGGTTTAAAGGTGGTTAGGGATTGGTTTTCCTTTATTGTCGGGCTAGATGATGCTGGATCCATTTAGTTTGCAATCTGGGTTTAGAACCTGAAAGCTAAAAGAAATATAATTAGTTTAAGTTTAAATTATTTTATTAGTATAAAATTTTTGATTTCTATTTAGGTCGCAAAATTGGTTTCACTCCCCCTTGAATTCGAAGTGCAATTGAATTACTGTTACTTCGGGGGAATGTTTTCATTATTTTTAGGTAAGCAATGGAAATCTTTTTGAATTTTAGATTTCATAGCTTAAGTTTAATTTTTATTTTCTTTATTTTTAATTTTTTATAAAAAAGGTTAATTTGAAGCTATTTTGTTTTCCTTTCGGCATTGAATTTGGTAAACTCCATCTAAGAGTGTTTGAGATTCGAAAGGAAGACAAAAAGCCTGCAAGAGCAAATACTTTTTATGAATTTCCAAAGTATTTTAAGTTTTTACGCTGTTTTTTTTTTGCACCATTTATATATATATATATATAACATACGTGGGTTCGATTAATGTTGTTGTTCAAGCTACATAGCTATCGAGTTGGCTAACTCGGCAGTTCGATCGAGTTTTAATACACAGCAGCTTTTGTACCTTTCCTCCTTTTGTTTTTACTTCACCTACAGACAAAAAAAAAGTAAAACATTAGAGTTAATTATTCGCTTTCAACTTTTTGCAAATAAATCAGAAATTTGTTTTGGTTCGTTCAGTCAGGAAAAAAGAAAACTAAATCTTAAAAGAAAAAAATTTGTTCGATTGATCGATTGAATAACAAATAAGAACAAAAATAATAATTTTTAATTAATAATTTATTTAACGCAAAAAAATAAACAATTTTAAAATCAACTGGAAAATCTATTGCAATTGCCTGTCGGTTGCTTTATATTTTTTTTTTTTTGGAAACGACGCAAATACCGTAAACTTTTGTTTTTAACTGAAGTTTAATAGCAGGAACCCGATATTAGTATTTTTAAAACGTTTTATTTGTGTTTTTTTTTTCTTTTTCAATAAAAAAAAACAAACACAATTGTTCAAGATAATTTATTATTCAAAAAGGATTTTTTCTATTTTAATAAAAATTTAAAATGTTTCTTTTCATTTCAAAAACAAAAAATTTAAAAATCTTTACTGATATTTATCAGCAAAGTTGAAAATTATATTCATCATTGATGGAAAAAGTACAAAAAAAATAAAACAAACAAAATTAATTATAATGTTAAATAAAAAAAAATAAAAAAAAAGTTAATGCATTATGCGTTTTAGAGCGTTTTTCTAGAACGTAATAAATTTAATACGAACAAAGAACAAAATCAGTTTTTTTATAATTTTTTTTTCATTAAAAAAGTAAAACGTTTTTTTGTCAACTTTTTTTTGAACTTTGATATTTAAAAATTTTTTTTTTTTTTTTGTTTGAAAGCATATTCTTTTTTATTTTGTTTTTGGAATTGTTATAAAAAAAAAAACTTTAAAATAAAAAGATATTTATTTTGAAATCAAATCAAGAAACAAAATAGTAAAACGTTTTCGGGTGCCTGCTCAATAGGTGGTTTTACACTTGAGGCTCAATTAAAGGTGTCAGTAGCCAGTAACTGAGGGTTTTTATTTCTTTTAAAACTACTTAGAAACTAGATTTAAAGTTTTATACAACTTACCCGACTTAAGGGGTTGAAACGCATCGTTTTGGAGTTGTTCGCTGCTGGCAATCGTAAAGCGGTCTTCAAGTGGGTGCGCCGTCCATTGGGAATATATATTAAACCTAGATAGGAAAACAGAAAATAATTAAATTGGTGTTTAACATTTGGAAAGTTTATTTTCACTTTATACTTACCAGTGGCCAGCGTGTAATGGTTTGTGGCTTTTGAGGTCATATCCACTGCTTGGCTGGAAAAAAATAAAGAAAGATAATTTCAAATAAAATTAACTCACCTTCCTTTTTTTGTCATTCCGGAAATAGCCATCTTGTATCAAACGATACCTGAAATTATAAAGAGAGATTTTTTTTTGAATTTACACATGGTTGTACAATCTTTATATTCATGAATGAAAGGCTGAATGAAAGTTGAAGGGGAGGTGGAGTGCATGAGTAAAAAACAAAAAGAAGTTTAAGAAAAAGAAATTTTGTTCCATGTGTTTTTAGCACAGAATAAAAATTCTTTTTAAGTTCTTCCCTTAAAACACAAAAAAAAAGAGGAAAGGACAATTGCTTTTCTGTTAATTTAGTTTTTTTTTATGAATTTTTCCAACATATTTTTATTTTTTTTTTTGGTTCACATTTGTTTTTGTTTTTTTGCATATTTGAACTTATCGTTTGTTGGCACTTTTTTTTCCACTTACACAATATGTTTTTTACACACACTTTTCACAATATGTTTTTTACACACACTTTTCACAATATTTAATTAAATTTTATTTCCTTTTTTCACTTTTTTCATTAATAATTTTTTTACTTACCTTGTATGTTTTGCACCCAATTTATTTTACAAATGTCTTTTTTTTCGTGCTGCCAGATCGGTAGGTTTGGGTAATTCAGCAGAAAAGGGCGTTATTACACTACTCTTTATGGAAGTGATGCCAGATCTAATTTTCGAATGGGGGATTGGTAAAACGGCACCGACTGGCCAAAATGGTCCCATCTTAGAAACGTGACCAACCAATTTAGAATTTTGCTAATTGTGACGAAATATTCAGTATTCTCCCTCCCATCCTGGTTTCTCGATGAAATACCAGGATGGTTGGGTTTGTCATGGGTGGGTAAAGCAGTCCAGTCATTCGATAAATTTGTCGATAGCAAAAATGCAACGCTGTGGGTGGTAGGTTTGAACAGCTGTTTTTTGTTGTTATACTGAAGAGAGGCGTACAAAAAAAAAAAGAAGTATACATTTCTACATGCAAGAAAAATGGAGGAAAAAATTTAAAAAAATGAAGGAACTTCCTTTTTAAAGAAAAATGCTAATTCGATTCTGGTTTTGGATGGAGTAGGAAGAGTGGCCGGCGAGAAATTTTTACACAACGTTGGAGTAGCTGCATTAGCACCACCACGCCTGGGGTGCTAGGTAACCAGTGGATAACACCATTTTACGAGAATTACGTGGACGACCTGACGGACAGGACTGAAAAGAAAGTGTTTTCTTTTAGTTTCTAAGAAATTGATAGGATAGACATTTAGTGTTTTTTTTACTAACCTGGGAGTAATCCCCTATTGAGGAGTGCGAAAGTCGCTAGGTCGAGCTCAACCTTAGGCCGCGAGTGTTAAAGTCCGGGGAATTTTGCCCATATTGAGAAAAATGTTGTTCCTATAAAAAAAAAAGAAAGAAAATCAAACTAAAATAAAATATTATAAAAATTTAAATTTTTAACGTAAACGGGAATACCGTATCTCGGACACAGTGACGGACGGACCATTCCACTGAGGCCAACACCGCAAGGCATTCAGCTAATTAGCAAATCAGAGCGAATACGCCATCGTTTATTACCCGCCATTTTGGGGAAAGTAGTGAAATTTGGGATGCCGTTAGCAGCAAAAAACGTTATAATAACCTAAAAACAAATCAAGAATATTTAATGGCGACTTTGTATAATTTTTTTTCAAAGTAATTTTATACTAAAAAAATAAAATTTTTTTTTATTCAATTTTTGTGAATGTTAGTAGAATTGTTTTTTTTATAATCGATGAAAATAGAAAATATTAATTAAAGATAAAGAAACAAAGATTTTTTTTTTAGTTTTGTTAATACCTATTTTTTTTTTCCAAATGCCACAATTTGGCAATAATAATATTATATGTATAGATACAGAAAAATGAAAATATATGCTGTTTAACCAAATTAACATGACGGTTTAGATTTTTTTATAAGTGGTAGCAGGGGTAAGTAATTGGGGCATTCCGGTCAACGTTTATGGAATGTCACGGTGAAACCAGTTCCTTTTGGTTTCAGAGGGAGGGTAACCATATTGGCGAAACAGCTGCCAATATAAAAGGTAATTTTTTTTTTGGTGTTTTGGGTGTGCTGCAGGGAGCGTGGCGTATAAAACGCGTTTATAACCAATTCCTTCGTGCATTGATTTTATTTGCATCGCTTTGTCTCGGGTCCCCATAAAATCATAAAAATTTTTCATAAAGTCACATAATGCAAAAAAACAGGCTGGCATGAATTTATTGTCCGTGTCTGTTATGCCCAGTTTGGTCGGCAAGAACCCCCCCCCCCCCCCACCCCTATCCGGCGAGCTCCAGCCGAGCGTTCCGCAATCATGCCAGCACTGCCGACAGCCTGGCAACACTTTTTTTTATTTTTATACAGTATCAACAGCTGACATGACAAGTTTTTTACATTGTTTGTATCAAAAACAATAGAGAACATTGGTAATTTAAGCCTTTTTTACTTGTTTAATATTTATTTTTCAACTCTTGTTCTTATTTTGGTTTGCATCTGAAATTTGGTTGGAATTAATTTGTAAAAATCAAAAGATCGATACTTTTTTTCTTTTAGTTTTCTAGGGTGACCAGATGCTCGTCAATATCAATTAAATTAATTCAAGTTTAAAATTTCTAATGCATACATAAAATAAAATATTGCACATTTCATTGAATTTTTTTTTATTTTTTTTATTTGGTAAAAGTACCAAAATTGTATTTTTTTTCCTTTGTAGCAAAACTAAGAACACCTTCATCGTAAAATTAATACATATTGTTACAGAAATTCGATTAATTTCCATTTATTCGTAGAAACACAAATCTCCATATGTTAGCCCTGAAATATAAAACATTTAAATGGCAACCCTTCACCATAACTAATGTTTCTTCTTTCAGACTTTAAAGAACATTCTCAAAGTTTCCAGTGTGCAGCTTCCGGACGGTTTTGCCACATTCTAGTTATTTTTACCCGCGAATATAAATACACCAGCAAGGTGGCATGGCAGTCAGTTGAAAATAAAACGCTAAAGAGAAAGCATTGACGATTAATTGAATTGTGTGGAAGTGTAAACTTAATAGAGTTTAAATAAAGTCTCTTGTGTAATCGTTTAAAGTTTGTATTTAAAAAAAAAGTAGCTATAAAAGAATTTCAACGCTGTTTATCAATTACAATAAGAAAAAAAACTAGATTTATTTTAAGGACATAAATCAACCATTTTAAAAGGTAAAATCGTAACAATTGGTGTCAGAAGTGGGATGCAAGCTGTCATAAAATTGGAGGAGCTTAAAGGGGAGCAACTCAAAGAAATTGAGTAAGTAAGCTACCGACAGCAGGTAATAAGACTGAATTGCAAAAGAGGATGATAGAGGAATTCGAGCGCCGTAACATTTACATCGGTACTTATGAATTTGACGAAAAACAAGAAATGGAGGTTAGTATCCGTAAAACAGAAGGTAACATGGAGTAAACATGGAGAAACTGCTAGAAACTTCTAGAGCAGACAATAAGAACCTGTTTTTTAGAGCAGACAACAAGAAACTATTAGAAACTTCTAGAGCAGACAACATAAAAATCTAAGAAGCCTCGAGAGCAGACAACGAGAAACTATTAGCTTAGATGAAAACGAAACTGTTAGAAACATAGAGAACAGACAACGAGAAATTGTTAGACAAGGTGGAAGAAAAGATTTAAGAATCTTGTAGAGCCACCGACTTATAGAATGGCGTGGAAATACAAGTCAAAGATGTCGAGAAAAAACTGCAAGATTTAAGTAGTAAAGTGAATAAACTGCAATGTCAAGAGGCCTCAGTGCCGATTATTTCGAAACTTTCTGGTAGAGCAAAGGCCCCCACTTTTGACGGGAGCATACCATTTAATGTATTTAAGTTCCAGTTCGATACAGTTGCCGTCAAAAATGTGTGGAACAACGAAGAAAAAACTACATAATTGATTCTGGCCTTAAAAGGAAATGCAGCAGAAATTCTAGAAAGTGTACCAAGCACCTGCAGAAATAATTATGAAATATACCGAATGGAACTAAAAGGTAGACTGCAGAAAGCAAATGAGTCGTTGCAAGATTTTGCGACCAACAGCTGAAGCATTTGTGAATATAATTCGTGATTCTGATGTGAGACATGCGGTGTGTGCTACGCAGAAATCGTCTTTCGCTGAAACTGTCTCATTCGCGCTGGTCCAAGAGAATTCGATCTACGCCGCAGATATTTAAAGTGCGTAACCTCGAAGTAACTGCTGAAAAAGAGAAGGATATAAGCACCAGGTTAACGGAGCTAACAAAGACAGTTATACAGGCACTAGGGGAAAAACGAGTCAAAACTAAGGATAAATACTACAAAGTGGTAAAGTGGGACATTTCCAGCGCAATAGCAAAGCACCAAGGAAAAGCCTCCTGGCCGATCAGCAATCACCCCAAGAGTCACCGTTAAACTAAAAAGAGCTAGCACTACGGGGCATGAGCTAGCTCCCATAACCGAGGGCCCCACAATCTCCATATCAGTGATACAGCAGGGAAACGCAATCTTACTGCTAATGTGTACATCAACGGACGAAAGCACATTTTTACGATATAAACAAGAGCATCACAGTCAATCATCAGGCCCGATTTATTGAAAAAGGCATTTGGGTAAGTATGCGCACAGCTACTGGGGAGTCTGCCTCTGTCTATGGTAAAATAAATGTAAAACTAACGATTGCCAATATAAGCGTTCATGACGTATTTCTTGTTGTCGATATTGTATACGAAGTAATCATTGGCGCAGATTTTATGAATAGTCACGGCATTAATTTGCATATGGGGCAAAAAGTTATGATTTGGGGCAATGTTGAAATACCCCTTGAAGTTGGATATGAGCAAGCGGATCGAGTAAGAAAGCTAATAACCATCAGTAATCAGAAAATACAGGCACGGTCAGAAACTTTAGTACGGGTGCGCATGGAGGGAGATTGTGAGGACAACAGCTTGTAGGTTGTAGAGCCAACAGAAATAAAAAGTAACCTGATAACAGCAAAAGCCCTCGTCAAAACCAGCAAAAACAGAAGAGTCCCTGTAAGAGTACTTAACCTATCAAGTTGTGAAAAAGTTGTCAGACCAAACTCAGAAATAGCTCAATGTACTGCAGCAGAAGCAATAATCCGTTGCGACCTTGCAGTATGTTCATTGAAGAGCGAGAAATGCTGGCATAATATGTGGAGAAATGGGTAAAAGAACTGGCGCCGCCAGATAGAAATAAAGCCAAACAGTTAATCAAGAAATACGCCTTCATCTTCGCCTTGAAAGGTCAAAGCAAGGGAAGAACGACAAATGTGAAACATCGAATAAATACTGGTGAAGCGAGGCCAATAAAGCAGACGCCTAGAAGTATTACTCTAGCAAAACTCAGCGAAGTAAAGGAGTAAGTCAGCGAAAAGGAGCGTCAAGGGATAATCGAGCCATCCTTCACCCCATGTAGCTGGACAACAGTTTTAGTTAAGAAGAAGGATGGCAGCACCCGATTCTGTGTGGATTACAGAAAACTGAACGACGTCACCAAGACGTCCGCTACCCAGAATTGACGACACTCTAGACACAGAGGCAGGAACCAAATGGTTCTCCACATTGGACTTGCAAAGTAGCTATTGGCAAGTAGAAATTTGCGACAAGGAAAACCTGCCATTAGCGCAAGTGACGGGTTAGGGCAGTTTAATGTAATGCCTTTCAGGCTCTGCAATGCTCCAGCAACATTCGAAGTAAAAAACTTCCTAGAAAATTGTGTATAAAAACCCAAACAAATTTTAATAAAACCAGAGTTTGATTCTAGACACGTTACACAAAGCGTTCATCAATATGGCGATCTTGCCGCCTACCAAATATTATACTGGGCGATCCTGCCGCCCGTATTACAAGGGGATCCTGCCGCCGAAATTACATGGCAATCCTGCCAACTGCCTAACCTGGGAAATTTTCTAGAGTGCTTGAATTATAGCACCTAGAAATACCAGTTGGTACTTAAGTGCAGCACATTTGGAGTGCTAAAAATGAAAGACAGCACCCAAAGAAGAACAAAAAAAAATATTAGATAAACTACATGACGGATCAGCCACAACGATCGTCATCTGCGGAAAGGAAGACTCTGTCTGGCCAATAGACAGTTGGATTCAACATCAACAACACAAAGCCAATGAGTTGACGGAGTAGAATAATGAATTCATGATTGAGCAGACCTTGGCAAACCGCCAGGAGAAGAAACACCAAAAAGAAACAAAATTGTTTAGCTTAAAACCGAAGTGCGTCTAATGCCCACTCGTAGGGCCAATCGTTAACTGCTCGTGGCAATATTTTTTTTAAACAAAAAACAAAAAAAAAGTTTAGAAAAAAATATTTTTTTAAAAAAGTTGGTAAAAGAAATTTTATTTTTAAAAAAAGAAACGAATATAAAAAAATTTGAGAAATAAAAAAAAGAACAAAAGAATATAAAATGAATTGAGAAAATGAAAATTAAAAAAAACAAAAAGGAAATTTTTTTAAGAACAATATTTTTATATAAGAACAATAAGAAAATTTTAAAGAAAAGAAATAAGTTATTGTAATATCATGGATAAAGAAAAGAACATTCATTTTGAAAAGAATTTTTACAAATGGACAGTTTGTATGGAAAATTAGAGTCTCTTATCTCAAATGGTAAACCATATTCAATTGAAACAATTCAGTTAAAGGAAGATGAAGTTAGAAAATTAATCAAGGAAAGTGCCAGGGAAATTAACTTCATAAGAGAAGAAAGCTTTAGGTATTTTGAGAAAACATAAAGAAATTTAATTAAAGATAGAGACTGAACAAGAGTTAGACAGGACGCCGACAGTTTTGGATACAAATGAGTTATCCTCAATTTCTAGAATATTTCCAATTTTTGATGGTTCTTAAGAGAATCTCTCCCCGTTCTTAGCAAGTCTAAAGGCAGTTAGGGATACAATATCAGCAGAGAAGCAAGTTTCTCTCCTTATCTTTGTTTTTAATGCAAAATTAACGACAAGGGTACAGAACAGAGTAAGGCAGGGATCAATGGACGCAGGCGAATTGTTGAGTTCTTTGGGAAGGGCTTATAGGGTCAGAAGATCTCCAAATGGAATATTGAATGAATTTAATAGTGCTGTTCAAACGGAGTCGATCAGAAAATTTGCGGAAAAAATAGAAACTTTGGTAAGTAAACTAGGTGAGATTCAAATAGGAGATTTGGGAAATGATAGTAGGGAAATAATTCTAAGGGCAAACGAGGTAATAGCTTTCAATGCCTTCAAAAATGGTTTGAAGAATAGGGAAATAGTAAGGACTGTAGAGGCAAGTAGGAAAAAGTCATTTTCTGAGGCCATTGAAATAGCAGAGGAACCTTCATTAAATGTGAGACAAAGTCAAGTAATGTGGTAACCAATCAAATCGAGATTGCGGAAAATGTGGGAGAAAACATAGGGACAGCTGTCCAGCACAAGGAGCTAAATGCCACAAATGCGGAAGAATGGATCATTTCCCCAGAATGTGCCTTTCGAGTAATGGGAATAATAATAATCATAATAACAAAGCTAATAGCAATAATCGTAACAACAACAACAGAAGTAAAAGTAATTACCACAACAATAACAAGAACAGAAAAAATGGTAACTACATTAGAAGTAATAACAGTCAGAATATTTGTCATATTTAGGATCAGGGAAACTCTCAAGATCGGGAGGTGACGGTGTACCAAGAATCTCCGGAGCAAAACTAACGAAAGAACACAAAATTTACAATATTTTATCCGACCTGAAGAACTCAGGGTAGAAAGTGTTGACGACAAGGCAAAGGGAGAAAATAATAAAAGAATATCAGTCGATATTTCAAATAATTTCTGCAAGTAAACAATTCAGCTAAATAATACCAGTCTAGTATATATAAAAAAATATCGTCTACCACAGGCGCATACAAAGGAAATAAATTAATTAAAGGGTCTACTAAAAGAAGGAATAATAGAGCCTTCCAAAAGTCCAATTAATGCTCCGTTGCTTTTGTTCCTAAAAAGGGACAAACTGGTTTGAAGAAATGGCGACTGGTGGTTGATTTCAGGAAACTAAATGATAAAATAGTTGTGGATAAACTAAATAGAGCAAAATATTTTTCCACTTTGGACATGACAAGTTCGTTCCACCAAATTGAACTTGAGCAAAATTCGAGACAATATACCGCATTTTCAACTACAAATGGTCATTATCAATAACTATGTATACTCGATTAATAGTTTTCAACGAATGTTAGCTTTATCCGGATTGGAATCGGAAGCATTTTTATATTAGATGATATAATAATTTTTTGATGTAGTTTAAAACATCATAATAAAAATATATTTAGCGTATTTGATAGACTCTCAAAGTACAATCTAAAATTGAATGCTGGAAAATTCTGTTTTTTAAAACCAGAGGTTATATACTTAGGTCATTTAATAACACCTAACGGCGTGAAACCCGATCCAAATAAATTCGAAGCTATCACTAATTATCCAATCCCGAGGAACGCGGATGAGGTGAGAAAATTTGTAGCATTCTGTAATTACTACAGAAGATTTATCAAAAACTTTGCCAAAATTGCAAGCTGCCTAAATGATCTTCTAAAAAAGAAGGTAAAATTCGAGTGGACAGAAAAATGGCAATCAGCTTTTGAGACATTTAAGAACAACTTAATAAGCCCGCTAAACTACAATATCCCGATTTGGAAAAACCATTTGTATTGACTACAGACGCATCTGATTTTACGCTCGGAGCAGTTTTATCACAGGGCCTTATAAGAGAAGACGTGCCAATATCTTACGCAAGCAAATCTCTTAATAAATACGAGAGGAATAAGCCAGTAATAGAAAAAGAATTATTAGGCATATATTTGGGCGTGCAATTCTTCAGACCATATCTATATGGAAGAAAATTTACAGTCGTCACCGACCATAGACCACTAGTAGCTTTATTGGCGGGCACATCAATTTATATCGAAAAAGATCTGAGTGCAGATAAACAAAAAGGTCAGGATCCAAATGAAAAAAGAACTGATTGCTATTAGTAAATTACGTAAAGTAATTGTGGTCAACGATAGGATCAAAATCAAAGATAAATGAATGTGGTGGAATAAAGAAAAAACACTTGTTTGCGGCCAACAACAGGGATATGAACCCTTGCAAGAGTTATATTCAAATGATTTTGATAAAATTAATATTAATTATAAAATTTTGTAAAAAAAAAATCTCAAATCCAAAATCCTAAATTTTGCAAATGTAGTAGCTTATAATGTTCATGGCTTCGGTAATAAATGTATGTTTCCAGAATTTTTTAAATACGTGTGTGATTGTGATTTATTTGCCTTATTCAAAACACATATAAAATACCAATATATATTTAAATGGAAAAAATACTTTACCAATTTTGAACTATACTGGAAGGCAGCAAATCGATGTGGGCGTGGCAAAGCAAGTGGTGCTTGCATGTATGGTTTCAAGAAGTATTTAGTGGAAAAACATATAAAGCATTCATATCAAATGATAAATGAAACTGTTATTCTTAAAATACAACTAAACTCACTAAAATCCAATATTGCACTTTTCTATATTAGAGGAGCAGATTGAAATAGAGAACTTAACAAAAAATTTATTTTCAAATAATCTAGTGAAAATTGCTATACTAGTAGGTGATATGAACGTGCGCATTGATAAACTACAGCAGGAGATAAATGAAATATAACGCCAATTTTAAAGCCGGCTTAAATAAAAAAAAATCTAGAGATGAAAAAATTAACAACAAAGAAAAAATCTATTAGAATTTTGCAATGATTTTAGACTGGTAATTCTCAATGGTCGTACAATTGGTGATGAAAACGGCGAAAATACTTTTGTAAGTACGTCAGGAAGCTCTGTAAACGATATATGTTTAATATCACAAGATGTTTTTCAGTATGTAGAAAATTTTAAAGTCAAGTCTAAAATATGGTCAGACCATATGCCACTAAAATTTAAACTGCGCATTAAAACCAAACAAGAAAGCCATAAATTGTTTAACTTATTACCAAAGCAAAAGTTTAAAGATACAAATGTTGATAGTTATAGACAAAACTCTTAATAAAAACCCAATAACCGTAATAACAAATGGTGGATTTATGAATTTGGAAACCCTATTCAAAGTTATTAATAATTCAGTATCCAATTATAGCTGCCTTAAAGCTAGAAATAAATCTTTTGAGCTACTCAATGAATTTAGAAAAACAAATAACCTACAAGATAAATAAAAGTAACTCCAAGCCAAATATCAATACGTAAATGTGTGAAAAAAAGAAAAGATGAGTATTTGATTGAAATCAACAATAAAATTAATAAAATAACTGGTGCAAAGCAATGGTGGACCTTAACAAAGGAAAAATGAGGGGTTTGCTTAAAAATAGGTACTTCTATTCCAGCCGATGATTTTAAAAAAATATTTTGAATCGTTATTAAATCAACCGCATTTGTCGAAAGGTATCCAATACGCACCAATGTGGCATACAAATTGTGAATTGGATAATAATATAACTGCCGTTGAAATTAAATCTGTTCTCAAAAGAACTAAGCTGAATAAAGCTCCTGGAGATGAGTTTATTAAGGAATTAATAACTTCTTTCAATTTCATTTATGAAACAGGTATAGTGAATGAAGAGTTTGAACGAAGTATAATCTTTCCAATATTCAAAAAATGAGATGTGAATTGTACCGGCAATTATAGGGGTATCCGTTTTATGAATTGTGTGGCAAAATAACTCATGGGAGTTTAAAATGCAAGGCTTTCCAAATGGGTGGAAAAATACAACGTCCTTAATGAATTCCAAGCTGGTTTTAGAGCGAATTATTCAACGGTTAATAATATTTTTAAAATATCAGTTATTGTACAAAAAAAGTTCAATGAAAAAAGGAAAGTCTATGTATGCCTTCTTTGTGGACTTTAAAGCCTCATTCGACAGAATACCAAGAAAACTTTTGATGTTTAAGTTGCATGCAATAGGTATGTCAACAAAAATAGTGAATTTTATCCAAATCATCTAGTGGCACAAAAGCGGCGGTGTAAAATAAGGTTGTCTACTCTTACCATTGCTTTTTACAATATACCTAAACGATCTACACGATCTAGTGATAGATGACATAAATGTGCGTTTGTTTCTTTATGATGATATTGTTTTAGTTACAGACAATATAGACACTTTTTCAATATACACAAAACAGATTACCACACAAGCTACCCTTAATTGCATTACGAGAAAACATTTTTTGGGCAAAAGAACTAAATGATATGGGTGGTGATTTCGGAGTTGTTTTGGAGGGTGAAAATATTTCGACACAGGATTTTTTTGATGTGAAACCACTAAAGTATTCAAAAAACCGGCCTTGTTCAGGTGCAAAATTTAACTAATTATTATTTTTATTCTTTTTTTATTATTATTGGATTCCTTTATTCTAACGTCATCTACTGTATTGGAATATTGGAAGATTTTTGGTGCTCTCAGTACTCGAGACCACAATTATTGATCTCTAACTAACTAGTGTAAGAACAAGTGAATTTAGTATTGTACATTAAACTGAAAGGTTATACCCCCTCTTATAATAAACCCACTGAATTTTGTACTAATCAACTTCTGTGTTTAAATTGTAAACCTATTTGAGGAAATTATTTTGCGCCCAAACCAACATTTAATGATCCAATCGAACCGGATAGAAACCCCCACAGATTTAAATTAAAATCGCAAATAATTTCGCTCAAATATTTATTTAAAGGTTTTACGAAAAACATCCCTCTTACAAAATTATTTTCGGCTGCTACTATCAACTATAAAGAAGAAATCTGGTGAAGAAAGCTGCATAAACAAAAATCACTATAGAAAACAAAAGGTATGAACATTTTGTAAGTGTACATTGCATTCGTTTTTTTTTTGTTCTTTTGCATAAGCAACAACGTATAAAAAATGTAACTTTTATATAGAAACCGTTACAAATTTAACAAAGGAAAATTTCCCTTTCTTAATAACAATAAAATCCACACTTACTTAATAATACACTTTTTTGTATTTATCCACTATTTTGCTGTTAATTTCTGTTGTGCTCTGAGAATACGATAACATAACTCTCAAAAGTCGACAACTTGGAACATATTTACACACGTATTTATTTAATTTATCCAAAATTGTTCTTTCTCTTGTCTTAAGAGAATAAGTCATCAATTACACATAATAATATATTGCTCGACTACGTTCAAATCTAATACCCAACTTAAACATTAAACAGAACTCTTTTTTTTAATTTGCATTGGAATACAGAAATCAATAAAGTAAAACATTTTACTCAACAACCGAAAGTATTCTGTGTATTCTGCTTTAAGCAAGATTTACTTTGGAAACTTTAGTTGTTAATTTTATATTAATTAACCAACAACAAAGTTTTTAAGAACATACTGTAGACCACGGCAGATATAACTATTTAAACTAATACATTAAATACGGCAAATTTTATATGACTTTTAAGCAAGGTCACTCATTTAACAACATTTACCAATTCATTTGAACACAGTTTTGTACAAACTGCTAATAACTCCTCATCAGATTCTTAATTATATTAAAAAATACGTTGTGATTTGTATAAATATCGTACCCCTTTAATAAATTGTAACCGTTGGTTGTACGACACTAAACTTTTTCATTAAAAAACACACCCCTCCGTATTTTTTGTCCTCCTCTCCTACCGGACGGACTTTTCATGATGTCTCTTTTAGATCTCTTTATAAAAGCATCTGATAGCGTAGTCGAATTCGAGGCCTATTTTGCTGGCATACCAACAACTAATCATAACATCCATACATTAGGAGTTCATAAGGATGAAATAGTTCGTCATTGGGCTGATTTTAGGTCCGCTTATGATAAAATTCTATTGGAGTATAAGTCCTGTGAAAAAGATGTTAATATAGAAACCATAAAGGCAAGGTTCTTTAAAACGCTCGATTCACACGTACGAGCCTTATCAAAGGCCAATGAAATGTTTGATTCTCTTTCGCAAAAATCTCCATCATTTGCGCCAACAGGAACTCCTGTAGGATCTAAACCGAATATTAGTATTCCCCCATGTGACATGCCAAACTTTTCTGGAGATTATGTCTCATGGCCAAGTTTCCGCGATATGTTTACGGCGCTTTATATTAACAATTCAAGTCTTACCAACATTGAACGACTTTGTCACCTCTTAAAAAAGACTCAGGGTGAGGCTCATGATATTTTGCGGACATGCCCCTTAAATAACGATGGCTTTCCTGTTGCTTGGCAGAACCTTATTGACAGGTACGAGAATAAAAAGGTTCTCATTAACGCTCAGCTCAAAATTCTTTTGAACGTTATGCCGGTTCTAAAGGAGTCGGGCCCTCATATAAAAAGGGTTCAAAGGACTATTAACGACTGTGTGTCCAATCTTTCACTTTTGGACATAAAAACGGAAAATTGGGATATACTATTTGTGTTCGTATGTTCCGTTGCACTTCCTGACGTAACACTCAACCTTTGGGAACAGTCGATCCGCGGCAGTCGGGAGCTCCCCACATGGAAGCAGATGGACAGTTTTCTAACTGAGAGATACCAAACGCTCGAGTCTGTAACGGATATAAGGTCCTCTCCCGGCAATATTTCTTCGTCCAATAAGAAAAATTCTAGAGCTGTTAAATCCAGTTCCTATGAATCCAGAAAGGTTAACAGCTATCAGACTAATATTGTCTCCAACTCCACCGGAAAATGTACCCTCTGTGAAAACTCACACGCCCTAAGACTATGCCCCTCATTTCTTTCGATGTCTGTTGAGGAGAGATATGCCACCGTTAAAAAGGAAAAACGGTGTGTTAATTGCATGGCTTCCTCACATGAGATAAAAAAATGTAAGTGCAAATTTTCTTGCAATGTATGCAAAAAGAGGCATCATACTTTACTTCACCGTTCAAACACCTCTGATTTGGTTAACACGTCTCAACAAGTCCACACGAATACAGCTTCTGCTCCTTTTAATAAAAATACTTATAATTTTCAAAATACACCCAATATACAAGCTCCTCTAATGCAGACCCCATCAACTTCAGCGGCTGCTTATGAAGCTAGAGCACACCAAACTTATTCTACGCAAATACAGTCCACTTCTAACGAGTCAATTGTACTGGGTACTGCTCTCGTTGACGTCTGTATGTTTAATATAAGACGCACCGTACGAGCCTTGATCGATTCATGCTCTGAAGCTTCATTTATATCGAAAAGTCTTCAATCTAAATTGTTAATCCCCACCAAATCGTTTCAAACTGAGGTAACTGGCTTAAGTGGTTCTTTGACTGCCACTTCTACACGCTCCTGTCAAATTATTATTGGATCACCAGTTGAAAGGCAATTCAAAACAAATGTTGATGCCTATGTGGTCGACAAATTAACTGGTGACTTACCCTATTACCAACTGTCTTCACGCATAAACTCCAAGTTCTCAGATATTCCTCTTGCCGATCGTTATTCTGACAAAGCTGCGCACGTCGACCTTTTATTAGGTGGTGATGTTTACCCCAAAATAATAAGAAATGGGGTACGATGGGATCAAAGTCATTCACTAGTTGCGCAACGTACTATTTTTGGATGGATCGTAACAGGTAGACTAGAATCTCACAAACCTCTTAAATCCCTTTCGTCCTTTATTAATACCGTTGACTTAAATAAACAATTGAGTCGGTTCTGGGAACTCGAGGAAGTCGCCAGAGTTTCTACCCTTTCGGAAGAAAAAATTTATTGCGAAAATCTTTACAAAGCATCGACATTTAGATCCAAAAATGGTCGTTTCGTTGTCTCTCTTCCTTTTAAACCCGAATTTCCCGATACTATATCATTGGGCCATTCTCGGAACATAGCCTTATCACAATTTCTTCGGAATGAGACTCGATTACTTAAAACCCCTCAATATAAAACCGATTACGATAAAGTTATCGAGGAATATTTAGTTCTAAATCACATGGATAAAGTCTCTCCTGAATCATTTGCCTCCCCTAATTCATCCTATTATTTACCTCATCACTCGATCCTAAAGCCTGAAAGTACCACCACCAAACTACGTGTCGTTTTTAACGCCTCTAGCCCAACCGTCACCGGGGCTAGCTTAAACGACGTTCTATATCCAGGACCAACCCTACAGCAGGAGTTAACGGTCCTAATAATACGTTGGCGTCTGTTCAGATTCGTCTTCAATGCAGACATAGAAAAAATGTATCGGCAGATACTAATCAATCCCTCTCACACTGCATTCCAACGAATCATTTTCAGAAAATCACCAAATGAAGAACCCCAAGATTTCGAATTAAAAACTGTAACATTTGGTGTAAACTGCGTCCCATATCTGGCCATAAGAACGCTGCTTGAACTCGCAAACCAATGTGAATCTCAACTCCCCGACGTTTCTGATATACTCAGAAACCACATGTATGTAGATGACGTGTTAGCCGGTTCCCATGACATAACCCTTGCTCTCAAAGCCCGTGACAATCTCATTAGTGTCCTTGGTTCAGCAGGATTTTCGCTTCGTAAGTGGATTTCGAACGATGAAAGACTTTTGCAAGGTCTGAACAGCGATCATTTGCTTACTTCTGATTTTTTAAAACTCTCTGATACCACCACCACCAAAACCTTGGGACTGAGATGGAACGCGGGCCAAGATTATTTTTATTTCAATCCCGTTATTCAACCAACTCGAGAAAATATTACGAAAAGAGCAGTCTTGTCGAAAATAGCTAGATTATTTGATCCAGCTGGGTGGCTGGCTCCTAAAATTGTGGTGGCAAAGATGATAATGCAACAGATCTGGATTGATCAAACTGATTGGGATGAAGATCTCAGAGAAGAAACACTTAATAGGTGGTACAATTTCCTAGAAGACTATCCAAACATCGGAAAGATAAAAATTCCCCGATTTGTGAATTATAACCCCTAGTTTTCAGCTGAGATGCATGGTTTTTGCGATGCATCAGAAAAAGCTTATGCCGCTACTCTGTATTTACGAACTAAAGGCCCAAACGGAGAGATTTTTACCCATTTACTTGTCGCTAAGACCAAGGTAGCCCCGGTCAAATTTGTGACTCTTCCCAGAAAAGAGTTATGTGGCGCAGAACTATTAGCGAAAATGATACATTCATTCAGCTCAATGATAAAAATCGACAAGTGCGACCTTTATCTCTGGACCGATTCTATGATCGTCCTTGCATGGCTGCAAAAACACCCCTCCCACTGGACTACTTTCGTCGCCAACAGAATAACATCTATTGCGGATAAGGTCGGAAAGGATAGATGGCACCATGTAAGCTCTAAAGACAATCCTGCCGACTTGGGCTCTCGAGGACTCACAGCAAATGAACTAACTTCAAATGATTTATGGTGGCACGGATCACCATGGCTTAAGCGCCCCAAGTTGGAGTGGCCAACTGCAGTCGCGCCATTAGAAACACAGGAAGAGGCTAGGCCCATTAAATCTTACGTCAATCTGTTACCAGAATCTGACATTCTCAATCGTTTTTCTGATCTCTCAAGGGCCTTACGTGTAATTTCATATATATTTCGCTTCTATAACGCCACTCACCCACGATTAAAACAAACCTTTGACTGTCCTTCTATCAATATACAGCATACGGAGATCAAGGATGTTAAATCTCGTCTGGTAGCCTCCTGCCAAAAATTCTACTTTCCCGAGTATGACTTGCTCTCTCGTGCCTTGGAAATTCCCCGCAAAAGTTGCCTGCTACCTTTCAATCCATTTCTAGATACAGACGGCATAATGAGAGTCAATGGGAGACTATCTCAAGCTACAATGTTATCATATGATGAAAGGTTTCCAAAAATTCTGCCCTACTCTGGTCGTTTTACACGTTTATATATCGAATTGCTCCATAAATATACAATCCACGGTGAAAACGCCCTTTTGTTACGCCTTATGCGGTTAGAGTTTTGGGTCCCAAAACTTAAAAATTTGATTAAAACTGTAATTTTCCATTGTAAAGAGTGCGCTGTATACAAACACAAACAGAGTCAACAACTGATGGCCTCACTTCCGCCCGAGCGAACTATTCTTTCACGTCCATTTTCGAATACTGGCCTAGATTTTGCCGGACCCTTTAATATTAAATCCTTTGTGGGTCGCGGATGTAAAGTTACGAAAGGATATGTCCTGGTATTCGTATGCTTTGCCACAAAGGCTATTCACCTGGAGGCTACCAGTGAGATATCCACCCAGGCATTCTTAGCGGCTTTTGCCCGCTTCTTTTCACGTCGCGGCACTCCAAGGGCTCTATTTTCTGATAATGTTACGGCCTTTGTTGGCGCATCCAATATATTTCACAAAAACCAATCAAATTTTCTATCTCTGGTAAAACTAAATCTTCTGTCCCAGCATGCCTTCCAAACAATCGAATGGCACTTTATTCCTCCAGGAGCTCCCCATATGGGTGGACTTTGGGAGGTGGCGGTAAAAAGTTTAAAGTCCCATCTTAAAAAGATAACCCATGCACAAAATTTTACTTTTGAGGAGTTCACAACAATGTTAGCAAGGATCGAAGCATGTCTTAACTCAAGACCTTTAAGTCCGATGAGTGAGAACCCCAATGACCTTTGTGCTCTCTCACCCGGTCACTTTATCATTGGTGCACCTCTATTATCACCCCCCGAACCTGAGCTTTCTTGTCAAGCTGATAGCTACGTAAACCGTTGGCAAAAACTCAAGGTACTTCATCATCATTTCGCTTGAAGGTGGAAAGAGGAGTACCTAAAAGAAATGCACAAACGTACTAAATGGAAGTACCCCCAACGTAATTTTGCAATTGGCGATCTTGTTATAATAAAACAAGATAAACTCCCCCCAACTGAATGGCGTCTTGGCCGTATCGAGAAAGTATTTCCCGGTCATGATAATAAGATCCGGGTTGCTGGAATACGCACCTCTACTGTCAATATTAAGAGGCCAATCGTAAAATTAGTCCTACTACCCTACTCTAATCCCGAACCACACTAATATTGTTTTTTTCTACATCATTACAGCACTATGTCTTTAAATAACCGACGACGCCGAAGTTTATCACCCCTTGAAGAAGCTCAAAAACCACAACTCCAACGAAACCGTAATTTTAAAAAACCCGATTGTCGCCTGTGCCACCAAGACCATCCTTTAAGAACATGTCGTAAATTTAAAGAAATGAGTGTGTCTAAAAGGTTACAAATCGTCAAAAATCACCGTTATTGCGAAAATTGTCTGGCCCACAGTCATATATTACGCAGATGTCATAACACTGACAGATGTCATCAATGTGGTGGAAAGCATCACACCCTTCTACACCAACATGAACGGCTCAGAACCTACCAAAGTGCTCATCATAAGGATAGCCTTCCTGTTACTATATCACAACCCACGATTTTGAGACCGACTGTTATCATCAAAGTGCGATTGAGCGATGATTGGGGTAATATCCGCGGTATTTTAAATCCTTCCGCGGAGACAAGCACTATTGCAAAGTTTTTGCCAAATAGATTTAACCTTCCTGTCGAAAAAGCTGGTTCTAATCGTCTGTGCAAAATCACATTTAAACCACACTTTGATGATGGGCCCACTTTCGTTATAATGGCCAGGGTCAGCAGAGAGTTGCCGTGTAAAGTTCGATCTCAAGATTTGGACGAAAGAGTCACCGACCAATATAAAAATCTGCGTCTAGCAGACCCTAAATTCTTTAAGTCGAGTGATATAAATATTGTTCTAGGCGCTGATGTGTATCCACAGATAGTAAAATCTATCCTCCACCCACCAACACTTACCACCCCAATGGCACAAGATACACAATTAGGATGGGTCTTAATTGGCAAAATTGGGATCTGAAACATTATCATTGCTGCAATAATCTCTTTATCAAAATTATAATTTCTATAAACCTCCTAGGTCCCGCCTCCATGGGTTGCATTGCCGCAAGGGGGCCGGGATGTTCAGGTGCAAAATTTAACTAATTATTATTTTTATTCTTTTTTTATTATTATTGGATTCCTTTATTCTAACGTCATCTACTGTATTGGAATATTGGAAGATTTTTGGTGCTCTCAGTACTCGAGACCACAATTATTGATCTCTAACTAACTAGTGTAAGAACAAGTGAATTTAGTATTGTACAAGCCATTAAACTGAAAGGTTATACCCCCTCTTATAATAAACCCACTGAATTTTGTACTAATCAACTTCTGTGTTTAAATTGTAAACCTATTTGAGGAAATTATTTTGCGCCCAAACCAACAGGCCTTTTGAAAAACCCGGCTTCGGGTTTCTTCGAAAAATAAAATTTAAAAAAAACCGGTTTCGGTTCTTGAAGAAAAAACCGGTCAACCGGTTTTTTCGGATTTTTTTAATTTGAATAAAAAGCTTATATAATTTGTTAATGATTTTTATAACAAAAAAAAAACAAATTTAATATATAAACTAAAAAAAATTAAAAAATACATTCTTTGAAAAATATATATATATATATATATATATATATATATATATATATATATATATATATATGTGCACAGCTCATGTTGCGGGGACGGTTTATCGTTCCTCAAGTTACTACGAAGACATTTTGTTACTTTGAGGACCGTCCTCAAACTTCTCATTTATCTACTGTATAAACTGAAGACATTTTACTGGATACAGAGCATATTATAGGGACGTTTTTGGCTGTATATACAGATGTCTTCAAAGAATGCGAAATGAATATATATATATATATATATATATATATATATATATATATATTCATTTAAATTTAATTTTTTTATTGTATTTCATATCAACAAAAAATTAACTTAAAACCAATATTTTTTAATATAATATCTTAAAAATTATTATTATAAAACTATATTCCTTTTAAATGATCATTAAGTTTGTAAATTGGTAAAATTAGGTACGTTAGTAATTTGAACGCTTAAAACGTTTGGCATTAAATAAGTTTTTTTTTAATATTACATTTTAAATAGGTAAAAAGAAAATCTCTTTCAGTTCTAAAATAATATTTTAGAAATAATACGCAATTTAAATGTTTTAGTAGTAGGAAAATAAGGAGGCAACTTGATTTAATGGGTTTTTTATAAGGAGGCAACTTGATTTAATGGGTTTTTTATAAGGAGGCAACTTGATTTAATGGCTTTTTGTATAAGCGACCAACTTGATTTAATGGCTTTTTGTATAAGGGACCAACTTGATTTAATTGCCCTTCATTTTTGATGTTGACACAAAATGGTTTAATTGCCTTCATTTTTCATGTTGACACAAAATGCTTTAATTGGCCTTCATTTTTGATGTTGAGACAAAATGCTTTAATTGCCTTCTAGTGTGGCCGTCGGTTGTATGCTTATAATATAAAAGGGTTGTAATACAAAATTTTTATGATCAAGTGAAAGCAATTGATCTACATATTTGTTTTTGGTCTTTTTGAAATTATGTGGTTAGTGTGGTTGCCTGTTAATTCTTTTTATCTCTTGTTATACCCTCCACCATATATGGTGAGGGTATATATCAGTTTGTCATTCCGTTTGTAACATGTCGAAATATAGGTTTAAGACCCCATAAAGTATATATATTCGTGAACCTTATGCAATTTTAAGCCGATTTAGCGATATCTGTCTGTCTCTCTCTGTCCGTCTGTCTGTCTCTCTCTGTCCGTCTGTCAGTCCGTCTGTCAATTTTTACCGAGATTATTGAACATCCTTCCGAGCAGTTTGGTATTTAAATTACATTAATTGACAAAACATATTCATATTACACTTCATGCAAAATTAAGTATATACGTATATCATCTTCAGCCCCTATGGTGGAGGGTATTCAAAGATTCGGCACAGCCGAATTTAGCCCTTTTTTACTTGTGTGTTTTTTTTTTCTATTGTTTGTTGTTAGTGTTGCTGTCGGTTGTTTGCTTGTAATGTAAAAGTGGTGGTTATACAAAAATTGTCATGTGTGTGTTTTGCTAGAAAGTGTTAAGTGACAAGGATCTTTTTTGAAATTATGAGTGTTGCCGTCGGTTAATTCTTTTTATCTCTTGTGTGTTTTTTTCTATTCTTGGTGGTCATTGATCTACATATTTGTTTTTGTATTAAGAGGAAATTTGCTTGTAATGTAAAAGTCATTGGTCTACATATGTGTTTTTTTTTGTATTAATAGGAAATTTCCATTTTTTCTTTCTTGTGTTTATGTTCTATTTTTGTTTTTATTTTTTTGTGTGTTTGGTATATACATTCTACATGTACAAGTAGGTCATAAATTAATTATTTATTAATGTGACATTTAAATACGTATAATATAATAATTTCGGTTATTTTTTTTATTTAATTAAAAATTTAGATGTTTATGATAGAGATTTATAAGATCGTTGACTGAATTTTCTCTAAATTTATAGATGATGCAACTACATGTATCAGGTCCTTCAGTACATCTGTCGTCAGACCATATGCAATCCTCAAAATGCTCTCCATGCACTGAATTAAGAATTCTTTTATTCTCATATAATTCGAAATAATCAGCGTTCTTTAAAAAGAAGTGTAAATCTTCTAGACATATAAACTCCTTATATTCATTAAGGAATTCTACAATTTGTTCCCGCATTGACATCTTAATCGTCTGAGTCGTTCTTTCTGTCTGAATCCAGAAATTATTATTATTTATTGTACCCTCCGCATTTATAATGTGAATATTTAAACTATTTGACAATACTATGAAAATAAAGTGAGCAATTTATTGTAATATCTTTAGGATACATTTCACAATATTTTGAAATAAAGAGTGAAGAATTAATCCGTCTTTGAAAAAAAAAAAAAAAGAGAAAAAAAAGAGAAAACAAATTTATTCCTCTTTTCATATTAGTCCATGCAATTTATTGTAGTAATTTTAATATATAACAAGAAGTTAATTTAAAATTTAATTCATGTGAAAGTTTTATTCTTAACAAAGTCTTCAAAGAAACAACAACCATGAGCGCTGTATCAAAATCATTAATAAACAAATTTGATGACCTCAACAACAAACCAATTCTCCATATTAAAGATATGGAGGATCTTAAATTATACAAAATATTGAAAGCAATTAAAATGCAAACGAAATATGGGAAAGTATCCAGATTGAGGGAGAAAATTGTGTCATCTTTCTGCCAAAAAGATTTAATGCTATAACTGATGATGAGATAAAGGAGTTATCATCTGGCAATTACTTCATCAAAAAATTACCTACAGTAGACGATAAACACTTGCGATTAGAGTTGGAGTTATTTGATATAAATGAATATATTGTTCCTGAGAGTGGCAAATATCCGCTTTGGAGATGAAATTGTAAATTTGTATTAAACAACGAGAAATAAAAATATTAAAATACATTGAAAACAAAAAGAAAAAAAATGCGTTTTTATTTATTAATAATTTCATACAAAAATTTCAGGCATAAGTGACCACAATTAAATGAATTATATTTTTGATGTCTTCTATAATTGTACACTATATTTGAGTCCAAATATGCTACTAATTCAAGTGGTGGCTGCAAATTTCCAAAACTATCAAAGTACTCCTTATGATCTTTATTTTTGTAGTATGCTACCCAATGAGTGCCTGCTCCAATTGAGCAATCCAGATTAACAATGCCACATTCTATTCGTCGAGGATGTTTGGGGAGTGAATCTCTCATAAAAATACCTCTAAAGTTTGGAATATGTGTGGTAAACTTAATCAAATCGATATCAGTATGTGGTCTTTTGGGGAGCATCTTAATTAGTTTTTTGACATTTTATCGAATACAAGACCATACCCCTTCTTATATGGTTTAAGATAAAGACCCTTTCCCATTGCTATAGCCTCCATTTTCTTATTATGTCTCGTAGCCTCTTCGAGTTGTTTCTTAGCATCTTTTGCAGCATTAATAGCTTTAACAATAGCTGCTCCACCAGATGACAGACCACCTAAGGTCCCTAAAGCAGTTAGTATTGGCACTAATGGTAAGAACCCTTCAACTTTTGGTACATTGATAATGCGAGGTATAACAACTTTTGATTTTTTTCCTTTCAGCGATTTATTTAAAACTTTACGAGCAATTTTAATTGCGTCGTTTATATCTTTAGGTTTTTCTTTCTTTAAAGTTGCCGTAGCCATTCGTATTGCTGTGCCAAAAATTTTCTTTCCAAATTTATTTTTTGACTTTAGACCCATGCCGAGTTTGACTTTAGCCTTCATGGCGTTAGTTATAAAATATGAGTTTGTTTTTTCTCCAATACTGCTGTCTTTCGATAAAACTCGTTCCCAGGCTCGATTTTCAAGTATTTTATCTGCTTGGTGTCGCTTACTGATTTCCTTATTTTGAGAGTAAGCAATATCGTGCTCTCTGCAAGCAGCATCCAACGGATTTATCCCCTTATCACCCTCTTTAAACGTTTTTCTAGCTTAGTACCTGGTCCACAAAATTCATAACCCGGTAAATGAAGTTCAAAAGGTAGAGAATTTATTATTCTATCTACTAATCCACTCCCAGTGACAGAATGCATATGATTGATAATTCTATGATATTGTTAGACCTATTTATATAATCTGGAAACTAATTAAAAGGGAAATTTAAAACTTTGGTTTTAGTTGTTAAAATGCAGTTGACCAAACAACATAAAAATATAGTTGTTAGGAATGTTGATTCCTCAACAAGTACAGATATGAGAAGAAAACACAGTTCTCTATTGCCAAATTCTATAAGAGCACTTATAGTGGGACCGTCGAACTGTGGAAAGACTAATGTAATGATTAGTTTGATTGAAAGTCCTAATGGATTAAAATTCGAAAATATCTATTTATATTCGAAATCATTATTTCAACCTAAATATAAGTACTTAAATAAACTCGTATCATCGATTTAAGGAATGGGTTATTTTACATGTGAAAATCAAAATAATATACGTGCATACTTTTGTATGGGTCGTCACAAAAATGTGGATTCATTTTACTTGTGTCAAACTTATACCCGAATACCTAAACATTTGATACGAGATAATGCCAATATGATTATAATGTTTAAGCAGGATGAAATGAATATGAAACACGTCTATAGTGATCATGTTGGAACGGATACGTCCTTTGAACAATTTCGTAAAATATGTCAAGAATGTTGGAGAGAAAACTATGGATTTTTAACAATATGTAAAGATGATAACTTAAATGCTGGTCGATATAGAAAGACATTTAATGTTTTCATTGAAATATAAGGATGTTGGAATAATATGATGATATTAGTAAAGTTTGACCTCTTGAATCGATAGGATTAACAAATTAAAAACATTTAAATAATTACATCCTTTTATGAATTCAGCTGATTCCAAATAAGCTTGCTACATTTTATGGTCTATTCCTGGTCTGTTTCTGATCTATTCCTGATCTGTTTCATTTTCTGATCTATTCCTGGTCTGTTTCTGATCTATTCCTGATCTGTTCCTGGTCTGTTTCTGATCTGTTCCTGGTCTGTTGCTGATCTGTTGCTGATCTGTTCCTGGTCTGTTTCTGATCTGTTGCTGATCTGTTGCTGATCTGTTCCTGGTCTGTTTCTGATCTGTTTCTGATCTGTTCCTGATCTGTTTCTGATCTATTCCTGATCTGTTCCTGGTCTGTTTCTGATCTGTTCCTGCTCTGTTGCTGATCTGTTCCTGGTCTGATATGACTGAAGTGTTGGAGGAACTGGTCAAGGTAAGAAATGCTTTGAAGAAGAAATTTCGAAGCATAAAACTGGGTGAAGATAATACTCATGAAAGACTACAAAAAACATTTAAGCCCATAACTAACCCGCTGAAAGAATTTATAAATAATTCTTCTAAAGAAAAGAGAATTTCTAAAGATGAAAAAGAAGAAATTAAAAATGAAATAAAAAATGAAATAGAAAATGAGACGAGTTTATCGTTTAGAAAATTACCAATGAAACTGGGGACAAGTACCCCAAAGAAAGATTTTACGAGTGATGAATACAAAACAATTGATGAAAATGATGATGATGATGATATTTACTATCAAACTGAATCCCCCGCTGATGTTACAAACGATACAATAATAAACTCACTCGATTTATCGCATTTAGCTCGAAAAAATGAACTGGAAACGCTTTATGGTCCTCACAAAGATTCGAATGGTGAGTGGAAATTTGGAAATAGCTACATTAAGTTGAGTGATGATCAAATTATGCTAGGAAATCAAAATTGGTTGCTAACACCAGGTTTGGTTCAGTTAATGTTTTATAAAACTCCAAAAAATTATGATAAAACAGAATTGGAGATTTACAAAAAGATTTTAATGGAGACAAATGCTCACAAAAGAGACTATAAATCAGACGGACAAATTAAAGGGACAAGGGCCAACAAATATGTAAACATTATCAGCAAATTATTTAAAAATGATAAAACAGGAAGTGGTCTAATGAAATTAAATTCTAATATTGCCAAATTCTATAAGAGCACTTATAGTGGGACCTTCGAACTGTGGAAAGACTAATGTAATGATTAGTTTGATTGAAAGTCCTAATGGATTAAAATTCGAAAATATCTATTTATATTCGAAATCATTATTTCAACCTAAATATAAGTACTTAAATAAACTCGTATCAACGATTAAAGGAATGGGTTATTTTACATGTGAAAATCAAAATAATATACGTGCATACTTTTGTATGGGTCGTCACAAAAATGTGGATTCATTTTACTTGTGTCAAACTTATACCCGAATACCTAAACATTTGATACAAGATAATGCCAATATGATTATAATGTTTAAGCAGGATGAAATGAATATGAAACACGTCTATAGTGATCATGTTGGAACGGATACGTCCTTTGAACAATTTCGTAAAATATGTCAAGAATGTTGGAGAGAAAACTATGGATTTTTAACAAAATGTAAAGATGATAACTTAAATGCTGGTCGATATAGAAAGACATTTAATGTTTTCATTGAAATATAAGGATGTTGGAATAATATGATGATATTAGTAAAGTTTGACCTCTTGAATCGATAGGATTAACAAATTAAAAACATTTAAATAATTACATCCTTTTATGAATTCAGCTGATTCCAAATAAGCTTGCTACATTTTATGGTCTATTCCTGGTCTGTTTCTGATCTATTCCTGATCTGTTTCATTTTCTGATCTATTCCAGGTCTGTTTCTGATCTATTCCTGATCTGTTCCTGGTCTGTTTCTGATCTGTTCCTGGTCTGTTGCTGATCTGTTGCTGATCTGTTCCTGGTCTGTTTCTGATCTGTTGCTAATCTGTTGCTGATCTGTTCCTGGTCTGTTTCTGATCTGTTTCTGATCTGTTCCTGATCTGTTTCTGATCTATTCCTGATCTGTTCCTGGTCTGTTTCTGATCTGTTCCTGCTCTGTTGCTGATCTGTTCCTGGTCTGATATGACTGAAGTGTTGGAGGAACTGGTCAAGGTAAGAAATGCTTTGAAGAAGAAATTTCGAAGCATAAAAATGGGTGAAGATAATACTCATGAAAGACTACAAAAAACATTTAAGACCATAACTAACCCGCTGAAAGAATTTATAAATAATTCTTCTAAAGAAAAGAGAATTTCTAAAGATGAAAAAGAAGAAATTAAAAATGAAATAAAAAATGAAATAGAAAATGAGACGAGTTTATCGTTTAGAAAATTACCAATGAAACTGGGGACAAGTACCCCAAAGAAAGATTTTACGAGTGATGAATACAAAACAATTGATGAAAATGATGATGATGATGATATTTACTATCAAACTGAATCCCCCGCTGATGTTACAAAAGATACAATAATAAACTCACTCGATTTATCGCATTTAGCTCGAAAAAATGAACTGGAAACGCTTTATGGTCCTCACAAAGATTCGAATGGTGAGTCGAAATTTGGAAATAGCTACATTAAGTTGAGTGATGATCAAATTATGCTAGGAAATCAAAATTGGTTGCTAACACCAGGTTTGGTTCAGTTAATGTTTTATAAAACTCCAAAAAATTATGATAAAACAGAATTGGAGATTTACAAAAAGATTTTAATGGAGACAAATGCTCACAAAAGAGACTATAAATCAGACGGACAAATTAAAGGGACAAGGGCCAACAAATATGTAAACATTATCAGCAAATTATTTAAAAATGATAAAACAGGAAGTGGTCTAATGAAATTAAATTCTAATATTGCCAAATTCTATAAGAGCACTTATAGTGGGACCTTCGAACTGTGGAAAGACTAATGTAATGATTAGTTTGATTGAAAGTCCTAATGGATTAAAATTCGAAAATATCTATTTATATTCGAAATCATTATTTCAACCTAAATATAAGTACTTAAATAAACTCGTATCAACGATTAAAGGAATGGGTTATTTTACATGCGAAAATCAAAATAATATACGTGCATACTTTTGTATGGGTCGTCACAAAAATGTGGATTCATTTTACTTGTGTCAAACTTATACCCGAATACCTAAACATTTGATACGAGATAATGCCAATATGATTATAATGTTTAAGCAGGATGAAATGAATATGAAACACGTCTATAGTGATCATGTTGGAACGGATACGTCCTTTGAACAATTTCGTAAAATATGTCAAGAATGTTGGAGAGAAAACTATGGATTTTTAACAATATGTAAAGATGATAACTTAAATGCTGGTCGATATAGAAAGACATTTAATGTTTTCATTGAAATATAAGGATGTTGGAATAATATGATGATATTAGTAAAGTTTGACCTCTTGAATCGATAGGATTAACAAATTAAAAACATTTAAATAATTACATCCTTTTATGAATTCAGCTGATTCCAAATAAGCTTGCTACATTTTATGGTCTATTCCTGGTCTGTTTCTGATCTATTCCTGATCTGTTTCATTTTCTGATCTATTCCTGGTCTGTTTCTGATCTATTCCTGATCTGTTCCTGGTCTGTTTCTGATCTGTTCCTGGTCTGTTGCTGATCTGTTGCTGATCTGTTCCTGGTCTGTTTCTGATCTGTTGCTGATCTGTTGCTGATCTGTTCCTGGTCTGTTTCTGATCTGTTTCTGATCTGTTCCTGATCTGTTTCTGATCTATTCCTGATCTGTTCCTGGTCTGTTTCTGATCTGTTCCTGCTCTGTTGCTGATCTGTTCCTGGTCTGATATGACTGAAGTGTTGGAGGAACTGGTCAAGGTAGTGAAGTGGTCTAATGAAATTAAATTCTAATAAACCTAATTATGTATATTGGAATGATCCGAATGAATTAGTTGACCGCCTCAGATTATTAATCGCCTCTCAAGCCGCTGGTCATAACAATCATAACAATGAAATTGTTTCTATTATCGAAGAACTGCAGGAAGCTGATATAATATTATAATATATTTAAAGTTTTGTGAGTTAAGGATATATATTGAAAATGTCTGTCGACAAGTTCGGACACTATTACAATTCTAAGCTGAACTATAATAATATAATAAGAAAGAATGATTCGAAAATATTTGACCCCATTTTGGATAGCGATAAGAACTTTAATATCCAAAACAAAAGAATTAAAAATGTTGCGAGCCCTGTGGAAGAAAACGACGCCGTCACAAAAGACTTTCTACTCTTACAAGTCAACAAAATGCAGACAGACATACTTTTGAATATACATAAAAATAATGATGTAGTATATAAGAAAATTTCTGATATAAATCATAATCAAAAATCGTACTTTGACAGAGAACTTGAGTTGTTGCGTCAACGAATTAAACTTTTGCAGAGTTTACTACTAAAATTGATGCCGAGGGAAGATGTGTTACATATGATGTCTAAGACTGATAACATAATAAACTAATATATGTTGTCGATAATGAATACAAAGAGAATTCTGGTAAAAGAGTTGCATAAACAGGCTCGAAAAAATTTTAAGCGTCGAAGAGTTGTAATGAAAGGTATTGATGATTTATGGCAAGCAGATCTAGTTGAAATGGGTAATTATTCATCGGATAACAAGGACTATCGTTATCTGCTAACGGTCATTGATACGTTTTCAAAATATGCTTGGGCAGCACCTCTCAAATCTAAAAGTTCATCGGATGTTTGCAAAGCAATGGAAAATATATTGAATTTGGGTCGTGTGCCAAAAAATTTACATACTGATGATGGCAAGGAATTCTTTAATAAAAACTTTAGTAAATTGATGAAAAAGCATAATATTAATCACTACTCAACGTATAGTGTAATGAAAGCGTCTATTGTTGAACGATTCAATAGAACTCTTAAAGGTATGATGTGGAAGGAATTTAGCTACAACGGATCATATCATTGGATTGATTTATATAAAGATTTAATTGATGAGTACAATCACAAGATTCATCGTACCATAAAAATGGCACCCATTAATGTTAATTCTACGAATGAGAAAATGTTACTAGACACAGTGTATAATCACTTGAAAATGTACAAAATCTCAAAATTTCATGTTGGAGATTCGGTACGCATCAGCAAATATAATCATATTTTTGAAAAGGGATACACACCTAACTGGACAACAGAAATTTTTAAAATCAAATCTATAAACAACACTTATCCAGCAACAAATATTTTGGTGGATTACGAGGGAAATAGAATTAAAGGTGCCTTCTATGATGAAGAACTCTCAAAAACTCGACTGCCTAATACATATCTTGTTGAAAAAGTTATTAAAACTAAAGATAATAAAGTATTCGTGAAATGGTTGGGTTTTTCAAATCAGCATAATTCTTGGATAAATAAAAATGATATTTTGTAATGTGTGTGATTACTTTTACGACTATAAAATTAAGTATAAAAGGATTAAATGTTTTCTCCACTTTTTTAGTTGAATAAAAAACTTTAGCTTGATAATACATTATATTTATATATTAGCAGGAGGAGAATGGATAAGATTTTTAAGAGCTCTGAGATTAAATATGAAAAACTAAAGTATTGTAATTATTGTGGTAGTAATGATCACAATGAAAATAAATGTAATCAGAAGAAAGATGATAATAAAGTTAATAAATGAGAATCTTCTGGAAAGAATGTTAAAATTGATATATATATATATATATATATATATATATATATATATATATATAGGTATATTATACATGTACTTTAAGTATTGATATAAAATTATCTAAAATAAATAAAGAAAATAGCACCCCTTTAAAAAAACAATATTTTGTTTTATTTCCTACATTAGCCATTTGGTAAGCAAAATGTCAATTACACTAACATTGAGCGGAAACTCCTCAAATTTATCAGCAAATTACTTTCCTCCAAAAAATTTAAACGGCGATTACGAGTGTGCTCTCGTAGATTTTCACACATACAACAGCATACCAAATGTGGACAAATACAATAATTTGTTTCACATTGCTAGTAAAATTATTACAATACCTATTGGATCCTATGAGCTGAATGATATTGTTGATTTCATAAAGGGGGAATATGAGAAAGATGGGTTGGGGAAGAAGAAAATTATTATAGAAGCTAATAACAATACAATGCAAGTCAAATTGTATAGTTCCGAAGATTCGATATACTTTAACAAGAAGAATTCTATAGGAAAATTGTTTGGTTTCAATAAGAATGTCCTCTCTCCTAATGTCCCCCATTTCTCAGATCTACCAGTAAATATTTTTAAGGTAAATCTCTTGCGGATAGAATGTAATATTGTGGTAAACACATATATAAACAATTCTCATGCACATACATTACACGAATTTGCAATAAATGTTCCACCTGGCTATAAAATGGATGAAATACCTACAAATCTCATCTATTTGCCCGTGAATTCCAAAGAAGTAAGTTCACTAACACTACGGATAGTTGATCAAGACGGTGATTTAATGAATTTTCGAGGAGAAGAAATTACTATTCGATTACATTTAAGGCCAATAAAATAATGATAATTTACAACAAAGAAATTATCTCAAATAGCATTCCTTATACAACATTGTTATCCCCAAAATCCATATTATTGCCATCAGTCAAACCAAAATTAGCGTCCACGCTGTTCTCATCTTCACATTCAGCCAACAATTTAACAGAATCAAATAGAAATTTTCTCAAATCATTGAATTTCCAATTGAAGAAGCAACACCAAAGAGAATGAGATCAATAATTAATGTTTTGGATAAACCCTTATCGGATGAAAGCATTATAAAAAAAGATTATCACACTTATACTCCATACTTGCAATCATTTAAAAATAACGATGAAATAAGAATATCAATACAAAATCAGGATTTGTATGTTTTGCCGAGTGAAAGTTTTATTTACATTGAAGGTTTAGTAGAAGAAGAAGAAAGCGGCGATAGTAAAAAAGTGGTAGCATCTTCTGCTTTCAGATTGAAAAATAATTTTGTTGCTCATCTATTTGATGAAATTCGTTATGAGCTAAATGGCATTGAAATTGATCGCACAAGACACCTAGGAGTTTCAACTAATATTAAAAATTATGTTTCTTTGATGGCAACGGACGGTGCTCTCATGGAAAATGCTGCTTGGAGTAAAGTAGATGACCTAAATGTACTAAATGGACACTTTAACTTTTATGTACCATTAAAAATATTATTGGGATTTGCTGAAGACTTTAATAAAATTATTTTGAATTCCAATCATGAATTGATATTACTTCGTAGCAAAAGTGATGATGATCTCGTATATTCAACAGCATCTGTTCAAAAACCAAAAATTACTATTAAGAATATTTCATGGAGGATACCACATGTACAGCTTTCTGACTTGAGTAAAATAAATATGATAAAAATTATACAAAATGGAACAAATTTACCAATAGCATTCCGCAGTTGGGACTGTCATTTTAATCCTCAATTATCAAGCGGAACTAATCACATTTGGAATGTTAAATTATCTGCAAATAGGGAACGACCTCGCTTCGTTTTGATAGCATTCCTGCGTGAGAATAAATTTATTAATTGTGATTTAACCAACATCAAAGTTCACTTAAACTCAGAGTCATATCCTTATGATGATCTAAACATTAAACGCTTTGCCATCCTCTATGATATGTATGTCAGATTTCAACAAAACTACTATATGAGAGAACCTCAACCTCTACTCACTTGTCAAGAATTCAAAAATAAAGCTCCTATTACAGTTATTGATGTAAGCCATCAAAATGAAACGGTTGCAAGGGGTCCGATTGATATAAAAATTATATACGCCTTTGACAGGACAGGTTCATAAAATTGTTTAAGCAATGGAAATGCCAAAAATAGTTTTTATTGATCTCCAAGGCTTTAGAGCAGATTCTAATGATTTTATTGCCAAAGAAATTGCATTGGTTTTTAACGCTAAGGAGTATATAAATTTCATCATAAAACCCCCCTTCGATTATAGTTATTTATCACCAAAGAATCAAAAACAAGTCAATTGGTTAACAAAAAATCATCATCATCTGCAATGGGAAGATGGATCCGTATCATTCAAGTCTGTGTGCGAATTTCTCAAATCAAACACAGAGGGTTCTTTAATTTTTTTCAAGGGTTTGGAAAAGAAAAAGTGGTTGGAGAATATGCTGCGGAAAAACGTTTTCAATATAGAAAATATCAACTGCTGTAATTTAAGAGAGCTCGATGAAAAATATCCCGATTGCATCCGTTGTAGTTCTCACAAACATGGAACATGTGCACTGAAAAATGCTCTTTTACTACAAAAATTTTTAAACTTTAAAATAAATGAAGGCAATTTTCCATTTTTATTATCTTTATTAAATATTTAGAAAATACACACACTTAAAAACAATGTCTTAAAATTATAAATAAAAATATGTATTCTTAAAATAGAAAACTAAAATACCAGTGTTTTATTTTGCTTAATAATCAAAAAATTTTAAGAGAAAAATACAAAATATTTTTTAGTTTTCAAGAATCTCTTTTAATCTTAAACTTATTAAATTATATTACAAATCATTAAGTATATCTTTGTAAACATCTTCAGTTCGGATGGAAAACTCCAAAATCTATATCTACACATAGCTCTTCGAGATTGTCATGATTCTCTGAGTGTATGCAATTGAAATTATTATTGAATTCACCATCATCATAATATTCGTCGTATTCATCAAAAAACCAATTATCCATGCAGACTTTCATCAAATCCAATGATGATTTCAATTGAGCTCTACTACTTATCGCAACTGTTTTAACATTTGTTCGGTTTGCCAACAATAGAACAGGAAGCTTACGTTGCGTTATTTTCCCCTCCTCTTTTAATAATTTAAAAGCACCATAGATGAATTGTTCTGTTATTAACTTACACTGCAAAAAATTAATATGACTTAAATTACGACATTGCTGAAATAAATGTATTAAACCCTGATTGGTAATATTAATGCAATTTCGTAAATTTATATCTTCTAAATTGGTCAGCTGTGCAAGCTTTCTTAAACATTTATCACCCAAAGAACTATTGTTGGGGCAAATTAATTTTTTCAAGTTCTTTAAATCTCCTACCAATGAAGCTGCTGCAAAATTCAAACTTGCATATCCAATCAACATTAACTGTTCCAATTGTTGCGATTGATGTTTAACCAACTCTATCAATAGTTGATGACATAATGGGTGGGAGTCATCAATGCCAAAAATTTCTAAACGTTTCAATTTTGGTAATTGGGCAATACATTCATATTGCTCTGTTGTACTACTTATTTTGAGATCTTCAAGTTTATGTAAATGATGGACCATTTCTTTAAAATCAGACGTTTTTAAATGCATACAATTACGTATATCCAGGGTATGTAAATTAGTCAGATTTTGACAAATTTGTTGTAAATTAAATTCATGACATCCGTTAAGAGACAGTTTTTCGATATTAGATAAATTACAAATATGTTCTGTTGTTATTGAACAATTTTTCAGACTTAAGACCTTTAGCTTTGGCAAGCATTTAACTTTCTCTACGAATCTATTATCAAAGCTGAAATGTTGAATTTCTAATTTCGTACACGTCTCCATTTTATCAATTATATAATGTAAAAAGTCTGTGTCTGCTGTGTTGACACTTTGAATATTTTTGCAATGCTGTCCAATGCAATCTAATACAATTTCATAGTCATCCCAAGGTAATGTACCTTCGAATGACTTAATGTTTGGTCCAACCATTTTTATAAATTTAATTTTTTCTATCAGCGTCAATCCACCCATTGTATCTAAATAAAACGTTTTGTATTCTGCCTTTGATATCATACGGAAAACATCACTGAAACGCGGACATGTGTGTAAAAGGAGAATCTGGTCACGCAAATCTAATTTTTTGCAAATGTCTGCCAAACAATCATCGTTTAGAAATTGAGTTACGGCACTATTGTTGCTGCTTAAGGCTTGAGTATTCATTTTTCCTTGTGTTGATGGGATTTTTGAAGTAAGAGATATATTGGTTTTTTCTATTTTTTAATATAAAAATATATATCGATGGCTTTTTGTTGAGTTCTTTGGTAACTGAATGTTTCTAAGATACTGATTTTGATTTGTCAAATATATTTTATATGTCTAGAAGATTTACACTTCTTTTTAAAGAACGCTGATTATTTCGAATTATATGAGAATAAAAGAATTCTTAATTCAGTGCATGGAGAGCATTTTGAGGATTGCATATGGTCTGACGACAGATGTACTGAAGGACCTGATACATGTAGTTGCATCATCTATAAATTTAGAGAAAATTCAGTCAACGATCTTATAAATCTCTATCATAAACATCTAAATTTTTAATTAAATAAAAAAAAAAAAATAACCGAAATTATTATATTATACGTATTTAAATTTATAAGAAATATTTAATGAGATTTTAATTTAAGAATTATTTCAAAAGAAAGTAAAATAAAACCAAATACATGTAAAACTAATTTTTAGTATTGTTTTTTATTATACTCAACTAAACAAACAAACAAACAAAACACTAACAGATTCCAATTACCGCTTTATTACAAGAAACAAAACCGAACAAAACAAACAAACAGATTCGAATTTCATTAAAACACAAAAATTTGTAGATTAATGAAAATGTCACATTAATAAATAATTAATTTATGACCTACTTGTACATGTAGAATGTATATACCAAACACACAAAAAAATAAAAACAAAAATAGAACATAAACACAAGAAAGAAAAAATGGAAATTTCCTATTAATACAAAAAAAAAAAAAAAACACATATGTAGATCAATGACTTTTACATTACAAGCAAATTTCCTCTTAATACAAAAACAAATATGTATATCAATGACCACCAAAGAATAGAAAAAAACACACAAGAGATAAAAAGAATTAACCGACGGCAACACTCATAATTTCAAAAAAGATCCTTGTCAATCACGAACAAGAAAAATTTTGTATAACCACCACTTTTACATTACAAGCAAATTTCCTCTTAATACAAAAACAAATATGTAGATCAATGACCACCAAAGAATAGAAAAAAAAACACACAAGAGATAAAAAGAATTAACCGACGGCAACACTCATAATTTCAAAAAAGATCCTTGTCACTTAACACTTTCTAGCAAAACACACACATGACAATTTTTGTATAACCACCACTTTTACATTACAAGCAAACAACCGACAGCAACACTAACAACAAACAATAGAAAAAAAAACACACAAGTAAAAAAGGGCTAAATTCGGCTGTGCCGAATCTTTGAATACCCTCCAGCATAGGGGCTGAAGATGATATACGTATATACTTAATTTTGCATGAAGTGTAATATGAATATGTTTTGTCAATTTATGTAATTTAAATACCAAACTGCTCGGGAGGATGTTCAATAATCTGGGTAAAAATTGACAGACGGACAGACAGACAGACGGACAGAGAGACAGACAGACAGAGAGACAGACAGACATCGCTAAATCGACTTAAAATTGCATAAGGTTCACGAATATATATACTTTATGGGGTCTTAAACCTATATTTCGACATGTTACAAACGGAATGACAAACTGATATATACCCTCACCATATATGGTGGAGGGTATAACAAGAGATAAAAAGAATTAACAGACAACCACACTAACCACATAATTTCAAAAAGACCAAAAACAAATATGTAGATCAATGACTTTCACTTGATCATAAAAATTTTGTATTACAACCCTTTTATATTATAAGCATACAACCGACGGCCACACTAGAAGGCAATTAAAGCATTTTGTCTCAACATCAAAAATGAAGGGCAATTAAAGCATTTTGTGTCAACATCAAAAATGAAGGCAATTAAACCATTTTGTGTCAACATCAAAAATGAAGGGCAATTAAATCAAGTTGGTCCCTTATACAAAAAGCCATTAAATCAAGTTGGTCCCTTATACAAAAAGCCATTAAATCAAGTTGCCTCCTTATAAAAAACCCATTAAATCAAGTTGCCTCCTTATTTTCCTACTACTTGTTTTGTTTTTTTTGTTTGCTTATGATAAAGCTAGAAGTGGAAAATACTCTTTCACTAATAGTAGATGTTGGACAAATAGTCAAAAGACAATTATATAAATTGTCCAACTTTTCAGTTCTCTTGTCGCATTTATCAAGATAAATGAAATCATCATATAATGATGAATGATTTTGTACAGTCTTTTTTTAGGATTTTGAATACTGTTTATTGTGTTATTTAGATCAGAAATTAAACTATTTGAATTTGGAATATCCAAAGTTAAGTCTTCATCGGAATCTATCAGACTTACATCTAAATCTTCATAACCAAACAAATGATTATAAGTGTCGGAAAAAATAAAAGAGACCAAGTAACCCAGTTCGTGATGTAATTAAAAAAACCTGTTAACCCAAAAAAAAATACCGGTTTTCGGTTTTCTTCGAATTTACAAAATATTCGAAACTGATCGGTTTTTAAAAATACAGAAACCGGTTGACCGGTTTTCGGTTTTGGTTTTTGAATACTCTAGAAACCACTTTGTTACAGGAACTAAAATCAAAAGTATTTTTAAAAATGAACTATGATGCACAGAATAGTAGATGTCGATTATAAAAATATTTAAACCAAAATATGGGTACACTCAGAATATTATGTAGCTTACTGCTTGTAGTTTAATAAAAAAAGTTTTCCGTTCCATTTAAAAATAAAGGAACATACATTTATTTTCCAAAGAAATATCTATTTTTACTTTTTTATACATTTGCTATCATTTACCGTTTATTTCAGTTTAATTTGTTTGAAATTCAATAAAAATTTACCCACAAAACGGAAATTTATGGTTTATTTGTGTCCGTTTACAGTTGTTTCAAATTTAAATTTTGTTTGCTGCCTGTTTTAAAAAAATATTCAAAAAATTCCTATTTGTTTTTTATACAAATATATATACAAAAACAGAAATAATTTCAAATAAATGATCAAATCATTTATTTTTTAAGAAATTGGTAAGTAAAATTTTAACATTTATTTTTACTGAACAATTATTTGTTTCTTACGGATGTGTCAGTTGTTTAAATGATATTTAAAAATAAATAATAAAAGCCATTTGGTTTAAAAGAAAAATCTAAGAAATGCGTGATTTCATGAGTTATACATGCACAATTGAAAAATAATCGCAAAAACACTATTTACAAAGCTATATATTCCATAAAAAAAAAAATTATAAAAGCTTACCAACTTACATGTGACTTTAAAAAGTAAATGTTTTATTTTGGGTATTTTCAATCTACGAAGTGACAACGCGCACTGAGGTTTTCTATGCAGCTAGTAAAGAAAAGAGACAAAAAACATTCGAATCATATTCATAAAGGCCTACTTTTGCTTTTCGAAAACTATTATTTTTCGTAAGTGTTAATTTTCGTTGAGAATTTGAAAATGAAAAGCCATATATGTCTTCTCATGCAAAATAGTTTGTAAGTTAAAATAACACAAAATGTCATTTACAAGAAATGATGTTTCATTTAAAAACCGATCTACTTAATTTTCATTTAAACCAAATACTTTTGCTTTTCGAAAACTATTATTTTTCGTAAGTGTTAATTTTCGTTGAGAATTTGAAAATGAAAAGCCATATATGGCTTCTCATGCAAAATAGTTTGTAAGTTAAAATAACACAAAATGTCATTTACAAGAAATGATGTTTCATTTAAAAACCGATCTACTTAATTTTCATTTAAACCAAATGGCTTTTGTTATTTATTTTTAAATATTGTTTAAACAACTGACACGTCCGTAAGAAAGAAATGATTGTTTAGTGAAAATAAATGTTAAAATTTTACCTACCAATTCCTTAAAAAATAAATGATTTTATCATTGTTTCTGTTCTTGTTTTTTTTTCTTTGTTTTTAATTTACAAAATGTATGTATGCATGGCTATAGACACTTTTTGTGTGAATGTGTTTCTGTGTGTATGAAGTTCTTGTAATTTGAATTGAAATAATTTTGAATATAAGCAACCAATTTATATAAAAAACAAATTGGAATTTATTGAATATTTTTTTTGAAACATACGGCAAACAAAACTTAAGTTCAAAGCAACTGTAACCGACAAAAAAAAAACATAAATTTCCGTTTTGTGGGTAAATTTTTATTAAATTTCATACAAATGAAAAAAATAAATGAAACTGAGAAAAATCTGTAAATGATAGTAAATTATTTCGAACAAATGTATAAAAATTTAAAACAGTACGACCATTCTGCACTTAGGTGGCTGCTGCAATTTAAACAATCAGAAGGGCAGCCAGCTCGTTGGATTAAACGGCTTCAGAGATATGACTTTAGCATCAAGCTGTAATTTTAGAATCCCAATTAAATGAATTTTAGACTTTTAAATAAATCAATATGATTTCTTGTTGATTTAAATTTAATCTGTTTGATTTCTAATCAAGGATAATAAATCTAACCTTTTTTTTTTGTTCCGATTTCTTATTTATGATCAAGGTCGGGTGGGCTTATGATTTATGCTTTACACCTCGGTTAACCATTTTTTTTAATTTAAATGCCTCCTACTTCTTAATGCTGGTCCCCCTTCTGTCAACTTGGTTCTGTCTTTTTACTATATCCTACCGTTTTCTACGTCTCTATCTCTTTACTATCAATTTGAACTTGTTAAAATTTTTGATAGGCATGCAAAATCAAATTATTTTGGTGGTCGTGAGGCAGCGAAGCTATTAAAGCCCACCCCATACGACGAGCAATAAGGCCGGGGTATTACTGTGCCCAACCTTCAATTCTGCTCACAATAACATCAGAACATTTTAAATTCTTTCGTTATATGTTGGTTTGGCCCACCCTGTACTATGATATCGCTGTTATAAAATAAACATTAAAAAAATGCAAAAGCAATACGATCAATTTCTTTTAATTTGCCTTCACTTATATATGGGAAAAGAGATTTTAAATACAAAAAAGCATCGCCTTCTACTTCCAGCCGCTTTACAAACTGTTTCACATAGCACAACTTAAGGCACACTGGCAATAAAATGATTTTTTTGCATAAGAGGAATATTTTGAACGATTTTGAAAGACGTCGTTGCAGGCCAGTTTTTACTCCTGTTTTGGTCATTGCTACGACTGTCCCACTCACAGAGACAGCAAGGGAACTTACCTCCTTATATTCCATACAATATAATTTACTCAAACGGGATTTTTGAAAATTCCTAGGTGAAGTGGCAAAAACGGGGAAAGTCTTCCCCTTGACATTGGGCCCGCGAACAACGTAAAGGCAGAGGGCAACTCTGTCGGTTTTATACTATTTGATTTGGTGTACTACGTTTTATTGCTTTAAAAAATATATTAATACTGTATGAAAATTAACTTTTTTTTAACATTTAACTTTTTCTCACTTTTATCAGACTTTAGCTACCTCTAAATCAGCGGTCACCAACTACTTTCATTTGGGGTCCGCTTTTTTAAAAATCACGACTGTCGCAGTCCGGAAGGTAATAAACTGAACTGTTTTAATAATATGCTTAGATACTGTATCAATGGACAAATAAAACGAATGGATTTCGGTGCATTATTTTATTAAATAATAAACAAATGCTTTGAATAAAAAGAAGTAAGTACTAAGGGTTATTGAGAAAAATTACATTTTTTGTCTTGGACTATCCGTCTGAAGTTTGAAGTAAAGCTTGTGCAGGCTATTCTCATTAAATCTTGGAGATGTTCATCGGCAAGTCTGTTCCGGAATTTATTTTTAATGAAGTTCATCTTAGAAAATGCTGCTTCACAAACATATGTTAACCCAAACAAAGTGAGAAGTTTCAAGGCTAATTTTTTAATTCTGAATATTTATTAGCACATCAAATTTTATCCAAAACTCTTGACAAGAAACTTCCTGTTTTTGGTGTTTTAAAACTGTATTTTCTTGGAAATTGAAGTTTAAGGTTCAAATAATTGATGTGTTTAAAAATATCTGTGAAAACTTAAGTAATCTTTTGTTGACGTTTGATCAATTTTGAAAACAAATGTCTTCAAGTCTTCTAAAATGGTGAAGAATCGTTGTAAAACGCAGCCTTTGCTTAACCATCTCATATTATTATGCAATAACAGATCGTCATATTGAGCATTCACTTCGTTAAGAAATATTTTTAATTCTCAATGTTTCAGTGCTGATTTTGCCCGAAGAAAGTTTATTATTTTCATCGCTCCTTGCATTGTTCTCTCGAAATTAAGATTATAATTAATACTCCTCAACAAAAGTTTGTCTCATTTTGTCCAAGAAACGTACAAAAATAACCAATTGTGCTTTATCAGTGATGTCCCATGATTCATCCATTGCCAAGGCGCAATAATCGGAATTATTTAACTGCCGTTTCACATCACAATGATTTTCTTCTGCCAGCACGCGTGTGTTTTTTGTGTTAGTACTCGCAGATAACGGAATCCGTCGAATAGTTTCAACAACATCTTTTCTGTTCTCAAACAAAACATTGCCTGCCTCGAGCATACATTCCTTGACTATGTGAGCGTCAGTGAATGGTTTCATATGCTTAGCAAGAGTCCAAGAAATACGTAGAAAAGCTTCACCACATTTCTCCTACTCAGTCAATGAACGACTCATGATTTGAGTCGTCGATGCGTAGCTTGACAATAAATTTGCTATTTTAGATTTACGCAGATTACTGCCAAGTGAAAAATTGTCTGCAAATGATTTGTGTTTAGTCTCATAAAGTCGTTTTATATTCAAGCTTTCGGTACTGCGTGAAACAATACAAATTGGTCCATTCTTTCTTTTTTTCGGTTCCATTATAAAAAAATAACTTGGAAATTTAATCAGGTACCTTAAGACTTAGCGTAGCTAGGTAATCCAAAAAGTATATAATTTTCTATATAGTATGTTTCTCTCTCACGAACTTTTTAGTAATCTCTTAGAACACGAACATAGTTTGGCGCAACAAAGGTGAGTTTTGGTCGGCAACTTTTAGTAGTGTTTAGCGGTGCTGCCATATAACCAATTTTAACTATATTTTTGCCGTTTTTTGGGATGCTAGAAATTTTTCAGATTATTTCATAAAAAAAATGTTTTTTTATTTTATTCATGTATTTTTTCAGATTTTTCATATAAAAATATAATATTTGTTCAATATACTATTTTTTTTTACTAAAATTAGACATGTCTAATAAAGTAAAAAAAATACAACAAATATTTGCAATTGTGTTAAAAAATAGTCACGAATTCAAACATAACATTGTGATATGAAAAGTATTAAAGTGTGTACACACACATTGACCAACTATGTCTATTCATATCCATTATTTCCCATTTCTATGGTAAAAATATATAATAAAGAGAATAAATATGCTATTAATTGTTGCAACATATAACTAAAAACCTATGAAAAATGCAATAAATTTAAAAAAAATTGTTTTTATGAAAAAACTGGTAAACAGTTAAGAATCCCAAAAACTGGGATAAAAAATTACACTGTTTATGTGGCAGCACTGCATACACCAAATTTAATGTTTTTCAACACTTTAGCAACTTTGAAAATGTTGCCCTCTCATTTAAAAATGTTGCCGCTGAACTCTGTAGCATGTTGAATTTCTGGTAGAGCGGGAAAAATACTCTATAGAAAATTATATACTTTTTGGGTAATCGTATTTAGAGCACTCCGTGTTGCCGTCCGTCACTCAATTAAAAACAAAACACTGAACCCATAAGCGACCGAAAGCCTCAAATCATTCAAAAATACCAACAACCTTTGGTGATGATCCGTTAACTAACAAGTAATAGGGAAACCTATGCAAAAAAATTATAATTTGGGAGTGATAACACAAAAAATTTCATTAGTAATATTCATGTCATCAGTGAGATGCAACAAAATCTTGAACAGGCTGTGTTGATAGTTTTGAATGATTTGATGAGCCTGTGTGAGATTTTGTTGCACCTCGCTGATGACGACAATATTACTAATGAAATTGTTTGTGTTATCGCTCCCAAATTATCTTTTTTTGTAGAGGTTTCCCTATTACTTGTTAGTTAACAGATCATCACCAAAGGCTGATGCCGAGACGAAAATATTTCTATGAATTTGTTGTTACATAATGTAAAATATTTTTTATTGTTAACACAAGGTCCGCATAAAATAAGTCTACGGTCCGGATCCGGACCGCGGTCCGCCAGTTGGTGACCCCTGCTCTAAATTATAACTTTCTGCGGGGACTTTTATTTTGTATCTAATTACCCATTTCATTTAGGAACTCTGGGTAATCATGGGCTTTAACCCGGGAAACGTTTTTTACACTAAAAACGTAGAGAGAGGGCTTTGCTCGCTAATTAAAACATCATGTTGCCTTATACTTAGAAAATTAAAATGGATTTTATTTTAAGTGCATATTTTTGGATTAATAGTGCATAATTTTTTTTTTAGTCAGTAGTGAATTTCTTTTGACCTGCATGTGCTAGTTGCTTTAATTCTGTCAGTAGTATTAATGTAAAATTCAAAATTTGTTGTAAATATTATAGTGTTTCCAATTATTCGATCCTGCCGGTTAATCGGTTGGGTTATTATTCGAAAAATGAAGAAAATTTATTAATCGGTTATTCGGGTCGATTAATCGGGAAAACTTGGCGATAATCGGTTAATCGTTTAAAGCAAAATAAATTTATTTCTTTCATCAATAAGAACACAAAGAAATGCTTTTTGCTGAAATATCATGTTAATTAAGTCTATTGAATTGGTTTCTAAAGTGTTTGTTTAGGACAATCCAAAGCATTCTAAGATTTTTTAAAGAATCGTGCATTATAATCTTGGGGTTTTTTAAAGGAATCTGACGACTCTTTAAAAAGAAAATGTCAGACGTGTTCAGTGAAAGTAAACCCTTAAAACCGAAGTGTAGATAGTGTTTTACAGAAGTAGGACATTTTGTCGATAAAGTTTGTTTTTATTATCTTTTCATGACACTGTCCAGAATAAAAAAAAATAAAATTGACTTAATAAACAAGAGTTGCCCTCAAAAAAATTCAATAACAAATTCTTAAAAATATTGTAGTGAAAATCAGTTTTTTAAGAACGTTATAAAAAGTTATAAAAGTTTATTGAAACAAGTTTATAATTTTCTCAACAAAAATATTAAACAAAATTGAAAAATATATTTTCAAAATAATTTATATAAATCAAGGCAAAAGTAATTTTTAAAATAACAAAGTACAAATGGAGAAGGATACATATTTAGGAACACCTCCAGGAAAATTTGTGTCTAATAAGTTCAATGTGACTCTTTTCTTATTTTTGTTTAAAGTAGGTTCAGTGTTTTTGTTTTCAATGTATGCGGGTTTCAGTCTATCAATAACAATTGTCTTAATATTTCCGTTAGTATAAAGTTTAAAATATTATGTATCTTTTTCAACCATGTATGGGCCCTGAAATTGTTGCTGCAATGATCTCTTTTGTTCAACACGTTCAAAAACATATTTACAAGTAGAATTTTATGTCAATTCCGAAAAGATTTTTGAGGTAAGTTGTGTTCCCTGATCACTTGTTATTTTAAGAGGTAATCCGAAACGACTAGTAAATTAATGATAAATGTTTGAGCTGTTGTCAATGCTGAAATATGCTTATCCACTTCAATGGCCCTAGATACTGTATCAGCTACTACATTAGAAACTCCACGTATATGTTGAATGTCATGTGTGAACTGTGAAATGTACTCAAGGTTTCTAGTTTGCCTAGGACTTCTCTCCGTTTTGGCATTCAATGCAAACTCCAAAGGTTTATAGTCTGTATAAACAGTGAATATCTTCTTTCTAAAATATACCGAAAGTGTTAAATATTCAATTCAATTGATTTATTTATTTGCAATTTTAAAGCCCATAGCGCCAATTAATCTAAATTACAAAATCTCCTTAAAATGTAGCAACACCTTATATAATGTATAAGGTATTAATAAATATCAGAATTAAATAAATAATAAGTAAAAAAAAAAAATAATATTAAACCAAAAACTCGCCAGTAATATATTAATAATTTATTAACGGCAATACTCCAAAACTACAAATCATTAATTACTTCCATGCACAAAATCAATTAGCTTACCTTTTTGGACACTAAAAGAAACATTAAAACTTTTTAAATCTCTAGGAAGGGAATTATATGCTTTAGCAACTCTCACAAAATATGATCGTTTCAACATTGGGGTTAGTTTTGAATACAACAACTGTGAATTTCGTGTTGATTTGCCAAATCTAAAATTTTGCAAAAGAGTGGTAGGAGATTTATTTCTATATACCTTAAAGAAATGAAGTAAAATACGGACCTTAATAAAACTCTGGAAAGAACAACCCAAAAATCTGTTAACATAAGAAGATATATGATCATGACATCTCAAGGAGAAAAGAAATCGCATGACTCGATTAAATAGCAGCAATAACTTTTTTAAATTATAGCCCAGGGTTCCAGTATAAACTTCCATGCAGTACAAAAAAATGGGCATTAACAATGCATGAAAAATACGGGTTTTAACTTCTAATGGAAGACATAAATTAACATTATATAGCTTTCGAAGAGAAAAGTTCACGCTTTGCGCTAAAAAATCCAAATGGGCATCAAATATAAGTTGGCTATCTATAACCACTCCCAAACACAACAGATTATCTACAAATTATATTGATTCACCATCAACAATAATGGATATTTCATTCCTTAGTAGCATTAATAACCAATTCATTACGTCTCATCCAACTCAAGGTTTCATCAACATAAAAATCAATATTCGATTTAAGGACATCAATAAATTGTGGCTCACCAGAGAATAACAATTGCAAGTCATCCGCAAAAGCAAATGGCAAGCAAAAATTACCATCAAAAATATCAAATAAGTCATTCAAAAACATAATGAATAATTGTGGACCCAACACAGAACCTTGAGGTACATCAGTCAGTACCTGAAGAGTCTCACTACATATACCATTTATTGAAACAAATTGCCGACGGCCACAAATATATGATGACAATAGGTGGCATGCACTTGATCACATTGAAAATTTTGTATTAAGTTTTTCAATTAGTTTCGAATGAGAAACTCTATCAAATGCCCTACTTAGGTCGAGAGACAATAAAACTGATAATCCTCCTTTACTCAAAGTAGAACGTATATTGTCCGTTAAACTCAGTAAGAGTGATGAAGTGCTAAGTCCACGCCTAAATCCAAACTGACAATTATGAAGCATACGACTGGAGTTTATATATTGAACAAGTTGATCCTTCATCAACCCCTCTACAAGTTTTGATAAAATAGGAAGCATGGAAATAGGTCGCAAATTACTATTCAAATAAATAGCTAACAATTCACGATCAAATGCACTATATTTTGACTCAGAAGGGGACAACTTCTTCGAAAACCTAAAGGTTCAGAAACACTTTATGAACTTGGTGTAAAACGCCACCGATTGCAATATTTAAAGCATCAACTCTCAAAGTCAATTTAGTTTCATTATTAAAATGATTTAATAAAACTCGTGAAGCAAATTGACATTTGATACGTTGAAAAACATTACAACTTTCATTATTCCATTCTAACAACTTTTTTTCTTTTTCAAAGCATGCGTTATTATAGCATGTAAAGAACTAAACAATTCTGCTAATTTAGGAATGTACCTATGATAATAATTTACCATACCTATAAACTTTTGTACCTGTTTAACGGATGTTGGACGTTCAAAATTTCGAATCGCTGAACATTTATCCTCTGATGGTTGTATACCTCTCTCTGAGATGTTATGGCTAAGAAAATCTATATTTAAAAAGCCGAAAATACATTTTCCTGTTTTAATGTTTAATCCATATTCGTCTAAACATTCGAAAACTAATCTCTAATGATCTTCATGTTCTTCACTTTCACTAGCAATAGGTACGTCATCATTATAAACAAAAACAAAATCTAGTCTTTTAAAAACTTCATTAATAAATCTCTGGAAAGTTTAAGCCGAATTTCTTAATCCAAATGGCATACGTATAAACTCAAACAAGCCAATTGGTGTAGTGATCGCAGTTTTATAAATATCTTCTTCTGCCATTGGAAATTGATGATAAGCTCGAACCAAGTCTAACATTGAATAATACTTTTTGTTTCTCATATTTACATTGAAGTCATGAATATGAGGCAATGGATACCTATCCGGAACTGTGACAAAGTTAAAACGTCTAAAATCGCCACAAGGACGCCGATCATTTGGGTTCCTTTTGGGAACTAAATGTAATGCGGAAGTCTCACATGAGTTGAGGGTCTACATATACCTGATTTGACGAGAGAATAAAATTCTGTCTTAGCGACTTTGTATTTGATTGGGCCTAAACGTATTGGCCTAGTAAAAGATAGAGATCCATTGGTTACTGGTCTATGTGTAAAAGGGCAGAACCTGCGTGGGAGAATTTAGGGCTTCAGGTTGAGTTTGTAGTGGACTGTATAGCTTGGGCACCTAAATATGAAGAAGAGTTAGGCCCTTTTTTTCTCGGATTATAATTTCTCGCAGCTCGAGACAATTATAAAGGAGTTGTTGGTTGAGTTAGAAAAAATGGGAAAAAGTATAAAAACAACAAAAGAATTAGTAATGTATTTTTGGAAAGTGCTTTATTGTGCTCACCGTTTCTGTTGAGGGTTACAAAGTAAGTGAAGTAAGTAATTATTTTAGGTATAAAGAAACTTCAATTTATCTTTATGTTTCAAAACCAGAATATGAATTTAGATAATTTCTATGTTGTTTACAATTCACAATAATTCATAGTTCATAGTTCAAACATTCCAACTATAAATATTTTATATAAATTCAATTTTGTTGGCAAATTCAAATACTTAATTTACAATTCTAAATATATAAAAAATTTTGTTTATTTTAAATTGTTTATTGTCTAAATTTATGAATTTAGACATGCCGCCGCCTCAATTTATGTTGACCTTCCGGCTGGCTGTGCACAGAGCACTTGGGCAAGTGTTCGGATAGCTTCCGATATGATCTGCTGATCCGGAATAACTTGGCGTGCATTGTTGTTGTTAGGAGGTTTATTGATGTTGTGGTTTCTGTTTGTTGCTGATGTGGTTGCTTCTGTTTCTGCTGCTGCCATTGTTGTTTCGGTTGCTGCTGCTGTTGTTGTGTCGGTTGCTGCCACTGTTGCTGTTTCGGCGATTGTTTTGTCTGTTGAGCCTCCCTCTTAAATCATTCCGGGTACGACTTGGGTGCAGGAGGGTGTGATGATAACTGTCACATCTTCTACATAAATCACTTGATTGGCAGGCTCTCAAATCATGACTGCGTGCCAAGCAGTTTTCACAGTAGCCAAACCTGCGGACAACTCGGTTTCTTTCCCTTGTGTCCATCTTCAGGAACTTCTGGCAGAACCTGAGGGAGTGAAATTTTTTACACACCATGCACTGGTGTATGTCGGGATCACGATCACGGCGATTTTGAGGTCTAGAAATGATGAAACAACACAAAAAGAAAACCAAAAAAAAAAAAAAGAGAAGAAAACATATGAGTTATTAAGGTTACATGAGATGAATAAAGGGAATTTTTAGTTGGTGATTACAAGGGGAGACAATTTTAGAGATTAACTTAGAGGTGGATCGTTTTCATTAAGAAAGGGTAAGTAGCAAAGCTTTACAATTGGTCTGGTTATGGTACCAGCAGCTGTTCGTACTTCTGCAACTCTAACGTAGTTATCAGAACCGACATGAGTTGTCTCTATTCTGCCTAACCGCCATTCGTTGGGTGGCAATAAATCGTCGATTATGACAACAAGATCTCCGGGTTTCATATTCGGTGCGGAGTTTTTCCATTTATATCTTTTGTGAAGTGATTTCAAATAGTCTTCCTTCCACCTTATTGAGAATTGGTGGTGGAGAGTTCTGAGTTTTTGCCATCTGTTTACAAGAGATATTTTTTCGGGTTCTGGCTCTGGGAAAGCCGTTATGGGTTTACCTGTGAGAAAGTGGCCTGGAGTTAAGGCCGTTATATCAGAGGGATCTTCTGACATTGCGGAAATGGGACGAGAGTTCAATATCCCCTCAATTCGAGCGAGGATTGTGCAGAACTCCTCCAAATTGAATCTGTGAGAGCCGGCAATGCGTTTAAAATGAAATTTAAAGCTTTTAACGGCAGCCTCCCATAGACCACCCATGTGAGGTGCATGAGGTGGTATAAAGCTCCATTCAAACCCTTGAGTTATGTAAGTCTGAGAAATGTCCGCGGAAGCCGACGTTAAAAATTTTGCGAATTCGCGACCTAGTTCTCTGCTCGCCCCAAGAAAATTACGGCCATTATCGGAGACAATCCTGTAAGGGAGCCCCCGCCTCCCAACGAAGCGAGCGAATGCTGCTCTAAAAGCTGCAGTTGATAAGTCAGAGCATGCTTCAAGGTGAATAGCCTTAGTGCTGAAGCAAACGAAAACGCAAACATAGCCTTTTGCGTATGGTGCGTTTCGCAAAGTGGAGGTCTTGAGCTCAAATGGGCCCGCGAAATCTATACCGGTGGTTTGAAATGGAACTGAGAGGTTGCATCTCTCCGAGGGTAATGGTGCCATAATTTGAGAACATTGTTTCTGCCTAAAAATTATGCAAGTTTTGCATTGGCGTATGATTTTCTTTACTCTAGGTTTTAGACGAGGGATATAAAATTCGGTTTGTGTCATTCTACACATTTGATTGCATTCTGCATGAGCTAAAAATATGTGTAAATGATGCAAATAAAGCTGGCAGAGTCGGGAGTTGCCAGGTAAAATTATGGGATAGCGTTCACTGTAGGGTAGTGAGGAGTTGGCTAAACGCCCGTTAACCCGCAAAACTTTATGAGAATCCATAAAAGGATTAAGTGGTTTTAGAGAGCTTTTATCTGATATTAATTGTGAGTCTGAGATTTTTAGATATTCTTCTCGGTAATGTGATGTTTGAGCAAGAGCAATCAGTTTGTTTTTTACAATTTTCATTTCCTTTTGAGTTAGATTAAGAGTAGCGTGACCTGTGTAAGGTCTAGACTTGGAGAGGCTTCTATGAACGAAGCGAAAGACAAAACACAATACGCGTAGTGCCTTGTCATACGAGGAAAATTGCTGTAATATATCATTCTTTTGAATCGAAATGTGCAATGCCTGTACTTTCACCGTTGAGTGTTGTGTAATTGGTGGATTCAAGGGATTCCGCTTTGGCCATTCCGAGGGTGGATTAGTCAACCACAATGGACCATGCCACCATAAGGGATTTATAATAAGATCTTGCGGTCTACTGCCTCGAGTTCCTAGATCAGCTGGATTATCATGTGTGGGAACGTGACGCCAAGATGCAGTTGGCAACAGAGTATGTATTTGGGAAATGCGGTTGGCAATATATGTTTCCCAGGTCCATGAGGGTTTTAATAACCATCCCAATACAATTGAAGAATCTGTCCATAAAATTATTTTAGACTCCTTCATGTCAAGAGAGTTAATAACGTGCTTAACCAAATTGGCGAGTAAAACAGCTCCGCAGAGCTCCAGCCGAGGTAAGCAAACGGTTTTTAAAGGAGCTACTTTGCCTTTGGCAACGAGTAAATTAGAAAATGATGTATGCTCCGAAGTTTGGCATCTAACATAGACTGCCGCGCAATATGCCCCTTTGGAGGCATCAGCAAACCCGTGAATTTGAATTGAATATGCAGGGTTGTATTGAAGCCATCTTGGGATCACAATCTCTTCCACTTGGGCAAGATCAGAAAGCAAATTTTCCCATTTGGCAAGAGTTTCGGGACCTACGTTGATCCCAATCTAAACGTTCCAACCAGAGTTGTTGCATTAACATCTTAGCCCGGATAACGACAGGAGTTATCCAGCCCGCAGGGTCAAACAATCTGGCAACGGCCGACAATATAGTTCGTTTGGTTACGTTTGAACTCTGAGAACTCGGGGAAAAGGAATAACTAAAGGAATCCGTAAGCGCGTTCCATTTCATCCCCAACGTTTTCGTTGCACTACTCTCATGAAAACGGAGAAAATTCGAATCATAAAGATCATCCGCCGGGAGATGAGAAAGCAACCGAGTATCGTTAGCTGTCAGCTTTTTTAGGGGGAATCCTGCTGACTCTAAAGCCAAAATTAGTTGCGATTGGGATCTCAAAGCTTCCTCTATTGTGTATCCTCCCGACAAAATGTCGTCCACGTAAGTTTCTCTTCGTAAGATTGAGCTCGCTATAGGATATTGCGATTCAGAGTCGGAAGCAAGCTGAAGCAGCGTTCGGATTGCTAGGAATGGCGCACAGTTGACTCCAAAAGTGACAGTTTTTAACTGAAAATCTTTCAAGGGTCGTTTTGCTCACTTTGAAAAAGAATTCGCTGATAAGGTCTGTCAGCGGGATGTACCAGAATTTGGCCATACATTTTTTGAATATCGCCACTGAAAACAAAACGATATTTGCGCCAATTGAGTATTACACTCATCAGATCCTGTTGTAGCGTGGGTCCGGTGTATAATGCGTCATTTAAAGAGAAACCCGATTTCGTCTTTCGAGATGCGTTGAAAACAACCCTAACCTTGGTTGTTTTGTGTTCGGGGCGGACTACAGCGTGATGGGGCAAGTAGAACGAAAAATACTTTTCGCCAGCGCTAACTTCGCGAAAGGAAGTTCTTTCCATATGGTCAAGTGTTAAATATTCGCCCAGAACCGCATTATACTGCGCCTGAAGTTCTGGATCTTTCGAAAGTGATTGCTTCATTCGTGAATATTGACCGAGAGCCAAAATTCGAGAAGCTCCAAGGAATATAGAGTCGGGAAATTCCCTTTTGAAAGGAAGTCTTACAACATATTTTCCATCTGACTCTCGTGTAGTGGTTCGTTCATAAAGATCTTCGCAATATTGATCCTCATCCGACATATGCACAGTTGAGGGCAACTCTTCTTGCTCCCAAAATCTCCTGAGCAGATCGTCAAGTTCCACTGTTCTTGAAGGTACCACAGTTGTCGTAAAGGACTGGACCGCCTGAGTATCAATGGGACCACTAAGAACCCAACCAAATATTGTGTTGTAGGCAGAGGCCAAACCGCAAATATTTTTCTTTGTTCCCGTTGTATATAAATGTCTTTCACAATCGTTTCCGAGAACAAGATCAATTTGTGAACGTTGATTAAAGCTCGGATCAGCTAAATCAAGATCTTCCAAGTCGGGAGAATGAGGGATTTCGAATGAAGTTAAGGGGACATATTTAGTGACATTTGGTAGAACGATGGCACTAACGGAAAACTTGAAATTCGTTCTTTGAGAAAATATTACCAAGTCACATTCCTTGGTAGTAGAACCGGGTTGTTCCCAAATACCCAATATTTCGTACCTGGACCTACGTGTAGGAATTTCAAGCCTTTTCCTTAACTTATCGGTAACAAATGTTCTTTGTGAGCCCGGGTCTATAAGTGCCCTGACCATAAATAGTTGCCCCTGTGTTCAATCTGAACCAAGGCTGTTCGGAGTAATATGTCACTACCACTAACTGACATATTAGATTGGACATGTGATTTAAATGCCAGTTTCGACGTGGACGGTAAAACTGAACTATCCTCGCTTGCACGTGATGCATTAGCTCCTTGAAAATTATTTGATTTGAAATTTGGAGGGGCAGTAAAATTGCCAAATGTAACAAAGTGTGATGCTCCCTTTTGCAGATGAAGCACGTGTGTTTGCTGGGACACTTTGCCTTAAAATGATTTGGTGAAAGGCAATTGTTGCAAATTTTGTTAGCCTGAGCAAAATCGATTCTCTGTTGAACCGTGAATTTTTTAAAATTGGGACACATTCTCAGATTATGATCTCCATCACATACTTTACATTCCAAACTGATCTTTTCCCGTGAGGCGTTATACTGAATTTTAGGTTGAGATATACTGGGAGTGCTCATTCGTTCTTTTATTATTTTCATACTGGAAATTATGTCGACAGCTTCGTATCGGTCTATGAGAAATTCCTCCAGTTGGGACCATTTGATTAAATCTCGATGATTTTTAAGCGATTGTTCCCAAAGAGATAGTGCTTCATTGGGAAGTTTTGAGCGGACCAGAAAGACAATGAAGAAATCGCAATGTTCTGTGGCCACATTCAAATTCTTAGAGACTGCAAAACATTGCTAACAGTCAAGTGAATTCTCTGAAGGGTTTGACTGTCCTCTGAGGTAGCAACCGGAATGTTGAACAGAGTCTCGAGTAGACGGTCAACTAAATCCCTTTTGTTTTAATAACGTGCCTTGAGTGCATCCCAAGCAAGATAAAAACTGTCATCGCATAATGGGAATCGTTTAACAATCGCCCCAGCATCATGTGTTGTTCTTCTCCTCAAATGGTACAACTTTACCACTGGAGGGCAATTTGTTCCGTTAATATACACGGCCGTGAACATATCACGAAATGATGGCCATTTTTCATAGCTGCCTTCAAAAACTTCTGTATCGCATGGTGGAAGCTTGATGCTGTTATTACAGTTTTGCATCGAAACGCCTTGAGAGGGCAAGCTCATTCGAGAAGTGATATCCTGAGAGGGGGCACTAACTTTTGCAATTTTCAACCAGTCAATAATGCGAGACCTACATAAGTAAAAGGATTCAGAGCATGCATTAAAATTAACCTTGGCATTGCCCTTAACCTCTTGGGAATGTTCTGGGAACTGCGAGAGCATGAGGTTCTCGTATGATGATTCTAATTTGGCCTATCTATTCTCTAGATCTCTTAACTTTGTTTCAAGCATTGATTCTGTTTGGTCTTCAATTTCCGCGTTACTAAAATTTGAGCAAAATGAAAGCAAGTGTTCCCAGTCAAAAAGAAATTTATCCTGACCGAACAAATGGCGATTATTTCCTGAAGTACTATCGTTTTTGTCGTCTTTATTGCTCATGATTAACGATTTTTAAATGGGCAGATTACTTCTTCTTGTTTATGAATCCTAGCAAATTTATTTGCTTATAGATAGCTACTACTTGCTTATAGCTTGGATTTTTTTTAAAATTTAGGACAAACAATTTTCGTTTCTTTTTGGAGAGAAAAAACAAAAATGTTCAATTAAAACAATACGAGAAAAGAAATTGTTGCTTTTCTTTTTTTTTTTTGAATATGATTGTTAAATTGGAACAATATGGTAAAAGAAATTGTTGCTTTCTTTTTTGAAAAAAAGATTTTTCAATTGAAACAATATGAGAAAAGAAATTGTTGTTTTCTTTTTTGAAAAAAGATTGTTCAATTGAAACAATATGAGAAAAGAAATTGTTGTTTTCTTTTTTGAAAAAAGATTGTTCAATTGAAACAATATGAGAAAAGAAATTGTTGCTTTCTTTTTTGAAAAAAGATTGTCCAATTGAAACAATATGAGAAAAGAAATTGTTGCTTTCTTTCTTTTGAAAAAAGATTGTTCAATTGAAACAATATGAGAAAAGAAATTGTTGTTTTCTTTTTTGAAAAAAGATTGTTCAATTGAAACAATATGAGAAAAGAAATTGTTGCTTTCTTTTTTGAAAAAAGATTGTTCAATTGAAACAATATGAGAAAAGAAGTTGTTGTTTTCTTTTTTGAAAAAAGATTGTTCAATTGAAACAATATGAGAAAAGAAATTGTTGCTTTCTTTTTTGAAAAAAGATTGTTCAATTGAAACAATATGAGAAAAGAAATTGTTGTTTTCTTTTTTGAAAAAAGATTGTTCAATTGAAACAATATGAGAAAAGAAATTGTTGCTTTCTTTTTTGAAAAAAGGATTGTCCAATTGAAACAATATGAGAAAAGAAATTGTTGCTTTCTTTTTTGAAAAAAGATTGTTCAATTGAAACAATATGAGAAAAGAAATAGTTGTTTTCTTTTTTTAAAAAAGATTGTTCAATTGAAACAATATGAGAAAAGAAATTGTTGCTTTCTTTTTTTCCTTTTCAATTGAAACAATATGGTAAAAGAAATTGTTGATTCTCTTTTTTTTTTTTTTTGAAAAAATATTGTTCAATTGAGACAATTTGTGAAAAATTTCTGTTTTGTATGAAAATTAAATCCTCCTGTTACCAAATTTTGCGAGGTACTGGGATGACCCAATGTTGGTTTAATGGTTTAACAGATTCACTTATAGAGAGTAAGATTTTTTTTTTTTTTTTAAATTATACAAAACCTTGTTGATCACTTTTGTACTCCTTTGTGTCTTTTTTAATCTAATAGATCATTAATAAATTTTGCAGCAACTATCTTCCTCACATATGGTACGAAATGATGATTTTGAATTTGAGATAAAAAAAAGAAAATCTTTTTGTCTTTTTCTTAAAGATTTGGCTCTTTCCCTTAAAAAGTACCTGACTAAATGTACCATTTTTATCGGTTGTGAAAGGCGCTGTTGTATTCTCTGGTCAACTAACAACATCCAAATGTTAATTAACAGCGTTAACAAGAAAAAAAGGAATCTCAAACCACAAAAAGAAATTTCCTCAGAGCTTGGGTGTATTTTCGTAAATACCAAGGTTATTTTTATCACATGAACACAATAGCAATTATTGTCAAAGATTCAAGCAACATAAACGAATTTTATAAAATCACAAAAGACTATGATCGAGAATTTAATGTTATGTTGTTATATGTTCTTTAAATGTGATTTTATTTTTCTCTTTGTGAAGAAACTGGTTTACTTAAAGCATGTAAACAATTTGAGCACAACACTTATTTTATTTCTCTGAACTGTTTTTGTAAAATTTTAGCAATTGAACATTCAAATAAGGACGAAAGAAATTAATTTATCCATTAAAAAATTTTATCTTATTTTCCTTTTTTATTGAAATTTTAAATGTGAGATGGGTAATGTGATTGTGACATTGAAAAATAAAATTCTTCTTAATAAGTTTAAAAATGATAATTTTGTGACTTACAATTAATGTTAGAACATAATACATTAATAACTCCTTGTTATGTTCGGTTGATAATCGAATTACGTTTGATCGAACGCGAGGAACAATATTACTTGTGTTGCCACGAAGTTGTATGTTGTTTTAAAGTTGATAACGTTTATATGTTTGACCGAGCACAATTTTTGAACTAACCTTTATTTTTTTTTTATATTTTGTTATGATGTTGTTTCAAAGTGGAATACGTTAAAATGTTTGACCGAGCACGATAGAACGAACTTGTGTTTTTTGTTCTCTATGAGAACAAAAAATATTGAATTTCACCACGAATTTTATGTATCTTCGTGTGTATGTACAAACAAACTTTTCTCTTTTGGGTTTTTTTTTCTCTTTTCAACCACCGCTTTAAGCAAAGTTTGCAAAAAAAATAAAACAAGTTATGGCGGTATGTATATATAAAAATAAATAACGGGGTTTTTTTTCCTAATGTCAAATTTTTTATAATTGTGATGTTAAAATGAAGTTTTGGAAAAACTAACGGGATTCAGAAAATATATTCTGTTACTTTATTTTGTTGTTTTTTTTTTCGACAAGTTGAAAGAATTTTTTTTCTTTAATATTTTAATTTAATTTTACTACTTTTTTTATGGTTTTGCGCTTTTCCAATTTGTCCAATTGTCTCGAAAATTTTGGGTTTTCTTCACGATTCTGTTACGTTTTACTTTTCTTTTTTACAGAATTTTTTCCCGATTTTAGTGTGTTTTCCGTGTTTTTCTTTTTTTTTTTTAATGACTATTAATTTTTATTTCAATAATTTTAAGTTTTTTCTACCGCACTTTCCTTCTTTTTTTTTGTCATAAAGGTTTTTGTACTGCACTTTTCTAATTCTTCCGCAATCAAGTTTTTTTTTGTTTTTTTAGTGAACTTTTCAATTTTTTATTATTTTTCCGGGGTTTACCGTTCAATTTTACTTTAATTTTCGATAAGATTGCTTTTTGTTTCTTTTCCGCACTATTTTAATTTACTTTTAATTGTTTTGTGTTTGCGACCCGTCCGTCTTTTTTGTATTATTGTTTTTTGTTTCACCGACCGATATAAACTAACTTATTATAGTAAATATGAGCAATTTACTTTACCTCATTATGTGGTGAATCTGCAAAGCTTTCCAGTGATGCTAATGTAGAGGTTTTTCCTTAAGGTTCGAAGTGACCATGTAAAAGGGCAGAACCTGCGCGGGAGTATTTAGGGCTTCAGGTTGAGTTTGTAGTGGACTGTATAGCTTGGGCACCTAAATATGAAGAAGAGTTAGGCCCTTTTTTTCTCGGATTATAATTTCTCGCAGCTCGAGACAATTATAAAGGAGTTGTTGGTTGAGTTAGAAAAAATGGGAAAAAGTATAAAAACAACAAAAGAATTAGTAATGTATTTTTGGAAAGTGCTTTATTGTGCTCACCGTTTCTGTTGAGGGTTACAAAGTAAGTGAAGTAAGTAATTATTTTAGGTATAAAGAAACTTCAATTTATCTTTATGTTTCAAAACCAGAATATGAATTTAGATAATTTCTATGTTGTTTACAATTCACAATAATTCATAGTTCATAGTTCAAACATTCCAACTATAACTATTTTATATAAATTCAATTTTGTTGGCAAATTCAAATACTTAATTTACAATTCTAAATATATAAAAAATTTTGTTTATTTTAAATTGTTTATTGTCTAAATTTATGAATTTAGACACTATGTAAAGTGGAATGTTTGACCTGCTTTGAATAATCTGGTACTGAAATTAACGAAGGAAATTGTTTAAACAAAGTTGTATACCGATTATTAACGGAAAGTATTTTAGATAACGAAATATGACAATAATGTGAAAATGATAATAATAGATAATTTTGTGAGAGGGTCAATAATGATTTATTTTTAATATCTTTTAAAAGTCCGTATTAGTGTTTTTGAATTTAAGCTATAATAAAAATGAAAGAAAATTCTCCACAAAATCATAAGTCTACGTTTAACATTTTCCTGCCAAAAATGGAAATAGTTGAACCATTAGCTGCTGGTAAAACAATATCCGAAACTTTTTTATGACTTTTGAATTTTGATTAAGGTAATACAGAAATATCTGCCCCACTGTCTATTAAAAATTTTAATTTATTAGTTTTATCGAAAATAAATAGGCGACGTGTTGATAAATTCATACGTATTCCCATTGTCTGTCGCCTCAACAATGGGTTTACCTAGTTTGTTGAGTTCTCACCGTCTTGCCTCACTACCATACCTATAGTGAAATCTACAAAGTCAATGTGGATTACTGAATCATATAAGCAACATCTTATGAATATTCGTTGTAGCCTGTACTAGATTTTCAACTATCTTTTCAAGGTTCGAGGAATTAGAATGTTTTTCTGTAGAAGTAGATTCTTTAACACAAGCAACTTCATCACAATGAAAAACTATCAGCCAATCGCATTAGTTCGTTGATATCTGACAAATTTGAGCGGGTTATCGCAACATATAAACTTTTTGTTAATTTCTTCTACCAAGGTTTTCTTTAAAATACAGAACTGAAATAAGAACCAGCAAGCAACGATAACGACCGGTAAAACTCAGATGGTCTTCGATCTCCAATCTCGGAATCAGATATAATTTTGTAAAATTTCCTATTTTCGCTTATAGAATGGCGGTCAATTAATATTCTCTTTAAATGAACATAACGATCACCTGGTGGCTTACACGTCTAAAACAACAAAATAATAAAAACGTTAGAAAAAATATATGCAGTTTATTGTTTTTAAATGTTGTATTTTGTGCGGGTGTGAGCTGGCTAAATAAAATCTAAATTCGAGTATCCAAATTTCTATGAAATTTTAAAAATTCTTCAAATATCAAGAAAGAAATTTTAATATCTTTTGTCAATTTGTATTTAGATTAGAATTTGTATATTTTCTTTTAAAATTCGTGTTTCTAATTGTATTACTTTTTTTATTTAAAAATCTGAGATTCAAATACCTACCACATTAAGTTTTAACTGGAATCTCCAAAATTTCATATTTATGAGTTTGTTTTTATATCAAAAATTGAAAATATTTAACAACACTTATATAGGCTTTTAAAGAAGTTACAGTAGATAAAAAGTAAGATTTTATAAAAATGCAGCCAAGTCTTGGCAATTCTTGCCTTTTCTCTTTTTTTTTGTAATTTGATAATATATTAAAAAAAACAATAGCTTACAAATAAATTATGTGTTTGTTAGTAACTGTAGAGCAGGGCATACAATATAATTGCTATATTTCATGTTCCATAGAAGTCCATGTATAAAATAAGTAGTTGTAGATATATAAATAAAAATAAAGCATTTTTATAAAAAAAAATGTCAAAATTGCCCAAAAATGACAATTGAAATTATATTAAAAAATACCAAACGCAATTAAAAAAATTATTCAAATTCAACAAATATTTATTTTATTTTATTTGGTGTTTTTGAATTTTAATGATGCTTTATAAAATACATTTGGAGCCATTCCAAAATTTTTTGAAACTATCTAATCGTTTTTGAAATTGTCTTTGAATTTGAGTAAAAATTTGCACGTAGCTATTCCACGTTTCCATGATACCTGTGCTTTTTCTTATTGGGTCATTCCTAGAGAATTCAAAAACCGAAACCGAAAACCGGTCAACCGGTTTCTTTTTTTTTTTTAAAACCGATCGGTTTCGAATATTTTGTAAATTCGAAGAAAACTGAAAACCGGTCTTTTTTGTTCGTTTAACCGGTTTTTTTAATTACATCACTTATTAAATGCCAAACGTTCAAATTACTAATGTACCTAGTTTTACCCAATTTACATACTTAATCTCTATTCATTTGATATGAATATAGTTTTATAATATTAATTTTTAATAATTTTTAAAATATTTTATTAAAAAATATGAATATATTATAAAATGTTAAAATGAAATACAATAAAAAAATATTATAAAATATTTTTTTTCAAAGAATGTATTTTTTTATTACTTTATTTATTAAATTTCTGTTTTTTGTTTGTAATTAAAACAATTAACGAATTATATAAGCTTATTATTCCAATTAAAAAAAACCGATAAAACCGGTTGACCGGTTTTTTCTGCAAAAACCGAAACCGGTTTTTTAAAAATTCGATTTTTCGAAGAAAACCGAAACCGGGTTTTCCAAAAGGCCGGTTTTTTTGAATACTCCAGTCATTCCATGTCAAACCGCACAGCATTTGTCATCTCCGATTTTAATGAAATTCGCCACAAATATTGTAAATGGATAGTGTTTATCAAATCAAGTTTTTTTGCATTTCGAAATATGACGTCATACAAAGTCACCCATAACTTCTAAACTATATTACCATTTTAAAGTTGAAAAGATTACCTTCAATTTGGTCAAGGTAATTTTTTTAAGTTTAATCTTCAAAGACCCATATCTCAAAAGCAAATTTTTTTAAAATTCTAAAAAAAATATATGTTAAAATTTAAGGCCTCTCTACATTTGTGGTGGAGACTCATTTGGTTTCTGAGTTATGAACGAAAACGTGGTCGTAAGCAAATTTATCTTGACGGCCACAAATGTAGAGAGGCCTTAGTTTTTCACATATATTTTTTTCAGGATTTAAAAAAAATTGGATTTAGAGATATGGATCTTTGAAGACTAAACTTATAAAAACAACATTTAACCTTTTAATTCAAAAAAACTTTTGGCACGCCATTTTGAAGGAATGGTTTTCACCTTTAAAATAGTACCAACGGAAAAATTTTAGGTTGTATGGTTTAGAAGTTATGGACGACTTTGTATAGACACTTTTTCGATATTTTGACGTTTTTGCCAATTTTCATGACGTCATATTTCGAAAACCGAAAGGGTTAGGGACCGAAAGGTTAATGATTTAATAAACGCTACCCATTTACAATATTTGTGGCGAATTTCATTAAAATCGGAGATGACAAATCCGAAAATGACAGTTCCTGTGCGGTTTGGAATATCCCTATTGTTAAAAATTCGATGTAGTTCACGGTGGCGTTGTGCAAAATTTCATAATGAAAATTAACATTATAAATATAATGAAAAATAACCCCAACCAAATGAAAATTTGCTCCAAAATTAAGTTTGGGCCATATTTTCAATTATTAGATTGAGGCTTTTATTCATAATGCAAAATAACCCCAATTTAAAGAAATAAAAAAATAAACCCTAATATGAAGAAATGAAAAATGACCCCAAAATATGCAAAGCAAAGAAATGTTCCTTATGCCCAGCATTATAAGCATTTATCACAAGCTACACAGACAGGAAACAGCTGATTGAATTATAATGGCGACTAGAGAATTAGTAAAAGAAAATGTCAAAATTGCGGTGATACACAGAAAGGGATAGATATAGAAAAAGATATGTACCATACAATTTATATGCAGTTTATTTGTTCTATCTCATTTTGAAACTTGTAAAGAATTATATTTGTTCTTAATGCATGAAAAAGAAAATTGTCGCCTGCGGCGCCCACTTCTACAACTACTAATATACCAAAAACAAAATGAAAAATTTTTAACAAAAATCGTGCGATAATGTGGTAAAGAATTTATAATATATTGCATAATAGATTTTTTTTATCAAAATGGTCTAAAAGCAGAGATAAGCTTTACAAAACAAAAACAATCAAAATGTACTTAAGGCTACGTTTCCACTGAACGTGTTTTGCATGTGTTTTGAAACAAAACACTGTTTTGTACGTTTTCCCATACATTTTTTTCGTCAAAATCCGCAAGTAGAAACGTAGCATAATATTAAATGTATACATTAGATCTCAGTCAATGTAATAAATAAGTTTTAATTAAAAATTTTTTATGAATTTAAAAGTTGTAAATTTTGTTTTAAATGCTTCAAAAAGGCCAAAAAATAATTTTTAGAAATTGACGGATTTAAAAAAAAAATTTTAGAAAATATATTTTCAGAATTATTTTCCATGTTAGAGTGTGTTAAGGGGACATTACTATCTCTAGTGAGAGATGGTGTATGTGTGCCTGCGGTTGAACCTAAAGGAGTTGGCGAGTGTAACAAAATATTGATTCCCGAGAAAGAGTTAACAGTCAACGAAAAAAAAAAATAAATAATTAACGTGTAACAAAAGCAAATAAAAGTAACAATTAATTGTATATATTTTTATTGTAATTTTCACATTGCAATATAAACGCATGTAACAAATTTAAAAATAGCAAAGTATACTTAAGTTTATATAGTGAAATTTCTTGTAATTTTTGCAGGTCACAAAATCCAGTGGCTAATCTAAAACCTAGAATATTCGAAATTTCGAAATTTTTCTTTTAATGTTGATATTGAATCGTAACATGTGGATAACAGCGTAAAAAATCTTCACTATAATGTAAAATATCCTGTGGCACATATGCAGATTAAAGTTGTCCTTTTATTGTTATCAAACAGAATAAAATTGATCCCAAAAAAACATAAGTATATTTTTTATTTTTTTAATGCAAAAATATCTTGACTAAAACCTGGCAGGATCGCCAATTGTACTGAAAATCAGTTTTTTAAGAACGTTATAAAAAATTTAAGTTTATTAAAATAAGTTTATAATTTTCTCAACAAAAAAATTAAACTAAATTGAAAAATCTATTTTCAAAATTAATTCATATAAATCAACGCAAAAGTAATTTTTAAAATAACAAAGTACAAATGGAGAAGGATACATAGTTAGAAAATTTAAAGTTTGTACAATAGAACAGCCACTTGGTTTTTATTTACTTTACATGACACTGGCCAGAATAAAAAATAAAAATGCCCCAATAAACAAGAGCTGCCTTCAAAAAAATTCGATTACAAATTCTTAAAAATATGGTATGAATATTTTTTACTTCTTGGTTTAAGCTTTAGAGTTAAAGAGGTTATCTATTAGAAAATATATACAAATCACGCATATTCCTGACAAGCCCTCACCGATAAGTATAAGCGAATTCTTAAAAATTTTTAACTAACCAGCATATTTCTACTGAAGTTCTCACTTCATTAAAATTTGTTGATAAATCAAATTAGAAACAAAATTCCATGTTATTTTTTAGTTTTTATAAATTTTTCATAGAATTTTAAATGAAACTGTTTTTTTTAGAAAATAGAGTTTTGTTAGGAATATACCTAGTTACGTTTTTTATGGCTAAGGAGAAAAATATATATTTTAATAGGTTTTTTGTTAAAGCTCTGCTTAGAGGCTTTTCTAAAAAATTCGCGTTCTGATTAGATATTTTGTCAGCTCGAAATACATGTATCAGAGAACTGCAAAATCAAATTTTTTCTTGATTTAATCATACACAAAAATTCTTGTTCACATTTAATAATTCAACAAAATTCACTGTAGAATAAAATCAGCATCATGTTACTGAACGCGTAATTGGGATCAGTGTGGACCATATGTCGATTATGTTTACTGCAAATGTAATCACTCAACAAAAAGTCAGCGTTGAATAAATCAGAAAAAACAACAAACAACGCATGAGTTTATTCATAATTACAACAAAATAGAAACACACATTAGGGTGGGACTTAAACCCGCTTTTTTAGAATTTTTATTAGTAATACAATACTAAAAATATTCTTCTTTGTGAAATAAAAATATTTCTTTTGAAAAAAAATTTAGGTCGATATCTCAGACTTGCCTAATCCGGAAAAATTCAAATATTGTCTAAATTTTTTTTCATCTATTTTGATTGGAAAATTAGGCAATATTTAACTTTAACCGGATTGGGAGAGCCTGAGATATCGACCTAAATTAAAAAAAAAATAAATGAATAGTATAGTAGGATTTTAAGATCATATCATATTCTTTTTAATTATTTTTATTGTAAAGAAACATGAAAATTTTTATTAGTAAGTTATAGAGAATAAAAATATAACTTACTAATAAAAATGTTCATGTTTCTTTACAATAAAAATAATTAAAAAGAATATGATATGATCTTAAAATCCTACTATACTATTCACTTACAAAATAACAGATCAACAATTCATAAAATTCCGTTAAAAAAAATAAATTTCACAAAGAACAATATTTTTGGTATTACTAATAAAAATTCTAAAAAAACGGATTTGAGACCCACCCTAATATACATATAATATATATGTAGTGTTTCCACAAAATCATCCCCTTTTTATAGATAAGAAACTATTTTGTTTTAATTATGAATACACACACACGTTGTTTTGTTTTTTTATTTATTCTATAATAATTATTGTTCACCCGAACGAACAAGAATACAATGAATGGTATGAAAACAACCGTTGAAGCCGTACGTTAGCGTTGAATAATATGAAATTGTTTTATATACATATATGCATTTCGTGTTTAAATTAAAGCATTAGTTACATTTAGCAGGGTGGGACTTAAATCCGCTTTTTTAGAATTTTTATTAGTAATAAAAATATTCTTCTTTGTGAAATATAAATATTTTTTTGGGGAAAAAATTTAGGTCGATATCTCAGGCTTGCCTAATCCGGAAAAATTTAAATATTGTCTAAATTTTTTTTCATCTATTTTGATTGGAAAATTAGCCAATATTTAACTTTAACCGGATTGGGCGAGCCTGAGATGTCGACCTAAATTAAAAAAAAAATTCACAAAGAACAATATTTTTGGTATTCCTAATAAAAATTCTAAAAAAACGTATTTTACACCCACCCTAATATACATATAACGTTTATGATATATGTTTTTTTACAAAACCACCCCCTTTTTATAGATAAGAAACTATTTTGTTTTAATTATGATTACACTCATACACGTTGTTTGTTGTTTTTTCTGATTTATTCTACATCAAAATAATTATTGTTGGCTCGAATGAACAGAATAAAACAATGGTTTAACAACGACCGATGATTATAAACCAGTGACAAAACAATTTGCACATCGTTTGATTGATTTAAAATCATCAACAAATATGTGTGTTGGAGTATATTCAGCGTTTGAATTCTTTTGATTGCTATTTACGTTTTGCAATCAGCAAATGCAGTTCTCTGACATGTATACGGAGGTTTAAAGCTCTATTTCAATTTTTGGACATGAAAATATAATATTACATTATTTAAAATTTATTTTTTAAAGGAATTGAAACAAAAATAAAAATTGTCTTTCATATTTTCTTTAGCCTATATAACATTTGCTTTGATTCAGTCGATTTAATAATAATCTGATTGTATTTTAGTTGATGTTTTTTATACGATTTTCTTGCCAAAGTCAAGAAAATTTGGAAGTTTTAAGAAAAATAACAGAAAAATTCATATTAAAAATTTAACCGGTTAATCGATTATTCGGGTCGAATAATTATTTGATTTTTAAATTATTTGTTTCGACATTAACTGAGGTAGAGGATTAATCCAGGAATCGGTTAATGGATTAGCCGAATTGGAAATACTAGAATATTATCATAAATTATGTTCCGGTGTTAATAGTGATCTTGAATTAAATCTAATTAAATTGTCAAAAAATATTGTTTATAAATGCAATATATGTGCTAATGGTTATAATAATTTAATTGCCAGCGTCTCAATTTTATCAATTGACATACAGTTGGACAATAAAGTCTTCATACAACCATATAAAATCCATTTTTAATGAAACTCAAGCAGATTAAAAAGTTCTTATCTATATAGTTTAAGCATTTCGATAAATACTACACATAGGAAAAAGTCACATAATTATTATTGTGATGACGAAAGTCCCTACGATCATTTTCGCAACACCGTTTTGTTATTTCATTGGAATTCCCTTTTTATTTTTAAAATAATTTATACGAAAATTTACCTATTTACCATTATTTACCCATATTTACCATTATCATTATTAGACATGAAGCCATTTACTTTTTGATGTCGATTTGAAATAAAGTATACTTTCTCTTTGAGAACAAAGCACTGTATTATTGTTTTATTTTGCTCTCTGAGAGGGCGATGAAAGTTCACCACAATGTAGTGCAATTGTGCAAATGAATACTGAAGAACTATCACGTTCCCCACACATGGAATATTATAAATGAGAAGGCAACACGAGTTTTTGGGGAGTAAGTCAGTTGTAGTAAACGTGTTCAAATCGTCTAATTGGCCGGTTGGACGGGAAAATGTTTTTTTTAGTGCTGTCGAAAGGTCTCTGTGTTCTTGGTTAAAAAACCGTGTTGATTTTTATTATTTTTTCCCTTTGATTCCTTACGGGTATTTTCAAGGAGTGCTGCCGCCTGGTGTCCACACGCCAACATAAATTATCGCGGTCCGGGTTTTCGATTGATTCCTTACGGGTATTTCGTAGAGTGCTGCCGTCTGGTCTCCCCTCGCCAAAATATATTATTGCGGTCCGAGTTTTCTTTTGATTCCTTACGGGTTTTTCGTGGAGTGCTGCCGTATGGTCTCCGGCCGCCAAAATAAATTATCGCGGTCCGATTTGGATTACGGATATTCTCGTGGAGTGCTGCCCCCTGGTCTCCACACGCCAAAATAAATTATCGCGGTCCGAGTTTTCTTTTGATTTCTTACAGGTATTTCGTAGAGTACTGCCGTCTACTCTCCCCTCCCCAAAATATATTATAGCGGCTCGAGTTTTCTTTTGATTCCTTACGGGTTTTTCGTGGAGTGCTGCCGTATGGTCTCCGGTCGCCAAAATAAATTATCGCGGTCCGACCTTTTCGTTTGATTCTATGCGGGTATTTTCGAGGAGTGCTGCCGCCTAGTCTCCGCAATCCGACATAAATTATCGTGGTCCGAGCTTTCATTTGATTCCTTACGGGTATTTCGTGGAGTGCTGCCACCTGGTCTCCCCACGCCAATATAAATTATCGCGGTCCGACATTTTCATTTGATTCCTTACGGGTTTTTTCGTAGAGTGCTGCTGCCTAGTCTCCGCAAGCCGACATAAATTATCGCGGCCCAGGTTTTCTTCTTATAAAAAATGATAACTTATTATAAAAATTATAATAAGTACAACTGAAAATAAGCATTGTTCTGGGAGACTAAGTAAGCTTTCCGCGCGCGAAAAACGAGATGTAATCCTAATTGTTATCGCTGAACTAAAAACCACCGCAGTTGATTTAGCCAAATATCTCTGAAAATCTAAACAAGTCAGTATTCAGCTTAAACCGTTCGCAATGTTTTGACAGCAAACAATTTCCCTAGGAAACCCCATTCATAGGCCAAGTGAATATGGCAATAAGACTTCAGTTCGCAATAATGCACAAAAATTACGATTTCCGTTACTGAAAAAGTTATTTTTAGCTAGAAGTCCAAGGCCATGGATACTCAGAATTTATTACAAACTGTAAAACATTTTTTTCTAATATTTATTTGCAATCTATTTTACACTCACCAAAAAGTTTGTAATGACAACTGAAAATTTTTTTGTTATCACGGGGAATTTTGCTAATTTGAGCCCAGCGGTATTTTTTGCTAATCTTAGCAACACATGTCTGATGACGTGTAGTACAATAAAATTTGCAGAAAAATTAGCTGCCTCTACTAAATTTTAGTAAACTGTTTGTAAAGTGGAATTAAAAATTTACTAGATATGTATTATTAATATTAGTACAAAATTCAAAATTTTTTTTATCGAACATCAAAATTTTTTCATTTTATTAATTTTTTTTAAAAAATTATTTTTGGCAAAATTAAAGAAAAAAACGAAGACCTAAAAATTGTAAAAACATAAAGGAATTTATCATTTTGTTTTAATTTGGTAATATCTGTTTTGAAAAATATTTTAGTCAATTTTTTTTTTAATTTTTAAGGTCAAATTTTAATTGTTTTTAGGGCTGATTTTTAGACCTAAAAAAACTTTTTAGTGCAATATTAAGTGGATGTCCTATTTTTTTAGTCATGAGTCGGTAATTTCACTTCCGATCCATTTTTTTAATCTATGTATCATTTTAAGGCAATTTAAGTTTGTAGGTGTAGTTTTAATTTTTAAGTTTTTAAAATTACTAATTTTTTTTGCTAATTTTACCAAATCGGTTTTCAAAAATTTGTAAAATGATTTCAGAAATTAGCAACAAAAATTAGTAAATATTCTGTAAAAATTCCGTAATATGCAAAATGTAAATAGCAAAAAGATTTGATAAATATTAATTTTTTTCCTAAAAATTAGTAAAAAATATTAAAGTGGGATTGAAAACCGTTCACAAATTTTTCTACAAACTTTTTTTTCTGAGTGTGCAATATTAAGCAAATGAGGTAAAAAATAAAAAAAACTTAACATAAGCTATTAATCTATATAGATCGTAGTTTCTTAATATAACAATAATTAGATTATTATCTAAGTATTTACAGTATGTACATGTTGGTACAACAAATTTATTTTAATAAAATCAACTTCCGAATGGTAGAACAAGTACATGGTGCCTCTTTAATCTTCTGACTTCTTTGCTTTCATCGAAAAAGATTATGGCTAAAGGATTAACATGATCGCTAAATCTTTGTAGGTATAATGTTGCTTAATTTATTTATTTCAGTTTTTACGTTTGGGATATCAAAGTCTATAATTCGCAATCATTCTTAAATTTTTTGATTGGAATCTCTAAATAATTTTAATATTTGAATTACTCGTTGTTTCCAAAATTGAATTCAAAACTGTTTCATAAAGCATAATTTTATTTTCCAAACTTAATTCTGATTTTCGACCGAGCAACCAGTACATTTTTTTCAATTCGTTGTCAACTTGAGTTCTTTTGGCTTTAACATGCTCTTTTGAGGTCAACCTTCTGTCTAAACACATACGCTGGTATTTTACTTTGGCTTTGGTATTTTGTGGAATTTCAGTACCATTAAGGTTGTGGGCAATCGCCTCGTCTTAGAGTAAACGTTACGTACGTAGATTTTTGTTCATTTACTTTGATATCCCAAGTAGTTAACCACGTTTGTAAGTTATCTATTTCTTGTTGAACCAAACTTGAAGCCTCAGTTGCTGAGGTGTGTGATGATATAAATGCTGTATCGTCGGCATAGGTTGCAACTGTTATTCCAGTAATACAAGGCATGTCAGAGGTAATAATTGTATATAAAATTGGTCCCAGTACACTCCCCTGAGGTATACCAGATTCAATTTTGCGCAGAGTAGACACCTCATTGTTAACCTTAACATAAAAGCAACATTCAAGTAGATATGACCTAAGGACAAGGTAAAATAGAGCTGGAAGGATATTTTTCAGTTTATACAGCAATCCTAAGTGCCAAACTCGAACAAAAGCCTGCTGTATATCTAAAAATATAGCCGAGCAATATTTTTTCTTTCCAAAGCGTCAGTAATAATATTGACTATTACATGACAATGCTCCGGGGTTCCGTGGTTGTGACGGAAGCCAAATTGATGTTCAGGGATTATGTTTTTCTTTTTTAGAATTGGAAATGTAACCAATAAGCTTATTGGTCTGTAAGAGCTAACTATAATCTCCGGTTTGTTCGGTTTTGCGATCATTATAATTTCGGTACACTTCTATTGAGTAAGAAAATGTTGCAATCTAATGATTGAATTAAATATTAGGGTTAGGAAAACTACCCCTTTTTTGGTAAAGATTTAGCAACTAGAGAATTTATTTTGTCATAGCCAGGTGTTTTAGTTTTATTAAAAATTTTTATTTCAGAACGAACTTTATTTGGAGTAATGTGCGCTATTGGAAAATCCATTTGACATGCAGATTCGAGAAAATTTAATATATGTGTATCATGTAAATTAAATGAAAAAGGTTTGAATATTTCTTCCAAGTGGTCGGCAAATGTGGTGGCTTTTTCATTATCTGTTCTGCACCAAGAGCTATTATTATCTTTTATTGGAATATTTCGCTTCGCTGGTCTTTTCAAGTATTTAGTTGCTTTCCAAAGACTGTTTTCATTATTCGGTAGATTTATGTTAAGATTACAAAGATACTCTCCTATTTCTTGATTATTATACTGTGCAATGCGTTCTTTAAGATGCTTGGTAGCTAAATTTAAATTAGCTTTATTTCTTGGATGTCTGATTTGCTGCCATATCCTTCGAAGTCTTCTCTTATTCCTAACGAGATCTCTTATTTTTGCCGATACATATACATTGTTGCCATTTGAAGGTTTTGTTGTTGGGTTATAGAGAAGAGCTGCCTCATGTATAACATTTGAAAAAATTTCAACTGTATCATCCAATTCTTTTCCATACTTAATGGGAATGCTAAGGTCAAGATTTTTGTCAATACAATAAGCAAACGAATTTAGATATGTTTTCATTGTTATTAGTTTAACATTTGTTGGCATAATTTCTATAGTCGAGCTTAAACTTATTATTATAGGTCCAACTGAAGCATATAACGTGGAAAAACCAGGGGTAAATTGGCAGGTATAGGGGGAGGTATTGCTAACGAGGGCACGCGCTATATCCGGACTTATTGCTCGTCGTGGGGTAGCGTCGATATATATGTTAGCTGCCTTTTGCCAACAAGCCACACACAAAATTTTATTTTATCGCGTGCAATGGTTAAGACATGGGAACAGATTTAGAAGATAAGACCTGACCTGAAAAAGTTAACTAAGAGCTACAAATTTTAGTTGAAACCAGATGGCATTGTTCCAACTCATTTTGCCCTCCCAGCCTTGATCACTAACCGAGAACGTGAAAAATATTTGAAAGTGATCCCTTATTTTGCCACAACGATTTACCAAAGGCTAAAACCAAAACAGTAAAATTTAAAATTTAACCAAAAATCATTTTGATTTATTTAACAACCGAAAATTCATTTAATAATTGAGATTAAAATTACCATTAAGTCTTAATTAATGTCAAAATGCATTAATTCAAAAAAAAATAAATTATGAATTACTATAAATTAAAATAATATAATGAATAATAATAACAATAAACTTAACTAGTGCAAAAAATTAAGAAATAATTAAAAAAAAATTCTAAAAATTTTAGCTGAAAATTTGTACGAAGAGATTTAATTAAAAAAAATATGAGCAATGCTTAGTGGGTTAACGGCATTAAAATAAGATACTAATAAATGATTACAAATAAAAATTGGGTACCAATGCAAACTGTAGAAGTTTAATTGGCCAAAAAGTTTAATTTCTTTAAATGATACGAAAAGATTCCAACCTGAATTTAAATTTTTAAATAATTTAATTAGAATTTTACAAAAATATTAATTTTTAATTAAAAAAAAAAAAACAAACCCAATGCAAAATAAAAGAGAATATAACAAAAAGAAGAAACAAACTTACATTATTGTTGCTCCCACGGCGAAAGAACTTTCGATGAGTACAGCTCCTCTTTAACTCCTCTTTGTTTTAAAAGAGAGGGATGACTTCTTAGCAGAATAAAAATTTTTGTGTTACATTAAATGCTGGGAGAATAAGGGTTCTGTTATTTTAACCAAAGAAGCACTCTTAATTTCACATAAATATATTAAATGTTTAATTTTTTTAACTGTTAATGATAAAAAAAATAGGAATAATAATAAAAATCATGACCATTGTACTTGAAACACTCGTAAAAAACCAATTCCAAATATCGTTAAAACCAAAAATATTATTATGCATTCAGTGGAAATAAAATATTTAGAACTAGTTCTAAGAACATAAATAAAACCTAACTTCTCTTCTGTCCGTATGTATGTTTCCTCTAGGTAATGTGGGTATATTAATGCATGCAAGGGCTTTACGTGTGGCTCAAGCTCAACGCAGCAAAACCACACATTACCAAATAATGGGTAAAGTAATGTATAGCCATAGGGGCCGATGGATTACTTTACACCATACTTCATTGATGCTTTTTACAGGCGATGAGTCTCAAAGTAATGTATATACCCATTACTTTAAAGTGATAATGTAAGGGTTTACTTATATGGTTACGAGAAAGAGGAATTTTTATTAAAAAAAATTTTACAAATATTTTATTTAAAATATTTGTAATTCAAAATAATGTGGTCAAGATAGGAATCGAACCAGGGAAATCTGGTTGCCAGCCAAGAACTCTATCCACTGAGCTATCGACGCATATAGTATTTGATTGCATGCCCTTCGTTTTTTCGCTAGTGTTATCAAAACAAACATACATTACCCTTTGGCTTACAAAAAAAAACACAAAGTATATATAGATTTTCAAAAATATTTCAATTATTACTTTACACTTATAAATAATATATTACGTAATCAATAATGAGTAACTTATTACTTTATGCTTGCAAATAATGAAAAAGGTAACGAGCTATCATTACAAGGTAACGCATGAGAATATCGCACCCATTACCAAAGTTTTGCTGGTAATTCTGAACAAAACCTTCAGTATTCCAATAAGTCTTGAACCATGTCATAACTGGAATTCCATCTAGTTTGACAGTCTAACATAGTACGTATTTTTTCAAGTTAAGCTTTTTAGCTAAAGAAAAAATTGTTGGTGTTCTCAATTTTTTGCAAATAGCTCTGGATTAATCAAGTATTTGCTTAAAAGGACTAGATATAGTGTCGTGTAATGCACATTGGAATGTAAGAAATGTAATATTTTTTATGATGTTTCTATCAAAAAATTCTCACGCCAACAAACAGCAAGAATATTTTTTTTTTTATATTTTTGAACCCGAACCTGGTTAAATTTTTGGGTTCAGCGGTTTCGGGTTCAAAGTTTTTATAAACAGCGAACCTGAATCCGTTTGGGTTCGGGTTCGGTTTCAGTCCCTGTTTTATAATTTATTAAGAATTAAAAATATCAAATATCATACATCAGACTTTGTACTACTATTATTGCATAGGGGTAAAAGTAAAAAATCAACATCTAGTGTAGCATAGAGCCATGATTTTGTTGCAGAAGACATTAATCTCCTATTTTCCATTTACCGCCGGCTGCCCTCGTGTATAATGCAAAGTTGTTTGGTCACGACAAACAAAAGATATCCGTTTTTGTTGAAAGCATATCAAGGTGTTCCTATATCATCCGTCGAATTTGGCCGAATCTCTTTTGTAATACAGCAATAAGTCTCGGGTACCGACGATACTTATTGCTCTAACTTGAAACCGATTGACCAACGGGATTGAAGTAAAAATATTGTCTGTTTTCACACTTTTACCAGATTGTAAAAATCAACCAGAGCTAAAACAATATTTTCTGCTACATTTACCTGTCGCTGACCACCAGGTGGTTTGCTGTGTAAATGCGTATTATTTCCTGAAATATATCGCGACTTAACGATACTTTGTACAATGGATGACTATGAACATTTGGTATCTCTTGGGAATACCATTCAGTCTAGTCATTTGCTACATATTCAAGAACACTTTCTATTTCTATATCCGAGGTTTCATCTGTATCAGGAAATCATTCCTCATCACTGAAACACTCACGCTCGATGGGATCAGTCATTTCGTTCTCCTCATATTATATTTCACCCAAGATATCAATATCTTCGGCAGTTGATCTAACACAAAATAAACAAATGAAGTCAAAACCAAACACAAAACTTACACGGAGATATTTATATGTAGATAACCATTTCGCTATGGTAAATTATCTAAAGACTGCGATGATGATACATTTCCTCTGATTTTGGAGGCTTTCGTAGGGTCAAACCACCCAGCAAAACTTGGTGTAGTTCTTGATGATGGTCCCGCACCAGGATATTCGGCTTCATACAGAGAAAACAGATTCGTACTGACAACCGAATTTGTAGCCAATAGAATGTTTCGGTTGTGGCAACTGAATTTTTCGGTTGTGACAACTGAAAACCAATTGAGACATAAGTTATTTGACTGTGACAAGAGTATTTCGGCTGCCTCAATGACAAATCGGTAGTCACAACCAAAAAATTCGGTTACCACAACGTACAATGATGGTATCTCACTTACGAATGATTTTAATAGTTTTTCAGCACAATTATTGTCTTATTTGCAATCATTGTAATCTTAAAGAATTTTCAAGCCCAAGGATAATTTAAAGAAGTGGTAAAAAATTTATGAGCTCAAAACTTTTTCTAATATAAAATGGCCCGTGTAAAGCAGGAATTGTCTTAGCTCTGCTGCCTTCCATATTTAAATATGTGGCTTTCTGTAAAACTCGTTTGTTATATTATTTGTGTTAAAACTCAGCTCATCTGAAATTGATTCACATCTCCAGGAAACTAAAGAGGATTGTGCACCTTTTTTCTTTACCCAAGCATTTAATAATGTTCGCATTACGCCTAAACATACAACATTCATATAATCTAGAGAGCGCTGTGAAAAATGTCAATGTTTAGCATTTCTAATGGTGAAATAGGCTGATTTAAATGATGTTCCAGTTGAAAACGATTTCTGAACGTGTTGTTGTTTCTTATCGTACACGTGCTTCGGGTCGGGAAAATAAGGTAATGTTTAACCATTTGTCCTTTTTGTGTACATCGACAACAAGAAAAGTAGCTACTTGCTCCTTAGCTCTTTGAGATTTGAAATTCCTTCATACACACCAAAAAGGAAAACACAGTTTTATTCTACAACACCTGCTGTTTGGAGCTACTTTTGTATAGCGGGCCATCAATGACAAAACTATAGTTATATCAAATAATTTTCAATCATTTCTTACCAAGAAATCTGTAAATCAGTTTTTTAATCAATAGTGAATGCGAGTATATGTGCGTTCACCAACCTTTCTCTCAACAATAGAACTAGGCATTTTTAAATGAATTCTAGAGTCTTTTGGAACTTTAATGTTGAATTTAAGACAATAATAAAAGTGCATTTATTGCAACAAAGCTAACTTGAAATTGAATAGCCCAGTTAGCCAGTCCTTCGCGCAAATTAAATTAATTTTTTACTTTTATCACTTGAATCATTAAAATTATCACTACCAAAACTGTTTTCATTAGTATTTTGGCTTGATTCTTTATATATCTAAATATTTCCTTCTATTCCTTTTTCAGATTTATTTTTTGGCGAAATTAAATTGTCGGCTTCTGTTTAATGACAACAACTAACTTTATTTTTTATAATATTTATTTTAAATTTAATTACACTTTTTAATTATTTTATTTAAAAATAATTTTTACAATTTAGTTAAACGATGTTAACGCCTCGATGTAACTTTTATAAATGCACAAAAATTGGACTTTTTGACATGTACTTAACTTTAAACGCCTGGATGATCAATTTGCGATTGATATACAATTTGTTTCTGTATTTTAAATCACTTTTTAATCATAAGCACGATTCATTTTCGAGTCTTTTTTAACCGCGTAAGTGATTAATCAGTTATTGATCACCCAAAATACTTAAATAAGATTCAACAATGTGAGTTTGAAAAAACGCTCTTCCAAATGCTAGCCGGGTTATTTCTTAATTAAAAAAAATAATAGATATTCATGTTATGCTTAACTCTTTCAGGGGTAATATAAAATATCAGTAACAATTAAACAAAATTTTAATTTGCTTTCATTTATTAACGAGTTTTATTGAGAAATATGCATTAAAAAAATGTTTATCCCTGTAAGATTCTGAGCAAGGACATAGTATTACATATATACCACCGTGCACAAAATTAATGACTAATATATGAAAATTACTAAAGCATGATTTAGTTTTGCTTGAACAAAGAGGCACATTACAAGTCAAAGTCGATTATTGTAGTAGGTCGAGTCAGAAAATGATGTTATCTGACCTATAGAATTTTGCTTACTTTTGGCACTTCTCTGACGTTCACCTTTGTACTTAAATAAATCCCATATATATTTCTTTTTCGCACTAGAATAATTTTATTAGAAAATATAAGCTTTAAATTACATGTTAAAACGGTATTTGTACCATACCAATGCGCACAGAATTAAAAAAAATATTTGGTCATACCACCGGCCCGGAAAGAGTTAACATTTACCAACATTTGAATATGCAATAATGATGTGTATGTAAAGCGGTAAAAAAACTTGTCAATAAAATCAAAACAATAACTTAGGGCCAATTTACACGGTGACTTTTTTGCATGCCATTATTGCGGGCAATTCTTGTTTGCTGGCGAACGGGGTAGAGAAGCAAGCGGGCTGACAAAAGAAGCACAATTTTCGTGCATGTTTTTGTTATTTCTCCTCTGTATTTATATGTATTCTTCTTAAGTTGCTTCATTCACATTCGGCTTAAGAGCAAAAAAAGGCTCTTACAATATCATTGCCCAACAATGTCAACGGGCACCGGAAGACAGTAGACTAGCTGAGCATAGTATTTACATTAACAAAATAATATAAAGGGTTGAATGAGCTTTGAATGTGTGTGAAAATGTGGAGTGTGCGTTTGGATAATAACGGAAAATGCAAATTTATGAAAATCTAATTGAAAAAGTTGTATAGGTGACCGAAAAATCGCATTTAAAGAAATTTTAAAATTACGATAGCAAAACAACTAAAATAGGAAAATACAGTGATCCACAGATTGTTTCGTGTGAGCAACATCTTTGCAAATCCAAGCATAAAAGTGGTATGTATATTTTGTTCTGAACTTTACAAAATGATGTAGTATTGTAGATAATTTAGTCTTCAATATAAAACACCAAAAAAATTTACACAAATAGCAATGAATGATTTATTAAAAAAAAAACTAAACAAACACATAATTCTCATGTCACAGCTTATTTAGTGTTAGGCAATAGAACATTAAAAATTAAAAAATTGTGGTAAAATAATTATTTTATATTTTGTAGGGTAGCCTTTTTGCTTTATTACAGCTTTTAATCTGGATAGCATAGGGTCAAACATATTTTTAGTGTATTGTGGCGATATTTATATCCACTCTTCCTTTAGTGCCGCTTTCAATATTTCGACATTAGAATGTGGCACAAATTTTCAATCACATTAAAATCTGAGGATTGGGCGGGTGTTTAGTGACGTGTGTGCAACTCCAAATTAGTCAGAAATGTTCCTCACACGAAATAAGCTGTGGATCACAAATACGTACAAAATTTAACTTTCCGGTGTACAAAATACTCTTACAAAGTATTATACATACGAACCGAAAAATTACACACTTTTAAATTTTCCGGAAAACAATAAAATTCTTACCAATTACTTTTATAACAGAATGCGGTCAATAATTCCACAAATAAAGCAAACAATGGTGTTTTATTTATTGATTAAAGAAAAATTTACAAAATTCAAAAATATTCCTTCCAATACAACACAAAACAAATTAATTTAATTTCAGCAAAAAGAGACATTACTATGTAATTAAGGGAGTAAGTAGCCCACAATGGGTTTCACTAGTTACCAGGCTACTTACTAGTAACGACCTAGCATTACATCTAATCTTCACATTAATGACCTGTCATTACCATGTTTTTGCTGGGAAATGTTCCACCGTTTCACACAACGAAAAAAAATTTTGTTTAAATGAAAATTTTCTTAAATTTTGATTCAATAGAAATTTGCAAAGCAGCGCTAGCTTTATTCAAATAATTAATTTAGACAGAAAGTTTTCGAAATCACACCCAAATAAAAATGTTAGTATATATAAAATCAAGAACATACGAAATATATAAAACCAAGTTGACTTGTTGAATAGCACACCCGAAAAAAATTTAGGACGACTCTGAAAAAAATGTATGTATACAATTTGGTCCAAATTTGAATTTTCTAAAACCTAAGCTTTGGCCTCTTTGTTACATGGGAACAGTTATCCGATCTCTCTTAAATTTTTGTTATCATTTTCTTGCATCAAGTTGCAAAATATTCCGCACAAAAATTATTAAAATTCCGAAAAAATTTTGTGTATACAACTTAATGCCCCCCTAATGTAAATATATATTCATAACAAAGTTTATAAATTTAACTACCTTGTATATTGCACAGGCCGACAAAAGGGCAGATACATAGAAAATATTTAGTAAATGATGTTATACCAAGTTTAAGTAGCTGCTATTTTTTATGATTAACAATAAGATTTTATTTTAGAAGAATCTTAATAAATAGACATAATTAAACAAAAACTTCTTGTAGTTGACAATTGTTAGTTAAAGTGTAACATTCTGGAAAAGAAAACCTAAACAGTTAAAATATAAAAATAAAATAATGGAACAAGAAATCCAAAATAAAAGTGATGTTTTTAAAAATATTTTGTTAGCTTTGGTTATGAGTATGTGGTTGAATTGGTTATGGTCACGGCGCAATTTATATAGATTTGCTATGCAATTTCCTGGTTCTTTCGGGTCTCCTCTAATTGGCTCATTTGCTAGTATAAAACATTTTAAATGTAAGCGGTATTGTTAAAAAGCATGGTTGGCATTCAATACATTTTCATAATAACGGTAGTTGGCTACCACAGCTACTTAAAGACCGATATGAAAATTTTAAAATGGCCATTCCATTGAATGCAAGTGTCTTTTTGTATAACCGGAGTTATTGCGCTATTTTACCGGTTCAATTTTGAAATATCTTAAACTACCGTTATAATAACGCTAAACTCCAAAACACCGATTTATAACGGTATTTTGAAAATATAGGAAATTTAACAGGTAATATTATGAAATAATCCTCGTGATATTTGAAGACATATGTCATTTTTGCAACTGCAGTTTTAAAATTTTCGTATCGGTATTGTTCAGAGCGTGATAGACTACAACCGTTATAATGAAAAGGTATTGCTTGCCAACCATGCTAAAAAGTTAAATTTTTATACAAATAATTTATATATCTTCAGATGTAATCCAAGGAATTGGTACTTTAACAGAAAAATTCAAAGCGCATACCTTTTGTATTTGGTTAGGATTACATCCAACAATTATTACGTCTGATCCAGAATTTATTGAACAAGTTTTATGTTCCTCCGAACTTTTGAATAAAGCAAAAGCCCTGTATTTGCCTGTATATAAAGCATTTGGAGGTGGTATTATCGCAAGTAAAGGCAAGTTAATATACAAACTCGACTGACAGAATTTTTTGTTTGATTTTAATATTAGAGTATTACTTTGTCAATAATTTATATGCTAAAAATTTGCGCCAATTCGGAAAGTTAACCTGCACCTCATCTTGCTCGAAATTTCAGATTTTGCAAACAAATCAGCAAAGTGTTCATAATATTATGAGAGGAAATATTATCGGACGAGAACAAATCAGAAATTTTTTTTATATTATGAGAGAATATTAATGAACGAGTTTAAATGAAATTTTTAGTAAAATAATGTAAATTTCCTTACAAATTAAATGAAAAATTTCTAAAACTCAATTTGAAAGCTTCATAATTTTTACAAAACTTTGGCATTGAATTTATGAAACTATTTAAAACATAAAATAAAATTTATTTTATTTTATGGACGTAGTGCCATCTGTCATACAACATATAAATAACTTCTGTTTAAAATACGAACAACTGCTTCATTATTTGAATATTATTCATACAATAATATTAAGATCGCGATTAAAAAATGAGAGAGTAAGGGTCAAAAAATAAATAAAAAAATTCACCTAGCGGTATCAATATACTTTACGACCTATTCATACTACCAAATACACATACTAAATTTTATAAAAATCGGTTGAGCCGTATGGGAGGAGTTAGAACACAAAAACCGTGACAGGAGATTTTCATATATACATACATATATTCTATATATCGCTTATTTGCGAGAAGACGAGAAATATGGGTCACACCATAATCTAAAACATTTTAATATATGGTATTGATATCTTTTTCTCTCATTGAGTATTTTGTACCTTTCTAAGCTGTTCACGCGGCAATTGCAGTTCGACAGCGGCGCGATGCCGCCGCCTTGTACGTACAACAGTTTGGCCTCCTTATTCCTTTTTTGCTCTGCTTTCCTTTTCTTCCCACTAACTGAATAAGAGCCAGAGCAACCGGCTGCATTAAGTATGCAAATCAATAAGAACTAAGAAAAAAAGTGTGAAATATAAAAAAAAATGTGAAGTTAAAATATAAGAAACCTGTAAACTATAAAAATATAAGTTATATTTAATTGGAATAAAATAAGAAATTTATAATATAAATTGTAAAACAAAAATAAAGAAAGAAAACATAAATAACAGAATTTCCAAAGTATACATATAGTACAAAGAAGTGTTGTGTTGTGTCTCTTGAGGAAAACGGTGGCTCACACGCTTGAGAACTACTGCCATCTGTCAATGAACCACTACCTACTCCGTCACCCCAACATCAGCAGTTAGGCTCAGTTGAAAACTTTAAATGCATTTATCTCGAAATTGCTTTTTTGAGATCTTCTCAATATATCGTTACTTATAGCCACATACATAAAGTTATATATAAATAATTATTTATCAACATTTTTCGCCGGGTTGAGAGATCTAATCTGACATTTTGTATATCTTGTATAGAGTTGTGAGATTATGACAATTTATATATTATTTTGAAAGTGGGGTACAGCATAAAAAAGTTTGAGAACCACTGATTTGTTCTAAGAACCCGAAATTTCGATCGGGGTGCGCATCGGTTTAACGTTTATGGGTGCGCCACAGGTAACGTTTGGCCGGAATTTTTTTCATATACATTCTGCACTTTGTAACATCAAAGTATTTACCAAGGTAATGCCAATGTAGTGAAAACAAGTAAAAAAGGGCTAAATTCGGCTGTGCCGAATCTTTGAATACCCTCCACCATAGGGGCTGAAGATGATATACGTATATACTAAATCTTGCATGAATATGTTTTGTCAATTTATGTAACGAACTTTTGTTATTTAGTTTTAGTAATGTTATTTATTTAGTTTTAGCAATGTTATTTATATAGAGGTCTGCTCTGTTAGCGACTTTAACATTGTTGATTTTCACGTTAACATAGTTATTAGAGTAACACACATATAGCTCTAAGAATGTTATTATTCTCATATTATGTAAGACAATAAATGTAATCAAACAATAAGAAGACTTAATAACATTTTTACTTACTTAACAGAAAAAAAATAGATACAGAAAAATTGTACAAATTTGTATGGAAAATTAGAGGTACCTTCACATTTTCACTCATAACTTTTGAACCGCTTAACTGATTTTGCTCATTTTAAATACCAAACTGCTCGGGAGGATGTTCAATAATCTGGGTAAAAATAGGCACCCCCGCTTGTGTCTTCGCGTCGTGATCGCCATTTCAACAGACAGTCGGACATCGCTAAATCGACTTAAAATTGCATAAGGATCACGAATATATATACTTTATGGGGTCTAAAACCTATATTTCGACATGTTACAAACGGAATGACAAACTGATATATACCCTCACCATATATGGTGGAGGGTATAAAAATAATTTACCCACACGGACATTGGAAATTTTAATATTTAAAACCGGTTAAGATCTTCTGTGCAAATTTTTGCCTCAAAATTTCGGCTTTTTACGGAAAATGGCAGGTATTACAAAAATCTATGAAATTAATTACAGTCAAAAAATGTACATGTACCCAGATAAAAATATTAACTTTCTAAGATAACGTATAACCTAATCAAAATATCAGATTATCAGAACTCCATTTTCAATTTTTAAAAAATGTATTAAACAAAACAAACATAAATTAAAAAATTCAGAGATTATATAACAAATACAGCAGGTTAAAATAAGCAGCGATCTCATTTTAGGGATATTCAAGGAATAACAATTTTTGCCACATTTTGTGTGCCGATTATCAAAACAGATATGAATATATATGTATGACTACAATAAGTCAGGTATAATAAATAACTTTTTCGGCAGTATACCAAAGATATCCCAAAAATAAATTTAAAGTTTGAAACGAAAATTTAATTAAAATAATCGCATGAAAATTTGTATTGTGCTTAATATATGTATAAATTATCGCTTATCTGAGAAAATAATTTACCTACTTGTTACAACAACGCTAACACTTGTGCACTGAAAAAAATATCATTATGTGATTTTTGCCAAAGTGAAACCAATTTAAATTTTTTTCGGAACGAAATGTTTTACCTGCCAAAAGTTAGAAATATTAATTATAACGACATACATACTTGCTCTTCTGCTGAACGATGCCAAAAAGTAATATTTTTAGGGTCATAGGATTATTGATTGTTTTCCGCAAATGAGTTTTTAAACAATTATTTTAATCCAAAAAGTTTATAAAAATGCTATGCCTTGAAAATCTCTAAAATTAATTATGAATATGCATTTAAACTTACCGAAGGGATTCCCGCAAGTATTCTTATTTATTCTCTAAGGTGTATTTAATAAAATCAAGAAGGAATATTACTAATTTTTTATATTTTGGTTATAATGTTTTGAGACTTATACGAAATTCACGTTTTTGGATTTGGGTTAAAACTGGTTAACGTTATTCTAGAAAAATACGAACTTTGATCGGTCTTTCAATACGATCGGGTTGAAGATTTATTTTAAAAAACTAATGAATTTATATAACCTTGGGAACAAGGTTATTTCAACATGAATATTTTTTTAAATAAAGCATTCACAAAAGATGTTTAAGCATTAATGAATTTTATTAGTATTTTTATACCCTTCACCATAGGTGGAATATAAGTTTGTCATTCCGTTTGTAATTTCTACAATATTGATCTTAGACCCTATAAAGTATATATATTCTGGGTCCTTATGAAGAGCGAAGTTGATTTAACGATGTCCGTCTGTCCGTCTGTGTGTTGAAATGGGTTTTCCGAAGAACCAAGACATGATGAGGACTTGATTCTTTTTTATTTCTGTTACATGTGATCCATTTCTGTTTGCTAATAAAAATCAGACAGATCGGTTAATAAATGGCTGAGATATTAGCAAAAAACCAGGACTACCTCTAATTTTTGCAGTAAAATCCCTTTGTTTAATATGTATGTAGAATTTTGAGCATAACAACACATCCATGTGTTAAAATTCTTTTCTTTCATCTCCACCTTTTTTACACAAACAACACACATACAAAGATTTGTCATTTAAATAAAAACCAAACAAATCTCTAATTAACGAAGACTTTTATATATGTACCTCTATTGACGATGATTTTGTGTGAGCTTCAATAGCTCAGTTGTCTAGACGCTGTGTCACAAATACTTTTTTTTTCTCTAAGGCCGCGGAGTTCGAGGTTCAAATCTCGGTCAGGTCAATTTACTTTTTTTTGTACATTTTTTTTTATTATTTTCTTAAGACTTTTTTTTTTGCTTATTTTTGTTTTTTTTTTTAACATTTAATAATTAATTTATATAAAATTTTATATTAATAATTAAAATTCTTTTCTTTCATCTCCACCTTTTATACACAAACAACACACATATAAAGATTTGTCATTTAAATAAAAACTAAACAAATCTCTAATGAACGATGATTTTGTGTGAGCTTCAATAGCTCAGTTGTCTAGACGCTGTGTCACAAATACTTTTTTTTCTCTAAGGCCGCGGAGTTCGAGGTTCAAATCTCGGTCAGGTCAACTCACTTTTTATTTGTACATTTTTTTTTTATTATTTTCTTAAGACTTTTTTTTTTGCTTATTTTTGTTTTTTTTTTTTTTAACATTTAATAATTAATTTATATAAAATTTTATATTAATAATTAAAATTCTTTTCTTTCATCTCCACCTTTTATACACAAACAACACACATATAAAGATTTGTCATTTAAATAAAAACTAAACAAATCTCTAATGAACGAAGACTTTTATATATGTACCTCTATTGACGATGATTTTGTGTGAGCTTCAATAGCTCAGTTGTCTAGACGCTGTGTCACAAATACTTTTTTTTTCTCTAAGGCCGCGGAGTTCGAGGTTCAAATCTCGGTCAGGTCAATTCACTTTTTTTTTGTACATTTTTTTTTATTATTTTCTTAAGACTTTTTTTTTTGCTTATTTTTGGTTTTTTTTAACATTTAATAATTAATTTATATAAAATTTTATATTAATAATTAAATAATCCATAAATAGGCTAAAAACATCAACATTTTTATAAAAACCCTCTGATACAAACAAAATACAAACGTTTTTATACCTTTCACCACAGATGGAAGGGTCGCGGGTTCGTTAAGATTTTTTTTTGTTTTTTTTACATTTAATAATTAATTTAAATAAAATTTTATATTAATAATTAAATAATCCATAAATAGGCTAAAAACATCAAAATTTGTATAAAAACCCTCTGATACAAACAAAATACAAACAGTTTTATTTCTATTTTTTGCTCCGATTTAAAAGAATTTATAAAAAGATTTTTAAACCATTTTATTTCTCACATATTAAGAAAATTTTATACATAATTTACCTTTGAGTGCAACTATTTTAGGTCATAACTTATAATAATTTATAAAAAAAATAAACTATTTTCCTTCAAATTTTTAAAATTAAGCTAAAGAAATTACAAATATTTCTAATAAAAAAGCGAAATAAAATCCCAAATGCAAATTTGCCAGCTAAATCAAACTATTTTGTAGAAATAAAACACATGCAGTTCTAGTGATTTCTTTCAACGATTTGTTGAAATTCTTTTCTTTCACTTCTTCACCTTTTATACACAAACAACAAACACTATTCTAGAGCTGTATTATGACCTATGGATACGTCTTATATAGCAAAAGATCGAAAATCTTTAGTATAACATATTTGCTGAAAAACTCGGAAATATCGGTTCAGATACAAAAAAGTTATGCCCAAAACATAAATTTTTTTAAAGTACCTATATTCCCGAGTCCAAGTTTTATCTCCAAACTAAATGGTTAATTTCCTCTTAAAGGCGTCCGTATATAAATCTGTCCATTTCATATATGTCCATATATAAAGTTTAGTTTTTTCCCAACCATGGTGAAGGGTATATAAGATTCGGCATAGCCGAATTTAGCCGCTCTTACTTGTTTTTTTGTATTATTGAGGCGAAAATTCTAACAGAAGGTGTTAACCGATTAAAAAAAAATAAGTCTGTATTTTCATATCAATCCGAAAGAAACTACCCAACAAACAATACGTACAGTTTTCGTACCGGTTTCGGTCCGTCATAAACGGAATCCAACTCTGTTTACGTACCGTTTTCTTTATCCGTAAACGGACCAAAAAACGGATTTTAAGGGACATCGAAACTGATTCGAATTCGTTTAAAAACCGTCAATGACGGACCGTTTACAGACCGTGTATATCGGATGAAAAAACGGAGTTATCCGTTAAAAGTCCGTCAATGACGGACCGTTTACGGACCGGATATATCGGGTGAAAAACGGAGTTGTCCGTTAGTGACGGATCGTTTACGGATCCGTATTCGATCCGCATTCGTACCGTTTTTCAACAAAAAACGGATTTGTGTAAAGGCATATTATTTTGATTGTTAATAGCAAATTTTTATTTTTTTCTTTAAACTTATTAACAAATACATTTAAATTAAAATAAGAAAACTTATAAACTAAATCCAACAAGTACCATATTTATCTCCAGCACAATTACCATCCAACAATTACTGCGACTGTGGCCCATTGAAAATCATGGAAAATATAAAACAAATACTTAATTTTGGTTTTAAATTGTGGTACTTACAATTTGCAAATTTTTTCACAAAATTATTTTAAGCTGTCGGGCAATATTTTTTTATTGCAAATCAACATAATTTTGCACACATCATCGTAAAACTTGTTTTCAATTTCATAAATATTTACCTGAGGGATATTTAAGTATTCGTTTTTTATTACTAAGCAAATCCAAAAGCAACGGAAGAAAAACTGATGAAAAACAGTGGTCCGTATTTGACTGTACAGAAACGGATACACCAAAACGGAGTAAAAACGTATTGTTTTCGAAAATTCAATTATACGGTCCGTTAATGTTTCGTTTACGTACAAGGTTTGACGGATACGTATTTTCGGACCGTAAACGTACGGTAGAAGCCGGATTTATAAATCCGTACGTATCGGAGAGTCCTTAAAAATGTTTCTTGGGTAGGCATACAAATACACTAGGCATACAAATACACACATTGTTTACTTTCAAACGTGACTTTATATATATTTTCTTTTTATATTAGAACCTGAATGGCATCATAATCGTAAAATGATTAATCCTTCTTTTCATCACAAAGTCTTATTGAGTTTTCTACCAGTTTTTAATAAAGGCAAGCAGTTATCTATTTCATTAATGGATTCAATGGTCGATAAAAAAGAACACAAATTAGCGGATCTGATACAACGGATATCTCTATTAATATCAGTGGGTAAGTGAAATTAAAATCGCAGCTTTTACACAATCATAAATTCCAAAAAGAAAATTATAATTAGTATCACATTAATTAAAGATTTCCGTCAAAAAATAAAATAAATCATACAAAAAATTTTGAACAATACACAACAAAAAATATTATTTTTTTGACAATAAATTCTAATAAAATTTTATTCTCATAAATTATATAAAAAATTTTTCTTTAAATTAAGAAACAAATTTTATATCAAATATATTAAATTTTTAACAAAATTTCAGTAAATTTTTACTTTTTTGAAGTATGTAACTATCCTTCAGATATAGGCCAAAGGAAACCTTTCAACCCACCCTAAAATGAAATTCCGATGTGATCTTTCAAAACGCCGACACAATTATATTTTTTATCTCCTCTGCCAGAATCGATTGTTTTTGGAAAAAGTTCGAAATTGTTGTAAACCCGGCTAAAAATAATCACATGTGTTCGTATATGTTTATGTATGGATGATCACATATGGTTTCATATATAATATAATTTCGATTTTTTGAACAATACTTCAACAATTCATCTGAGATAAGTTTAGTCTTTGGATACCCAGAATGAAATTTTATGAAGAATTTATTCTTGTAAAATATTTTAACCTGTCATTTTCATTTCTCAAGAAGTATGAAAAAGTTGATCAAAGCAGGAGTTTTATAGATTTAAATGTTCTGTAAATTTCATTATAGGTTGCCAAAGACAAAAATTTTTCTGTTGATGTAAAATCATGAAAAATCTGAATTGTGATTTATTTATTTTTATGTTTCGATGTCTAAAGTAATATTTTATACCTTTATCTCCCATTTTTAGGGTTATTTTAATTTTAGTAGTTAACTTTTACAATATTTTTAGAAAAGGACAAGTAAAATTACTCACAAAAGTGGATGATAAGGGGTTCAAATTATAATATAAAATAGGTTTTTAAGTTGATATTTGTAGTCCTGAAAAACAGCAATGTGAATGTACTTCTGGTATTTTTTGCTTTAGTGTTGAATATTTTATTCTTATGGGCACCCCCAGCCATTATAAAAATCAAAAGTTTACTACTAAGATAAAAAAATTAAAAAATGGGAGATTTTTACTTTAGTCGTTAAATTAACAATTTTTGGAATACATTGCAGGTGTTAATTTATAGTTAAGCAGCCCACAGGTGGAAGGGTATATAAAAGTTTCTCATTCCGTTTGTAATTTCTACAATATTGATATTAGACCCTATAAAGTATATATATTCCGGGTCCTTATGAAGAGCGAAGTTGATTTAACGATGTCCGTCTGTGTGTTGAAATGGGTTTTCCGAAGAACCCAGACATGATGAGGACTTGATTGTTTTTTATTTCTATTATATGTGATCCATTTCTGTTTGCTATTAAAAATCAGACAGATCGGTTAATAAATGGCTGAGATATTAGCAAAAAACCAGGACTACCTCCAATTTTTTCCGTAAAATCCCTTTGTTAAATATGTATGTAGAATTTTACGTTTTAACAAACCCATCCATGTGTTAAAATTCTTTTCTTTCACCTTTTATACCCAAACAACACACATACAACGATTTGTCATTTAAATAAAAACTAAACAAATCTCTAATGAACGAAGACTTTTATAATAATGGAGGTACATCTATTGACGATGATTTTTTGTGAGCTTCAATAGCTCAGTTGTCTAGACGCTATGTCACAAATACTTTTTATTTATTTTTGGTTTTTTTTTAACATTTAATAATTAATTTACATAAAATTTTATATTAATAATTAAATAATCCATAAATAGGCTAAAAACATCAAAATTTTTATAAAAACCCTCTGATACAAACAAAATACAAACGTTTTTATACCCTTCACCACAGGTGGAAGCGTCGCAGGTTCGAATCCCGGTCAATTCACTTTTTTTTGTAATTTTTTTTTATTTTCTTAAGATTTTTTTTTTGTTTATTTTTTGTTTTTTTAACATTTAATAATTAATTTAAATAAAATTTTATATTAATAATTAAATAATCCATAAATAGTTTAAAAACATCAAAATTTTTATAAAAACCTTCTGATACAAACAAAATACAAACGGTTTTATTTCTATTTTTTTAATAATTTTTTTAAACCATTATATTTCTCATATATTAAGAAAATTTTATACATAATTTCCCTTTTGAGTGCAACTATTTTAGGTCATAACTTATAATAATTTATAAAAAAAATATATAAACTATTTTTCTTCAAATTTTTAAAATTAAGCTAAAGAAATTAAAAATATTTTTGATAAAAAAGCGAAATAAAATCCCAAATGCAAATTTGCCAGCTAAGTCAAACGTTTTTGTAGAAATAAAACACATGCACTTCTAGTGATTTCTTTTAACGATTTGTTGAAATTCTTTTCTTTCACCTCTTCACCTTTTATACACAAACAACAAACACTATTCTAGAGCTGTAATATGACCTATGGATACGTCTTATATAGCAAAAGATCGAAAATCTTTAGTATAACATATTTGCTGAAAAACTCGGAAATATCGGTTGAGATACAAAAAAGTTATGCCCAAAACATACATTTTTTTTAAATACCTATTTTCTGGAACCATAAATCTTCCCGAGTCCAAGTTTTATCGCCAAACTAAATGGTTAATTTCCTCTTAAAGGCGTCCGTATATAAATCTGTCCATTCCATAAATGTCCATATATAAACTTCATTTTTTTCCCAACCATGGTGAAGGGTATATAAGATTCGGCATAGCCGAATTTAGCCGCTCTTACTTGTTTTTAATTGCCATTAAAAATAAATTCAACTAAGAAAAAAGTTTTTTTTTTATTTCGTAATTCTAGGTAATTCCAGGTCCCATATAAGCCAATTATTTTGAATGGCTAAAAGTGCATAAAACAAAATTAATACATTATCTATGTTAGGTTTTTGTTGTTGTTTTACATGTTAATTTGTTTTATTAAAAAAATATCAAATGAACGCTATGGTTAAAGTTCCCAATGCATCAGTGCACACTGATTTTATGTCCTAATAATTCGTATGACATCTTTACAACCGCGTCATGACTTGTCTCGCACTCACTACACATTAGTTTTGTTATCTGATTGTTTTGTTATCTGATTGTTTTGTTGTTTTGGAAAGCAAATAACCAACGACCTGAAGTAACTGATAATTACTATATATAGTAACTGATAATTACTATATATACTATGAAATTCTACTAAAATACACCAATTTGTATTGAAAATTTAGAGGTCCCTTCACATTTTTACTCACAACTTTTTAACCGCTGGACCTTGACATTTTTTCCTATTTTTATGTGTAGATTATTATAGTGTTTATAAGCTGGTAATTAAAAATTGTTTGAGAAAACTCATTTTAAAAAATGTACCGAAATCAACAAGTTTATCGAAAAGAATTTGCTGCAAAAATTTGAATACGATATATTTGAAATTAGAAGATCAAAGGCTCAGACATATTCAGAATTATTTTTGTGCTAAGCGAGATAACTTACAAAACAGCGATCATTAACTTGTTGAAATTATTTTTTCTGTATTAATATATAGTAGCCAATACATACTATGCATCGCCATTAATTGAATATTTTGTTTGAAAATGTGACATATTCATATTAAACCACTCATTTCATAATTTACAATTATTTACCAATATCTTTACAGAAACAACTATGGGCAAACAAATAAATCCAGGTGAAAAAGAGTCAGAAGAATTCACCAGACAATTTCGATTGTAAGTTTAATTGTAGTAAATAAGTTGTATTGATATTTTTTATTACTTTACAAAAATAATTGTTCAAATTAGTTTTTTTTAATTAAAGGTAAATTTTGCATACACATGGGTCATTTTAGTCCCTTTTTCCTTAAATCAGGCCTCAAATTTATCTGGGGGTTTCCAAAGATAAACAAATTATTCGGTAGATGTAAAATCTTGTAAAAGCTGAATTGTGAATTATCACTTATGGTTGAATAAGAAAAAAAAAATTTTTACCTTCGAAAGTAAAATTTTACCTGAAATGTACCTCCCATTTTTAGGGTTACTTTTATCTTACAATTTCTAAAAAGAAAAGCTTAAATTGACCACAAAGTGGGTCAAGTTTTTAGAAAAAGTACAGACAAAGAATTCATAAGCTCTCGAAAAAAAAAACTGAATTGAAATATATCATTTGTATTTATTTTAATGTTATTAGTAAAATTTTAACCTTTTATCTCCCACTGGTATGGGTAATTTTTTAAAAAATTGCTAAAGTGGACCACTATGATCAAAAGAATCAAAAAATGGACATAAACGGTTAAATATTCAATGAAAAAATTCGGCGTAAAATTTTACTTTAGTCGTTATATTAACGATTTTGTAAGTATTTACATTGTTATTTTACAGGACTACAAGTATAAATAATAAGTTTAAATTTATCTTTTCCAGCATTTTACATCCACCGGATGAATTTTTGTCTTTGGGAAGTACTAGTGAAATTTACAGCAGAAGATTTGAGTGACTTTTTCGGTATTTTTTTGGAAAAAGGACTTGCCCACGATAATGGAAAATAAAGGGTTAAAATGTTTAATGGAAATATTTATCATAAAATTTCATTGTGGAAATTTTAATTTATCTTCGAATAGCTTTTGCACTAATTTTTAAGTTTTGTTTATAAAATATTGCCCTAGTATCAAACACTATAAAAGTTTTACTATACCAACCTTACATATTTGGCTACTATAGGAATTGTCCGCATCAGAAACCATGACCATTATTTTTTTGAATAACTTTTTGCTTTCTGTTCCGTTTTTAATGCATCTATTCCGTAGACTGAAATAAAAATTCAAGATAACAATAAACATAATCAAAATAATTTTAAAGAAATGGTCATGGTTGTCAGGCAATACCGCTAAAATACCGTTATGGATTCAATACCCTTTCAACTGACTTTCGTTATCCCTAAAATAACGTTACCGAAATAACGGAAAAAATCGTTATCCTTAAGATAACGTTACCGAAATAATAGAAAATAGCGTTACCCTTAAAATAACGTTACCGAAATAATAAACAATTGCGTTACCCTTAAAATAACGTTACCGAAATAATAGAAAATAACTTTGCCCTTTTCCATTTTTCATATTATTTATTGGATCTTCACTTTTAAAAACTGTGAACTAACAATAATTATCCAAATCTTAAAACTAAATATTAATTATTAAGTCCAGCCAGTGCCAGACTGATGTTATGTGGTTTAATTGAGATGATTATTTCTCCTTATTATTAGCGCACCGGATCCGCAGTGACCCTCCTTCTAAGACGCTGGTGGCCTTGATTATTAGTTAAGTTACGGGCTAGTATGTTGGGATGTGTTTCCAGTTTTGTTAAATAGCGTTAACAGTGTCTAATAATTTCATCTTTGACCAGGGGTACATTCAGATCTTTATGTATGTTGTAATTCCTAACATACCAGGGTTCGTTCGTGATCGTCCTCAAGAATTTATTTTGCATTCTCTGAATTTTCCCTATATTGGACGCAGAGGCAGTACCCCAGAGCTGAATCCGTAGCACCATATTTATTTTTTTACATAGTTAACACCGTGGCAACAGTTTTGTTTTTTTAATAACGTCTACACAAGTTATGATCTCGTTTTCCAGATATCTTTAAATGCAATAATATTTGCCATGATATTCGAAAATAAAAACAATAAAATTCTTTTTGTTGTTCTTTTGTGTGTAATTTTCAAATTTAATGGCATATTATATTGAATGTGAATACAAGGAGTTGGATAAACTAAAGAAAAAGCATATAAGCATGTACTTAAATATAGTTTAAATCATTTATTTTCATTATTTGAAAATAAAAGAATGATTTTATTTTTTGAAATTTTTTTATTTAGAAATTCCAAAATTTTCTCGCAAAATTATATGTTATATAAAATCTTACCGATCAGTTCCAAAACATACAGAAATGTGGATATTTTTTTGCTCTTATTAAACATTTTAGTATGTTTTTTGTAAAGCAGTACTACCGCCGCACAGTGGTCAATTTCGCGAGATAGCGGTCAAAACTCTATAACTTTTGACCGAATTGGTATTTTTTTACGCAATTTTTTTCAATAGGAGGGACTTTAAGCTTCAATTTGCGTGCTCAAACGTAAAAATCGACTGATAGGAACGTAAGTAATGTGGAGTTAAAAATGCATTTTAATTTTTTGTTGAGTTTCCATGTAAAAGTTGAATATTTTGACATTTTAAATAGGATATTTTTTTATAATTTCTTATTTTCTTCAATCGTATTTTACAACAAATACTTATTTATTATTCCTAAACTTAATTTTGGTCAGAAAATGCCAACATTTGGCCCCTGACATTTATTTAGTCTCAATATTCACAGGGGCCAAAGGTTGGTTTTTTTGGAAGAAAGCTAATTCTTGTGAGGATTAAACTGAAAAATAACACTGAAATTCCCAACAATATCAATACCATTTGGATATATATTATACAGAACACAACATCGATAAAATTTTAAGTAAACTTTTACTATTGATTTAAAGTGCACATATATTTTATTTAAATGTATTAATAAAAATTTATACTAAAATTAGAAACAAATTATAATCTTTAAACTAGTATTAATTAAACAATATTAGTAAAAATTTCTTCCAAATAGCTTTGATTTTCATTTTGCAGTAGTTGTTTAGCTTCTTCATCTAACTCTAATGAGGTTGATTTCCATTTCTGTCGAATACTGGACATATATGGGTCTGATGTGCACAACAAAATATTAATAAGATCTTCATTAGTACAATATCTGGAAATTTTTCTTGTATTGTACTCGCGAAAGAATCTGTAGTCTTTGTTCCTTTTTTCTTGCGCTTCTTCTGAGAGATCTCCAATTGGAAGCATATTGTGCTGAATTATTTGTTCCCCATGGAACAAAATTTTGTGAACTGTGGTTGGCATATGTCTCCAAGAATATTTTTAGTTATAAAGGGTTGTTGTCTCATTAGCATACTGACCAAAATTTTTTGCATCTATCTTTTTGCTACATGCTATAACTTCTAATATGATTTGGAATCGTCGTATTAAATCATAATCTACTCCAGTTATAGAAGCTGCAGTTTCTGGATCGGAAAAATTGACTTGATGTTTTTTGGCATATTGTGCAGCTTGACGAAGACTTTGTTTCGGTTAAAGCTTGTGCAACTTTTCCATCGATTGGTCATTAAATTCAAATATCACTTGTTGAAGTTCTTTAATTTCATCTCTTATTTTGCCAACTTCTTCAGTTATGACATCTTTAGTTTCTTTTTTGTAAGCAAACTTTATTGGTCTACAAAATTTTGTTGACGAGGGAATTTCATTTTTCCATACATCTATCTCTGCAGCTCTACTAGTTGACGGCTCTGAACCAATATAAGTTTTTGTTAAACGTAATGGAACGAAAGAAATCATGAATAAATTGGCATCTGATGAATTTTCCGCATTACATTGTTTGTATTGTTTCTGGCCAGAGGACCCATCACATCCCCATTTAGAAATTAAAGTCATGCTGCAATTTTTAAACTTCTTTAAATAGTCAGCATCAAATGTTTTTAATAATCGTTATGCAGTGTGTTCAAGAAGATCCTGCAATTTTATTTCTGCTGAACTTGAAATTACACTAATAGCAGTTGGTGAAGGTAAGCAATCTTTTTTGGCAGAAACTATATTTCGATATGATGGAAAAATTCCACAATTTTTTTCATTGGTTCGCTTCCGAAATTCTGTATATTGGTTTTTAGTCATTTTCAAATCCAAAAATAGTGCAAATGCTTCTTCTGGAGTAAATTTATTTTCTTCAGTTGGTGTCGGCATACTTTCTAAAATCCTTTTTGTGCGTCTGGGGCTTGCTTCCACTATTTTTTCAATGATAGCAATTTTACTCTTTTTAGTTTTCGATGGTTGAATTTGCAGAAATGAATCCTTTATGATGCTACAAGAAACTTCTTCATTGATATGTTTAAGCTTGCGTCTTCGTGATCTTTCACTACAATTATCAATTGGCTTTGCTGGTCGACCACCTTTTCCAGTTTCCGTGGTAGTTACTGATGGCTTTTTAAAAATAAGTTTATTTCTTAACCATTCTTGGTTGCGTGAGTAAAACAATTTCTTGTTTCTGGAACATTGATTGTACCGTTTTCTTAAAGTATTTAAAAAGTTTTTTATTTTTAAGTTATGAATTTTAATTTCTTGTTTGTCGCATATTTTGAAGAATGGATTATTCATTATATGTAAAATAATGTCGTTTTCATCTTTCCTTTCAAAATATATATCAGATAGAACACTATAACTGAATTTAGCCATTGTTTAAACAATAATGAAGAAAAAAAAATGAATGCATGAATTAATATACTATTGCTCGAAGTTTCAACATGATCTTTTTTACCTCTTTGAAACATAATATAACAGGTACTTGGTTTTACCGTTTTCTTAAAGTATTTAAAAAGTTTTTTATTTTTAAGTTATGAATTTTAATTTCTTGTTTGTCGCATATTTTGAAGAATGGATTATTCATTATATGTAAAATAATGTCGTTTTCATCTTTCCTTTCAAAATATATATCAGATAGAACACTATAACTGAATTTAGCCATTGTTTAAACAATAATGAAGAAAAAAAAATGAATGCATGGATTAATATACTATTGCTCGAAGTTTCAACATGATCTGTTTTACCTCTTTGAAACATAATATAACAGGTACTTGTAAATTTGTGTTTTGACTCAGCTTGACTCACAGGAGTTGTGCTCTATGAAGTAGGAAATTTCCGAGAAATTTGACCTTTTTTAAAAAAAATATTTAAATTGTTCTGAAAACAGTAGAGCTTCAATTTTTTTTACCAGTAATACGAAATAAGTTAAGATACCACATAATTTGAGAGTTAACATGTACTGGTAATAATATAACAGGTACTTGGTTTTACCAGTTATTTACATTGGTTTTAAATTTATTTGCAATTTTCAGGTATTTAAGTTATGTAATATTAGATGGCAATAAAATCATTTTTTACCTTTTCCAAATGAATTGCCAGATACCACATAATTTGAGAGTTCTATTGTCATTTTTGTCAAAATTTTGATAATTTTGGGTCAATAAGAACTCTTGTACAAAATTTCATCAAAATATATGCATAATAGCCACTTTCACATACAAATAACTTCTCAAAAAATATGACGTGCATTTGTACCGAATATCTTACCTTGGGTCAGAAAAATCGCTGTAGCTCAAAAAGTGCAGTCCCGATGCATGGACATGTATATATAGGAATGTAGGGGAGAGTTAGGACTACAAAATAGTAAATTTGTGTTTTGACTCAGCTTGACTCACAGGAGTTGTGCTCTATGAAGTAGGAAATTTCCGAGAAATTTGACCTTTTTTAAAAAAAATATTTAAATTGTTCTGAAAACAGTAGAGCTTCAATTTTTTTACCAGTAATACGAAATAAGTTAAGATACCACATAATTTGAGAGTTAACATGTACTGGTAATAATATAACAGGTACTTGGTTTTACCAGTTATTTACATTGGTTTTAAATTTATTTGCAATTTTCAGGTATTTAAGTTATGTAATATTATATGGCAATAAAATCATTTTTTACATTTTCCAAATGAATTGCCAGATACCACATAATTTGAGAGTTCTATTGTCATTTTTGTCAAAATTTTGATAATTTTGGGTCAATAAGAACTCTTGTACAAAATTTCATCAAAATATATGCATAATAGCCACTTTCACATACAAATAACTTCTCAAAAAATATGACGTGCATTTGTACCGAATATCTTACCTTGGGTCAGAAAAATTGCTGTAGCTCAAAATGTGCAGTCCCGATGCATGGACATGTATATATAGGAATGTAGGGGAGAGTTAGGACTACAAAATAGTAAATTTGTGTTTTGACTCAGCTTGACTCACAGGAGTTGTGCTCTATGAAGTAGGAAATTTCCGAGAAATTTGAAATTTGAGAAATATTTAAATTGTTCTGAAAACAGTAGAGCTTCAATTTTTTTACCAGTAATACGAAATAAGTTAAGTTACAACACAAAATTTATTTCGTCCAAAAATCTTGAAAAACAAAAAAGTTATGATCATTTAAACTTTAAAAATTAACTAAAAATATCATAAATTTACTAAATTCTGAAAAAGCCCATTTTGGACCACCCTGTTCTCAGTGAAATAGTTGAAATAGAGTTCTAATTTTTTGGCTCCCGAGGTTTACTACTGTCTACTTTCATATGAGTCTAATAACTTTAAAATTGGAGAACAAAAACCAAAAGGAGTTTTGGCCGCTATCTCAAAATATTGACCACAGTGCGCCGAAAGGATTACAGCATTCTCAAGCCTTTTTTAAAAATTTTCCTAGAAATTTCTAATAACTTCCTGTATTGCTATCACCAAAGATATTGGCATACTTATAAAAATATAAATTCTTTTTTTTTCAAATAGAAAATATCGTATGTAGAGTTTGGAGACGAAAAAAACCATATTTAAACTTTAGAAAAATCTTAACAAGTTTGCATGAAATTAAGAATTGACAAGAAAATAATCCACAAAAATATGGAGTTTTAAAGCACCTTGGTCTATAGTTGTAAAATTCTAAACACTCTATACTTGGACCACTCTACCTTATTCCCACTTTTAAATAAAACTATTTAAAAAAATTGTAGGATCAATTTAAAGGTTTCCCTTATTTTTAAACTTTAAACCGCATATTTCTCAATTCTTAACTTATTTTTTTTTTTAATGAAAACAAGGCGCTTTAAAATCCTATACATTCTTACTTTTTGCCAATTAATTTCAATCCATCTGTGGTTCATTATGTAAAAATGTTTGTGTTATGTCTGGTTTTCATTATGTCATATGAACTGACAACAAAAACTGACTCAAATGAATTCTCGTCATTTTGTGTCAAATGCGTTTTCATTACATCTTAAAAACTGACAATAAGTCGATAAAGCAGAGCGTGTCAAAGACTTATGTCAAATTTTTTTTGTCAGTTGACTGACACGCCGTTTTCATTACAAAGGTCAAATGTGATGAGGCGAGCGAACAGCTGATTTGAAAATATTAATTTGTGCTCAATAAAAAGTGGAAAAAATTTAAAAATGATAAAAAAGAAACAAATTGCTATAGCTAGTGCGGCGGCTTGTGTTATTACATTACCATTTCTTTCTTTATTTAAAAAAATTCCATTGCAATTTATTTTTCCAGCAAAAAAGAAAAAAATAATATCTTTGCGATCGCCAAACAAAAAAAATTGACAACTTGTTGTCAGTTTAATTCTAGATAAAAAATGCTGCCATATCTGCTGACAAACTGATATTTGACGTTTTCACTTGTCTGTCATTTTAGACGGCAATTAGTGTGCATAACTGACTGCAAACTCAGATGACACCATATGACAACCCGTTTTCATACAGTTGCCAATAATTTGGACAAATTGACATTAAAAATGACATAGTGAAAACCATGCATTAGTTATAGATATTTCTGCAAGGGGCCGCTGTGAAGTAAGAAGATTCAGAAATATATTCTATGTACATACATATATCTTCCAAAAGTCTGATCATGATGGAGTTAAATACATCGGTGTGCATCGAAACTAGCGTTAACATTAAAATACCGATACCGCATTAACTTAAATAACGATACCGAACGTTATATCGTTACCGAAATAACACAAATAACGTTATCGCAAATAATAGAAAATACTGTTATCGCTAAAATACTGATACCGAAATAACTGAAAAAATCGTTATCCCTAAAATACCGTTACCGAAATAACTTAAAAAATCGTTATCCTTAAAATAACGTTACCGAAATAATAGAAAATAGCGTTACCCTTAAAATAACGTTACCGAAATAATAGGAAATAGCGTTACCCTTACCGATAACCGCATTTTTTTCGGTTACCATACATGTAAAAAACTGCTTTTTATTTATTCATGTATTTTTTCATATTTTTCATACAAAAATATATTTGTTTAGTATATTATTTATTTTTACTAAAATTATACATATTTAATGTAAGTAAAAATACAACCAAACTTTGCAACATATAATAAAAAAAATTATAAAAAATGCATCAATTTGAAAAATAGTTGTTTTCATAAAAAAACTGGAAAACTGTTAAGGATAAACAATTAAACCTCAGGATGTACAAAATCAACCTAACCTCACTGCCTTGCTGCTTCGTTGACACTTAGCCGTCAGCATAAATGTCTTAGCCGACAGCATGAAATTCCTAGTCCCAGCAAAAAAGTGGCAAAAGATGAGAAAAAGAAGCAGTGTTTTTTGTTCCGTTGTTGTGAAAATTTTGATCGGAACTAATGATTTTTACATAGGGTTATCATAGGGTGGAAGTCTTCTTTTATGATTATTTTTCATTGCATCTGTTGGGGTTGCGGATGATATCCTTGTTCAGTAAGCAGGTGATAAATGATCCTGTGTGTGGGCCACCGCTTTTCTCAATAAACACAAACACAACACCTTTTTTATGTTTATTTTTTATATTTAAAAATTCTCTTAATTTGCTTTCTTTTCTTTCTGAATTTAAGTTTACAATATATACAATTTATATTTTCTTTTTGGATTTAATTTTATTTCAAGTTGATTTACAATGTTCTTCAATTTTAGTTTACCGTTTAATTTTTTCGTTAGTTCTTATTAAATTTCACACATAATGCCGCCGGTTGCTGTGGCTCTTAGTAGTATTCAGTTAGTGGGGAACCAAGGCAGCAGAGAAAAAAGAGCTACATTGCTACTAGCTGAATAGGGATGCCACTCTGAAGTACGTTCCAGGTGGCGGATTCGCGCCGTTGCCCAACAACATTTGCCGCGTGAACATACCACCCGACTTGCACCAACAGTGCAACAAACAGCTACGCGTGTCATAAGCAGAGAAGACCAAAGGGCACCTTAAGGCCAGAAAGTTGAATTTAGATCTTATAAGAAAACAAACTACGTTAAAGCTCAAAACAATTCTAGCAAACCTAGAAACAGAGTTCTTTTTAAATGGAACGAAGGCAAATTATTTCAAACGTAATAAGATAGAAATTATTGAGTCAAATTTTACTCCAAAGCCCGATTTGAAAGAAAAAAGAACTATCGTGCAAACAAACAGGCCCATAAATACAATTTTATAAATTAAACCCAAATGGAGTTTTCTCATAGAAAAACTTAACAAATTTTCAAAATTAAATTCATTAATTTAACGTTACTAAAAGTATACAAAAAAAACTAATTACTTTAAATTTCATTAATATTCAAGTTAAATAAAATAAATTTAATATTTTTACTTTAAGTATAAGAGACACTCAGCTTTCGGCTTCACTTTTCTAACCTGTTGTTGCATGGGACCACTTTTCCTTCTCTAAAATATGTTTGCCCAAAAATAGATTCCTGGGAATATATCGTACCAGGGCGACCGCTGCATAGTGGGCAACTGTAGTTGACATTAAATAGCACATCAAACATTTTGAAGCTTTAACGAAAATGAATAAATTTTTTTTTGGCTAAAAAGAGGGGTTATTATTAGTGAGAGCTACGTGGCAAAATCACCAGTTTTTGGACTGGTCGAGTGATAAGCCCATTTTGTGTTTTAAGGTCAGCTTTGCGAACTTTACACTCAGAAAAAAAAGTTAGTAGAAAAATTTGTAAACGGTTTTCAATCCCACTTTACTATTTTTGTACTGATTTTTAGTAAAAAAAATATTATTTAGCAAATCTTTTTGCTATTTGCATTTTACAAATTACAGAATATTTACAAATTTTTATTGCTAATTTCTGAAATCATTTTACAAATTTTTGAAAACCGATTTGCTAAAATTAACAAAAAAAAATACTAATTTTAAAAAAGTGGATATTGAAGGAAATGTTATTTCTAATTAAAACTTACACCTACAAACTTAAATTGTATTAAAAAAAGAATCGGATTATTAAAAAAAGGACCGACTTCCATTTAAAAGTGAATATACACTCAGAAAAAAAAGTTAGTAGAAAAATTTTTAAACGGTTTTCAATCCCAATTTACTATTTTTGTACTGATTTTTAGTAAAAAAAATATTATTTAGCAAATCTTTTTGCTATTTACATTTTACAAATTACAGAGTTTTTACAGAATATCTACAAATTTTCGTTGCTAATTTTAGAAATCATTATACAAATTTTTGAAAACCGATTTGCTAAAATTAGCAAAAAAAATACTAATTTTAAAAAAGTCGATATTGATGGAAATGTTATTTCTAATAATTTAAACTTATACATACAAACTTAAATTGCCCTAAAATGTTACATAGGATTAAAAAAGGGATCGGAAGTGAAGATACCGACTCATGTCTAAAAATAGGACATCCACTTAAAATAGCACTAAAAAGTTTTTTTATTTCTAAAAATCAGTCCTAACAACAATTTTAATTTCACCTTAAAAGTAAAAAAAAAATTGACTAAAATATTTTTCAAAACAGAAATTACCAAATTAAAACAAAATGATAAATTCGTTTATGTTTTAAGAATTTCTAAGCCTTTATTTTTTTTTTCATTTTGTATAAAACATCTTTTAAAAAATATAATTAAAATTTTTGATGCTCGATAAAAAAAATAAATCTAAAACTTTGTACTAATATTTATAGTATTTAGTATTTTTTTTTTTTCTGATTTTAGCAAACGAATTTTAAATTCCACTTTACAAAAAGTCTACTAAAATTTAGTAGCGGCTACTAATTTTTCTACTAATTTCATTGTACTACACGTCAGCAGACATGTGTTGCTAAGATTAGCAAAAAATACCGCTGGGCTCAAATTAGCAGAATAACAGCAAAATTTTCAGTTGCCATTACAGACTTTTTTTGGTGAGTGTACCGACTTCCATAAAAAAATAATTAAAATTTGATCTTAAAAGTAAAAAAAAATTTATTTAAATATTTTTCAAAAAAGAAATTACCAAATTAAAACAAAATAATAAATTCGTTTATGTTTTAACAACTTTTAAGATTTTTAAGCCTTTGATTTTTTTTAACTTTGTCTAAATTATTTTTTGAAAAAAAAAAAATTTTAGTAATTCTTTTTGCTGATTTTAGCAAACAGGTTTTTAATTCCACTTTGCAAAAAGTTTACTAAAATTTAGTAGCGGCTACTAATTTTATTGTACTACACGTCAGCAGACATGTGTTGCTAAGATTAGCAAAAAATACCGCTGGGCTCAAATTAGCAAAATTTCCCGTAATAACAGCAAAATTTTCAGTTGCCATTACAGACTTTTTTTGGTGAGTGTACCGTCGGAACCACGGTAGATTTTCACTACTCGACCTAAACGCCATTCGTTAGGGCAAACTGGCTCATTTTTTAAAACGACAGATCGTTTTCTTGACTGTCGATTTGAGGGGATTTCCATTAACTGCGCTTGTGCAACTCTTTTAAATACTCCTCTTTCCATCGACGACAAAACTCTTGCTGCATGGCCTTAACTTGTCGCAGTCTGATGAGTATGTTATCAGACGGTTGCGCTTCTTCTGGTTCTGCGGGGGTCATAAGCGTAGAGCCTACTTAGAAGTGTTCCAGTGTTAAAGCTAATTCTTCATCTACGTTTTCAGATAAAGGGCCTAATGGACTTGAATTGAGACACGATTCGATAGTAGCTAGCAGGGTTGATAATTCTTCAACGGTGTATTTAATCTGACCTGATATCTTTTTAAAGTGCATTTTAAAACTTTTGACACCGGCTTCCCACAGGCCTCCCATATGAGGGGCCTCTGCTGGTATAAAATGCCACGATAACTGTTGATGACCATATTTTGAAACAGCGTTATCGCGTACCTATTTTATGTGTTTTACAAAATCCTCATCAATTTTCCTTGCGGCGCCAACGAAATTTCTACCATTATCAGAAAAGATCTTATTAGGACAACAACGGCGGAAAATAAAACGAGCCAAAGCAGCCATAAAGGCAGGGGTTGACAGATCGCTGACTGCCTCTAAATGAATAGCTTTAGTTGAAAAACAAACAAAGAGACACACATAACCTTTGGTAATTTAGCAATATCGACCAGAAAAACTTTTAATTTCAAATGGGCCAGCAAGATCAACACCATAATCTGCCCTTGACACTTCTTTCGGTATAACACGCAGACTTTACAGCTATGAATGACAGTTTTTATCAGGGTTTTTGCTTTTAATATCCAACACTCTTGACGAATCGTATTAAGAACTAACCTAGGGCCACCGTGATGAACCAATTTATGAATAAATTCAACATATAAACGGGCTAAAGCACTACCGTAAGCAATTAGAATGGGATGTCTTTCATTGTAGGATAAACTTGTGGAAGAACCCATGCGGCCATTTGCCTGAATAATATGATTTTTGTCCAAAAACAGGGTGAGGGTTAGTAATGGGCTACGAGAGTCGATTTTCTTTCCTTTTAACAAACAACCAAGTATACACGAAAAATTAAATTGTTGAGACAATGAGAACAAACGAAAGTCAACTCTTGAGGCGATATTTTTAACGTTTTATAGTGTACGCCTATGCGTCTGTTTTTAATAGCTTTATTTATAAATCGAAACATGTACGCAATTACATGAGTTGCTTTTGCAAGGCATGAAAAACGAGTGAGAATATCCTCTTTTTCTGATGATCTGGCAACATAAACTTGTGTTCCTTTTGATTCTACCAGGGTTTCGAATTCAACTGATCCGGTGGGCCAAAGTGATTTTTCGCGTTTGAGCCACTCAGGACCATGCCATCAAAGAAGACTTTCTTTTAATTCCGAAGGGATCATTCCCCGGGTTGCTAGATCGGCGGGATTGCAGCTAGAAGATACGTGAAACCAATTTTTATTCCCTACTTGTTTCTAATATAGTGGCAACTCTATTGGCAACAAATGTTTTGCAGCTACATGGTGGTTTCCTTAACAATGCTAGAACTATTGGAGAATCTGACCACAAATACATGGTATATGCGCTCAGTTTTAATTGAGGCATAACACTGGGAACTAAATTCGCCAAAAGTACCGCGCCGCACAATTCCAAAAGGGGCAATGACGGTTTTTTAATTGGTGCCACTCTTGTCTTGGCCACCAAAAGATTTGAAGCAATTTGCTCTCCAATTTTAATTCGTATGTATAATGTTGCTGCATAAGCTACTTCCGACGAGTCACAGAAGCCATGAAATTCAATATTACAATCAGGAGAATATTGTACCCAACGAGGAATTGTAATTGTGTCAAGGTCGTTATATTTCGTGGTAAAGGCCTGCCACTTATCTTTCTTGTTTTATTGCGTCGTCCCACTTGATCTTATCAAGCCACATATGTGCAAATTAAGTTTTATGAGTTAATTTTTTGTAAAAAAATATATTTTTATTTTTATATTTCTTTTTTGACACTTCACATTGCTGTCTGACTAAAAACTAACTTAATTATTTCAAAAAGCAAGAACTATAATATAATTATTTGTTTATGTTGCATTACTCGTTGTGGGAAACAAAAATATGGTTTTTGATTACGTTTTGCAAAAATTTATTTTGTACACGAGACGTTAGCAAAAATATTCCGCGCGTGTAACTAGAAATAATTTTAAATTCCTTAACGTTAGGGTGTGCTAACATATATTAGGGTGTCTTAACTCCTCCCCCTGTAAGATCAATCGTCCCGATTGTTAAAATGCTGGAAGATCGTTAACACTACAGAATCGTTGTGGGGATTCTTGTGAAGAGGGTTCTTTATCAATAGAAACCTTTGGTTTTACCTCTTCTTTTACCATTGTTATTACGTTAATATCCGAATTGGATTTATTTCTACCTTTGTAGATTACTAGACAAGCTGCAATGAGCAGTGCAATAGATAAAATTATATTGGTGGAAAACATTAGATTTCCTTTAGTGGATATGGAGTTTATTTCATCAATATTGTTTACCTGTAAGTTCTTTATCATTTCTAAAGATAGGACTTCTTCAACTAGTGATTGATTAGACGATAGCTATAGTACAGCTGGAAGGGGTTTCAAAGTTGATATTTCCTTTGAAACAAATGTTCGATAGTAATTGTTTCGTTGTGAAACTGAATCAAATACGTTCCGGACAACTGATATGTTTTATTTTCAGATATTTCTACAATTCCGTTAAACTGATTTAGAGGATAATTCCTTGAGACAGTTCCTGTATGGTAGGTAATTCCTTGAGACAGTTCCTGTATGGTAGGTAAGTGCTGACTATTTATAATAGTACAATTATGGTTCTTGCTTCTTAAAAGTGATGGGATACAATTGGTTTTACTTATATCTATTAAATCTTCATTATTACAAATACATAATTTATTAAATTGAGAGCAATCATTTTTTATTTGAAAATTTTATTCTTACATCTAATTACATTTCTGAATCAACTTTTATTATCATTTCACTCTGTTTCACAGGTTTAATTAATATTCTTTCACAATTTGTTCGATCAATGGATGGCAAGTTAATTATGTAAATAATTGATGGTCCGTTGCTATTCTTATTGTAGCAAATCCTAATGCTTCTTCTAAATTGCTATAGGGAAATTCTTCAAGGTCTAAGAACTCCTTGGCCTCATTAATTTCATTCTCTGAGAGTATAAAGGAATTTACTACACCTATTCTTGCCCATTGTAAGGCGTATTCTATGTTCACTATTTCAGCCTTCAAAATATTTATTTTATTTCTAATAGAATCTTCTGCTGTCCTCTGGACTTCTCCCAAGGATTGAACTGTTCTCAAAATTTCATTTGTGGTGTTGGTCAGTAAGTTAATTCTTTCAATAGTATCCCTGTTTACTATCCTTTGTCGTTCATTATTCGTTAGTAGTCTATTTATTCTGTTCACAACAATGTCATGGTCCTCGTGATCTGGTGAACCAGCTATCCATTTCCAAGCTGTTCCTATAATATCGATTGAACGTCTTGTCCGTGGCTTCATTCTCCTCAACTGGTTTCTCAGTTGGTTGGTGTCATGAAGTAGGAATGGAAGTATCGAACTGTTTCTTAAAATTTTCACTTAAATCTCGTTGTTCAAAATTTCGACAGTCCGTTCATATTCGTCTAATTCCAAAATATGGATGAGTTTAAAATTTCCATTCTGTAGTCTCGCTTGCCCTAGATGGATCGAGATCGATTGCGAATTCGTATAGTCCAATATTTGAACTTCTGTTTTGCAAACTCCCAATATTGCAAAAAGTATTAACAGAAAATTCATGTTCTGTAAAACAAAAAAAAAATATACATTATCTAACATGTTCTAAGTCCTTTCTTTATGAATAATTCTATTTATAAATTTAATTCTTACTTTATTACCAAGGTCTTCTTCAATTTTCTGCTTCCTAAATCTTGGCAATAATTTATTTCTTTGTCCTATAATTTTCTCATATATTATGTCGCCTGGTTGATAGGTTTTTACCCGGCTAAGATTATTTTTCAATAACATTCTTTCCTGAGCCTTTTTCAATGCTTTCACTAAATTATGTGGTACCCTTTTGAAAAGAATATCTGTTGGTTTATCTTGGGTGACTGAGTGAATTGAATGATTATATTGTCGGGCTGCTCTATAGAAAATTTCTGTATCCTCTAAGAGGTGAAATTCTTCTTTGATACATCTCGCTATTTCTATTATGGTTGAATGGATTCTTTCGACTTGACCATTCGTCGTGCTATGACGTGGTGTGCAATAATATAGTCCAATCCTTAATCGTTGCATTACTGATTTGAATTGGGCGGCCAGAAAGCCTAGTTCATTATCGAGTGTAATTTTCTTTGCATTTGGAAAGCCCTGTAGTACGTCTAACACTTTTTTTCCTAGGTTAGTTTTATCTTCAATATGTTTAATGATTAAAAATTTGGAATATGCATCAATGCAAGTTATAAATTTTAAACCTTCTGCATAAAAAATATCTATATTAAGGTACTCCCCCTCCTTCTCGGGAATCGGAGCCTCTCCGATTGGGACTTTCTGTGGGTGTCTATCATATTTATTTCTATTACAGATGCCACAATGTCTAATGTATTCTTTAAAATGATAAGCCATCCTTGGCCAATAGTACTTATTTGTGATTTTCTCCACAGCTCCGATGAGCTCGGGAATGAGTTTTTTGTATAATGTCCTGTTGGTCATCAACATTTATTACGTCCATGGGAAATATTTTGGTGTATACACATTTATTCGTGAAAACACCTTTGACAGTCTCTTTAAAATCATAGAGATCCTCTTGCGTACAATGTACCGCAGTAACTAAATTTGGTTGAATAAATTCTAAATGAATGGTCTTGAGATTCTCCCTAGTGTCGTATTCTATAATATGTCTAGTTCTTCCAAAATTTATTATCATTTCGTGTATTGTAGATTTGCTTTACTCAACAGAATTTGTTGTTTAAATTCGTTTAAGGGTTTAAAAATTTCGGGAATGTTAAAGTCATCACTGCTTTCAGTGGAATGTTGAGTATCATGTAAAGATTCTTCGTCTGAAATGTTGTTCAAGTATTGGCGTGAAAGAGCATCAGCTACCATGTGTTACCACCTGGCCAGGTGTTACCACCTGGCTTATAAATCATTTTCGGCGAAAATTTCTCTATAAAAGAGCGCCATCTTTTAATTTTTCATTAGGGTTTCGTGTAGAAACTGCAAATGTCAACGGCTGATGGTCTGTGTAAATTTCGAGATTCGAACTGCCATATAGGTAGTTCCTTAAATTCTTTAATGCCCATACAATAGCAAAAAGTTCCTTTTCATTTGTTGCGTAGTTTTGTTCAGTTGAACTTAATGTTTTTGATATAAATGTAATAGGTTTGCCATCTTGGCTGAGGACAGCACCTACTGCTTCATTAGAGGCATCAGTAGTGAGTATGAATTTCCTATTTAAATCAGTCTGGGCTAATTCGACCTGTTGAGATAATAAACTCATTAGTTTTTTAAAAGTAAGTACACCATGTTCATCTAAACCTATTTCAATTTTCTTGGACATATGTTGAGATACTTTTTCATTTTTTCCTCACAAATATTTCCGGTAATATCCTACTATTCCAAGGAAGCTTCGAAGTTGTCTTAACGTTCTAGGCAAAGGATAGTCATTTATAGTTTCCAATTTCCTTGGGTCAGTTTTGATTACATTCTGAGCCACTACGTAACCCAAAAATTCTACCTCTTTTTCATAAAATTTTGATTTCCCCAATGAAATTTTCATATTCGATCCCTTAAGTTTATCAATTATTATTTTCAGATGGTTATAATGTTTCTCTAACGTTTTTGAATAAACAATTATGTCATCTATGTAAACGTGACATATTTTTCCGATACACTCGCGTAAAATATCGTCCATAGCTCGTTGGAAAATACTTGGACTGTTTTTAAGTCCGAAGGGTAATATTATAAATTCGTATTTTCCGTTGTTAACGGTAAACGCGGTCTTTCCAATGTCCTGTTCTTTCATGAGAATCTGATGGAATCCAGATTCCAAATCAATTGTAGAGAAATATTTTGCTGTTCCCAAATTCGAAAGTATTACATTGCAATCGGGAATGGGATATTTATCGGATATTGTTTGCTCATTCAATTTCTTATAATCAATAACCATACGCGATTTTTGTGTACCATTATCATTCATTCCTTTTTTTGGAACAACCCATATTGGGGAATTATAGGGACTTTTGCTTGTCGAATTATTTCATCTTCTAATAATCTTTTTATTTCAATATTAACGAAACTATTGGCAGAAAGTGGATAAGGATATTGCTTGCTCCATATTGGCGCTTCAGCGATTGTTCGAATTTCTGCTTTAATGTCCGTCCTTAACGGTAAATTCATGTTTATATTTGAATGCAATTTCTCTATATTTTTAATAATGTTTCTTCTCAAAATGTTTAGTGATTCTTCACTTTCATCACTAAAATCAATAATTTCTTCATTTCTAATTTTATTCAAAACATTTTCTTTAAAATGCCCATTATCTTTATTATGTTTTCCTGTATTCTCACCCCCATAAATTGAATCCTCTGACTCAAAGCTTATAATTTGTTCGCAGTGCTTACCGCAAATTAATGTTCCCTCTTCAAAATTATGTTTGCCCTTCTCATAAAATTGTAACCTATAAGAATGTCTGTTTCCAAATAAGGTATTTCATAAAATCTTTCCCTAAATCCAAATATATTAGCTTCATAAAAATATTTAATGATGGCAAAACCATTTATGGTCCTTACCCTCTTCTTAATTACTAACTCCTTTCTGTTCGTGAGAACTCCAGGACTACAATAGCAGCTTGTTGCGCCGCTATCAATTAAAATTCTACATCTAATTCTAATGATGTACAGCAGTCCAATTCTTGGCCTTAAAAAGAGTCGTCATTGAGGTTATTTATCCTCAGTGCTTTATTTTGTGGTTGGTGGCTGACTTGACCACTACCATTTAATTGGCGTTTAACCCCCTGTTGCAAATTATTATTAAAGGGTGTGGGTTTGAAGCGTTGGAAATTATTATTCTGATAAAAAGGTCTTTCCTGTCCGAAGTTCCTGTAGTTGTTAATGCTTTGTGGTGGTTAAGCCACAACATTTGCAGAACTACCAAGCTCCATTGGTTCTGGTTTTGGCTCTTATCGGCGATTGTTAAAATGATTAGAATGCGAGTCCCTTCGACCGTGATTAGGAAACCGTAGAGAGTTTTGTTCTTTGAAATTATGGTTAACATGCGGTTTATTAAAATGAAGAGCGAAATTGGCACGCACTTTATTGGCCTCCAATTCATGAGCCTTTGCCAAAGCATCTGGCAAACTATTTGGAGAGACAGAAAATAGTATGTCGGCTAAAAGAGGATTCAAGCCCGTCATGAACACCCTAAGTGCGTATTGTCTGTTTCTATTGTTCAATTCCCCAGTCAGGGCAGAATTAGTTCCGTGTGTCATTATTGTCTTGTTAATTAAGTCAGTTAGTTTCTTATTTACTTCATTGTTAAAGTTCATTATTGATTGTGATCCTTGTTGCATCACACTAAGGTCCTGTTCGATCAAATGCAAAGGCCGCTTGTCGGCATAAGCAAAGTTTAGACGGCTGATAATGGCGTCGAAATTCAGTACAGTACCATGGTTAGTCAATGTGTCATTTGCCTCGTCAATTATCTTGTTCCTAAGTATTGTCAATGCTGAGTAGTAACGCTTACTCCCTCTAGCATATAATTTCATTGAATGGGTGGCGGCTTCACGCCAGCTAACATATGAATGCTTGCCACCAAAAGTTGGCATCGATTTAATGACGTCCAATGGTTCGTCACAACGTACCGCAATATTTATCTGTTCTTCTTCAAATTCACCCACGGTGTCACACGTGGTCAGTTTATTTAAACTTTTACTCAATTCTTCTATTCTAGCTAACAGTGGTCCTGTATGTGTTCCTATTAAAGTGTTAACCTGGTCCGTAGATGCCATTCTGCCAACAATATTAGTATCCAAAGACGCAAACAAATGTGAAAAACTATCAATTTCCGAATCCAGATTGAAAAGGATATATCTTTAAGGTTTATACTACTTTAATGTTTTTAGTATTATTAAACTCTTTTACAATATTTAAACACTTTTTTTCAATATGAAATTTTTGCAATTTTAAACAGTTTTTTTTTTTTCAACAATATACAAAAAAAATTTTTAATGATATTTAAACTATATATACATTTTTTAAATGATATTTAAACAGAAATATAAATAAAAATTAATATAAAAATAATCTTACATCAGTATCTGTTGCGTTGCTGCTGCTGTCTGTTGTCGTTGTTTTCGTGTTGTTATTTTTTCCTCTTGTTATAGTTGTCGTCGCTGTTGTTATTTTTTTGCAGATACACCAAGTATCTTCTAAAAGTTTTTTGCCACTCGTTTTTTGTAATTAATTTACTAGTATTTTGAATATTTGGATTTATATTATTTTAAGTTGTTGTTAAAGTTATTCTCTCTCTCTGTTTCAATATTTCACTGAGTTTTTCATAGGATTTTTCTCAAAATCTTTTATCCAATTTTGTTTTTTAAAGTTTTGTTTGATTTTTTATTCTAATAAATTTCTGGGTTTGTATTTTACTAATTGTATTTATATTTAAATGTTTTAAATTTTAAGTTTTATTTAAGTCGTTTTTTTTGTTTGTTTGTTATATTAAATTTATTTGTATATTTTTTTCAAAATATAAATTACTGCACTTGAGGTTGATTTTGAACTATTTTTCACTGGTTCCTTTTAAATTTAATTCACTTTAAAAATTTTGTAAACTTTTCTCCCTTTTTTTGCAAGGATACTTTTTGTCTTTTTTCTCCTTTTTTAACAAGGATACTTATTTCAAAATTTTTCGGCGGACGCGCTTCGAAATCCTTATTTTTTCTTTTCAGGATATTATTTTTCGAAAGAGCATCCCGGTTGAGCACCCAATTAAATTTTATGAGTTCATTTTTTGTAAAAAAATATATTTTTATTTTTATATTTCTTTTTTGACACTTCACATTGCTGTTTGACTAAAAACTAACTTAATTATTTCAAAAAGCAAGAACTATAATATAATTATTTGTTTATGTTGCATTACTCGTTGTGGGAAACAAAAATAAGGTTTTTGATTACGTTTTGCAAAAATTCATTTTGTAGACGAGACGTCAGCAAAAATATTCCGCCCGTGTAACTAGAAATAATTTTAAATTCCTTAACGTTAGGGTGTCCCAACATATATTAGGGTGTCTTAACTTGCATAAGAATTTTTGCTGTTATAATCACTGGTGCCTGCCACCCTGCTAGATCAAACAGACGTGCGATTATTAAAAGTACTTCCCTCTTGCTAAATGACGATTTGTGTTGAATTTTCTCTGTCATAAAATAGAAATGGTCCGCTGCTGCATTCCAACGAAGACCTAGACACAAAAAAGAGGAATTAAGAAGATGTTCTGAGAGCAAATATTCAAACTATGTTTAGAATTTGATGTCTATTTCCGTAGTTCAAAACCCGCTGTTTTCAAAATATTAATCAGCTGATCACGAGCAACTAATGCCTCCGCAACTGAATGGGCTCCGACAAGGGCATCGTCAACGTACATTGATTCTCGAAGAATTCTGGCACCAAATGGAAACCGCTGCTCTTCATCATCTACTAACTTTAAAATGGTACGAAGAGCCAAATATGGTGCACAATTGACGCCGAATGTGACCGTTTTAAGTTGATAATCTTGTAATTTATCATTTTCAGAGCTTCGAAAAACAATTTTTTGAAAAGGGACATGTTCCGGGTTGATCAAAATTTGCCTTTACATTTTTGAAATGTCAGCGTTAAAAACAAGAATTGCTTCCATTTTTTTTTGGTTGCTTCTAGTTATGGTGCTAGCCCAAGTACAGTAATTGTGATGTGAATGTATTCATATTTGAATTTTTTTTCCTTTATTTTTTTGTTCCATGTTTATTGGGTTCTAATTATTTGCTTAAATTTTTAAGATCCCAGGTGAAAATGTTCACATATGGTAATATATGGGTTCATATAACATATTATTCCATATATACTCTGATACGTAATTTGAGTATGAAGTTTTTACCGCAACTGAGAGTAGACGTGTTTTTAAAAGGCTTCGTTTAAATCTAATTTTCTATATAGAATTTGTTACAAATTTCATTTCTTTAGGATAAACTTGGATTTAAAATCACTATTAAAATATTGTGTGTGTTTTTGAAACAAAGAACGATCTTAAATCAACTGTTTTTTTTTTCAAAAGACAATTGTTAAAAACAATACAAAAACAATAGAAAAACAATAGAAACAAAAAAAAATTAAAATATTTGAATCTATGTTTAAACTTACTGCATATGTCAATCTAAGACAGTTTATATTGCAAAAAAAGAAAATAATTAACACAAAACAAAAATTTTTTTAAATAACAAAAACAACAAAAGATCAAAACAGTCTGTAAAAATAAAAACAGAGCAATTACAATCAAATGCCTTATGCATGGTTTTCACTATGTCATTTTTATTGTAAATTTGTCCAAATTATTGGCAATTGTATGAAAACGGGTTGTCATATGGTGTCATCTGAGTTTGCAGTCAGTTCTGCACACGAACTGACACCAAAATTTGACATAGTCTTTGACACGCTCTGCTTTATCGACTTATTGCCAGTTTTTAAGATGTAATGAAAACGCATTTGACACAAAATGACGAGAATTCATTTGAGTCAGTTTTTGTTGTCAGTTCATATGACATAATGAAAACCAGGCATTACACTAAATCAGTGAAAAAATCTTGCATGCGAAGAAGTAAAAGAAAAAATATAAAAATTAATAATAAAGCACTAAACAAAAATAATATTCTAGATATGAGTTCAACACATGGACTAGATGTAACACAAGATGAAATTTACTAGCATGAATAGATTAACGCAAATTGTATTAACCCTACAACTATCATTGAAAAAAATCCCGTGCAAAAACGTTTAAGAGAAAATCTTCAAAACTCTCCGCGGTTAACTGAATCTCCCTTTAAATCTTTAAATATTATAGATAAACGTTCCGATAAGCTCACTCAAGAAATTGAAATAATGATAAACAATAAAACAGAACTCTTAAATGCGTTTTATAAGAGCTTTTACAGAAACAGTCGCGGTTAACATAAAAAGCACAACGAAAGTAAAGCAGCTAGAAAATAAAAATGTAGCCTGTGAATTGCGTATAAAAAAAATTCCGTATAATGAAAACGAGAACTTTTTTCTAATTTTTGAAATAATGCAATACTATATTCCTTCAAACGAAAATTTCTATAATCAAACTCATAGGTGAATGGAAATGAGTTCAATTTTGAACTTGTAAATCAATCTGATGTACGATCTAGCTGTATTGCCGTTAAATCAATACCCAAAATTTTTAAAATCAGTCCTTCCTGTAATGCTACCTAAAATAACATTCATATTTAACACAATTTTAACAAAGAGTATATTCCCTGGAAACTGGAAATATGCAAAAATTATACCTACACCGAGAGCAAATAATGAATATCGGCCAATCGCTATACTGCCATACTTGCCAAAAGCTTTTGAAGAGATATTACATCACCAAATACATGGCTATATTAATGATAATAGTCTTCTTAATAGTAGGCAACAGCTGCATAACTGCTCTTATTCATGTGTCTGAAGAATTACGTGAAAATTTCGATAAAGGCATCAACACTTCGTTTCTAGTACTCTTGGATCGCTCTAAGGTATTTGATACGGTTAACCATAATGTTCTTACTAAAAAATTGAGAACAATGTTTAATATTATCTGTATCAAAAGGAGTACCACAATGCTTTATTCTTAGCCCTCTTCAATATACCATCTATGAAATGATCATACTGCAATATACATATCTATGTTGATGACGTTCAAGTATACATAAGATGTGATAAAATGGAAATTGCAAGATTGTGTTTATAAAATTTATAAAGATCTTAAACGAATTCACATATGGGCAAGTGGTCTCTGCCTAAATCCCTCGAAATCAAAATGCTTAATTATAATCAAGAAATCTATGAAAATAACTACAGAACCAGAAATTATTCTGAATATTCAAAGAAATGAAATCGTAAATACAGCAAAAGATCTTGGTATACCATTTAATAATACTCTTACCTGGTCAGACTATATAAATGCTACTGCTGGAAAAATCTACTCTGTGTTGCGAATCTTATGTCAAATACAATATTTCACGCCACTTAAAATTCCTAAAATTATTAATTATTATTTGCAATATAGAAAGAACTCGATTTACTTAAAGGTAAATAAATCAACGATTTTATAAAGGGTAAAATCGTAACAATTGGTGTCAGAAGTGGGATTGCAAAATAATAAGCAGTCATGAAATTGGAGGAACTTAAAGTGGAACAGCTCAAGAAGGAATTGAGCAAATTGGAGCCACCGACAGCAGGTAATAAGACAGAATTGCAAAACGGCTGATAGAGGAATTCAAACGGCGTAACATTGACATTGCTACTTACGAATTTGAAGAAAAAGAAGCAATGGAGGTTAGTACCCGTAAATTGGAAGGTAATATGGAGTTAAGCGCAATGTTAACTGCTATGATGGAAAAAATAGAAACTTCTCGAGCAGACAGCGAGAAACTGCTAACTAAGATGGAAAAAAATGAGAAACTGTTGCAAACTTCTAGAGCAGACAACATGAAAATGTTAGAAGCTTCGAGAGCAGACAACGAGAAACTGCTAACTAAGATGAAAACGGAACTGCTAGAAACATCGAGAGCAGATAACGAGAAATTGTTAGATAAGGTGGAAGAAAAGCTTCAGGAAACTTCTAAAGCTACTAATGAAAAAATTTCTGTGGTTGAAAAACGAGTTTCTGACTTGGAGAATGACGTCGAGAAAAAACTGCAAGATCTGGAAAGTAAAATAAATAATTCTCAATGTCAAGAGGGCCCAGTACGAATTATTCAGGAAAGTTCTGGTAGAGCAAAAGCCCCTACTTTTGACGGCAGCGCACCATTTAATGTTTTTAAGTTCCAGTTCGAGACAGTTCTCGCCAGAAATATGTGGAACATTGAAGAAAAAGCTATAGAGTTGATTCTGGCCTTAAAAGGAAACGCTGCAGAAATTTTAGAAAGTGTGCCAATCACCTACAGAAATAATTATGACGACATAATGGTGGCACTGCAACGAAAATATGGTGGCGAACACAAAAAAGAAATATACAGAATGGAACTAAGAGGTAGACTGCAGAAAGCAAATGAGTCATTGCAAGATTTTGCGGCAGAGATTGAGCGGTTGGTGCAGCTGACTTATCCAGGTGAAAATCATCCATTCTTAGATCAGCTCAAAATTGCAAGACATGCGGTGTATGCTACGCAGAAATTGACTTTTGCTGAAACTCTTTCATTCGCGCTGTCACAGGAGACTGCGAAAATAATTGCTAAGCCGCAAATATTTAATGTGCGAAACCTCGGAGTAATTGAAGAAAAAGATATGAGCACTATGTTAGCTGATGGGTTCAATGAGATGCTCACAGAGCTAAAAGAGGCAGTTATGCAGGCATTAGGGAGAAAGCAAGTTAAAGCCGAATGCTATAACTGCGGAAGAGTGGAGCATTTTCAGCGGAACTGCCGAGCACCAAGAAAAAGCTTCCGGCCGGTTAATCAATTAGCACTGGAGTCAAGTGTTAAAACTAAAAACATCTAGCACTGCGGAACACGATTCAGCTCATACATGCGAGGGCCCCACAATCTCCATATCTGGAATACAGGGAAAAAGCAGTCTTACTGCTTGCGGATATATCAACGGCAGAAAGCACATTTGCACTATAGACACAGGAGCATCACAGTCTGTCATCAGACCGGATTTAGTTAAGGAGGCAATTGAACCATTGTTTGGGGTGAGACTGCGCACAGCTACTGGGGAAACTGGTACTGTCTATGGCAAAGTGAATGTAAAACTAACGATTTCCAACATAAGCGTCAATTATGTATTTATTGTTGCCGATATTGTGGACGAAGTAATCATTGGTGCAGATTTCATGATTAGTCACGGCATTAATTTGCATATGGGGCTAAAAGTTATGATTTGGCTTAATGTTGAAATACCCCTTGATGTTGGATATGAGCACAAGGCTCAAGTAAGAAAACCGGTTACCATTGAGCACAGCAAGGGTAGGAAACATGGCAAGCACAGTTCAAAGGCTGAAGGAAAAGACCGTATCGTGGATATTCGACAAACGCATATCGAGCCGAGTGAAGCCTGGTCAGCGGCGCAACGGAGTGACCCCATATTAGCGAAGATTATATCAGCCAAAGAAGAAAACAGGAGGCCTACCTGCGAGCAGATATCAGCTGAAAGTCCGCTGATGAAGGCATATTGGGCCCAGTGGAATAGCCTGCAAGTGTTAAATGGTTGCTTATAGCGTACATGGGAAAGTGCCGACGGCAAAAATGTGGCCACTTTAATTGTGGTGCCGGCATCTAAAATAAACGAGGTATTAAGGGAGTTCCATGAAGGTCCCACTGGTGGTCATTTTGGTATCACAAAAACTATAGAGAAGTTAAAACAACGGTTTTACTGGGTGGGCTGTCAACAAGCTGTAGGCCATTGGGTAGCAAATTGCGCGCAATAAAAACGACAACTCCTCCCGGGAACAAGAAGACCCCAACAAACGTCAGGGTTTCGTCCGCAATCGAATTAAAATTGTGGGCGACAAGATGAAGGCGAGGTACGATCGAGCATCGAATTCTGAAGGATTTAATGAGGGTCAGCTGGTTCTACTTTTTAACCCGCAACGAAAGAAAGGATTATCTCCTAAACTACAAACTCATTGGGACGGACCCTATAGAGTAAATTAAAGGTTGAATGATGTGGTATACAGAAAGATCAGAGCCCAAGGTCAAAAGTGAAGGTTGTTCATCTGGAACGACTAGCCAACTATGGAAAAGGAATAGCTATGTCTGTTCGGGACGAACAGGCTTAAGTGGGCGGCAGTGTTACACGAAATTTCTACACACTAATTTTAACAGCTGGAAAAGTCTAGTGTGGGAATAAACAAGAAATAACTAGAATACCTGACTACTCATATAAATACTGATACTCAGTGACGCAGTAGTTCAGTTCATAAGTAAAACGCAGAGTGTGAAGAACTAAAGTGTGGCTAACGTTTAGTCTATATACGCCGTGTAAATAAAGTGCGTTATAAAAGTGTTTTTCTCTAATTTTTAGTGACTGTTATAAATAAATAGAGCTATACACAATTTCAAACAGTGTTTATTATTTGCAATATAGAAAGAACTCGATTTACTTAAAAGGTAAATAAATCAACGATTTTATAAAGGGCAAAATCGTAACAATATGGTCATATATGGACATTAGGGCAGGTTAATTTTTTTTTTGATGAAGCAAAAACGTAATCTATAGGTGATTCTGAGAAATTTTGCTCAAGAGACCATAGCTCTAAGTCGGATTTGGAGCACCCCAAAATATATATTTTTCCATATACATATAATAATTTAATTAAATTCGTCATAAAATCGGATAGAATTATAGTAGATTTCTCATTTTGGGTTTGTTGAAAGGTATTTTTTTATCACCTTTCAGAATCTGTATTGATACCAATATTTTTTTATTTTTAGTAGAGATATTAGGAATTTTTGTCGAAAAATAGCCTAAAATTAACTTTTTACTAATAAATTCTGAATTTTCTTCCATTACGAAAGTTTAGATAATTACGAAAGTTTAGATAATTTCCAACAACTTTTATTAAGATCAATTTTTTTGTTTTCGAACTCCTTTTTGTAGTAAAATCGATCTGAAAAAATCAACATTTTCAAGGTTTCAACAAAAAACACTATTTTTACATTTTTTATTCAATTTATTTTTAAATATTATTCTCGACCTACAATTTAATGTTTTAACTTGGTAATATTATTTTTTAAGGTCCTTTTTACTTTCCATTCGAGGAGTTTTCTTACGACTTTCTAATGTCACTGCCATAACTCCTTCACGATTCTTTTCTATAACTCGTTTTGAAACACTCGTTAATAATTGTACATGTCTTTCGGTTCCTTGTATGTGCATTGGAATTTGTGGATCATCCAGTGGTGGTTCATCGAAATCTAAGTATTCTACCAAGTGATCATATCAACCATATTGACATAATCGGTAGCATCGAAATTTAAGATATATATTATGTAAACTCTGAGTTTAGTTGGATCGTACAATTTTTCTCGATAGTGTAAAATCTTTTTGATAGCTCTATCCCGTATTGCTTTTCGATCATCAAATAACATTGTTAATAAGATATTTTCTGGATGTGAATTTTGAATCACACCATCTACAATATTACGAAAGTTTGGTTGTCGTGTCCAACGTATAAATTTTAATAAAAGTGCACTGCCGTATACAACAGAGTTATGAAACTTCACATTGAAGTACATTGGCACATACACTGTAATAATATAAACTGCCAAAGTTTTTAAATTGGTCGATGGTGTATTAGTTGTTACATATAATCGTAGTAATCTATTGCTTTGGTTATCCAACGAGAATGTGCAATTGGTCCTGGTTTAATGTTAGCTAAATCAACTGAAACAATACCATTCGAAATTGCTTTAGCTATTTGATATAAATATTTAACATCTGTTGATAGTTCGAGATCATGTTCATGATCCATAATTGCAGGCATATTCTCCAGTGGTATTGGATCAAAATCAGCTACTACCTGAAAAATGAAATGTTTAGATCAATTAAAATGCAATTATTTTATTTTAACTTTATTCCAATCGAAAAAGTAAAATAATGACAATAAAAAATGATAATAAATGATGATATTAAATAAAATAAAGTGTTACATACCTGCAATTTCTCACATTCTTGAAAAGCTTTAAATAACTTTCCACTTGCTGCTCGTGGTCCACTGGTGACTGTTTTGTCCAATGCTTCATATAAATGACGAAATGGCAGTTCATTGAAATGAAGCAGACATATAAACCAGTGAATTGGTCTATTTAACTGTTTTTCAAATAATCGTAAAACACCATTTTCTGTTCCAGTATGTGCTGACTCACCATCACTGCATATGCAAATTAATTGATCAACTGTTAATGTTTTATTGTTGAAAAATTCATTCAGTTTTCTGTGTTTGGTTTTTGCATCTTCTTGACTACCCAAATTTACATATCCAAGTAACTCATTATAGGGCTCTTTCAGAACAACTAAATGCGGTTCTTTTACCATAGTGGTATGAAATTTGTCACTAATTTTCTCTGTAGTTAATGAGTCATCTTTTCTACCATCGAAAGAGAATGCAGTTATGGAAGAATTTGTATGTCGTGTACGAAGCACTGCATCTCTAGATTTAACTTTTTCTCTAGCCACTTTTGATTTATCCATAATAACAAGATTACCATGAACATCTCTAAAATTTATATCTTCGAATAAAACTGTTGCTAAACATGAAGCGACTCTATCTGAAACACCGAATCTATCACACATCATAGTAAAATTTAAGGCATCGTATATTTGAGTATAATGACCTCGTCTCATTTGAACAGTTGCTTCTGGAACTTCTGTTGTTGCTTCATTTTCACACGAGCATTCTGTTGTTTTTAATTTGCAATTACATTTGCCAATATAAAATAATTCGTTTATTGAATCAACAAATGCTTTAAATTCATCTTTCTTGTTTCTATGTTGTACATGTTTCTGGTATTTATCAAGCAAACCAGTTAATTTTTTTAAAACACTCTTTCTATTAATGATTTCAATATTTAATTTACACCAAATTTGGATCAATTTATCTGTTACGTGAGGAGTAAAAGTTTTATACGAGAACATTTTGTTAATAGATGAAAATTTAAATTGATTGAGAAGCCTAAATTGTATCAACAAAATATTTCAATTCAGTTTCAAATTTTCAGTCACTTACTTGAACTATTAACTAATATAATTGATAGTGTGCACCAACAATGGCTCGTTTTGCTTTGACATTTATACACTCATATTTCGCTATTTGGAGCTCTTGACCTTAAGATTTCGGAGACTGGCTTGTTAGTCTGTTTGCCAAAATGGCTTCTTTTTTAAAAACGCCCTCTAAGAGCCGTCTAGCCATATGTGAGGTAGAATCCTTTTGCATAGGTAGAGGCAAAGAATAAAAAGAAGACTTAAAATTACTTAAAGCCTTATGTTCTCAACAATTTTCGCTTCAGAATTCGAACTGGATATTAATTCAGTCGAACAAGGGCAGAAATTAAAAAAAAAACGTTTGCTTTAAACATGGCCATATCTGATATATGGAATAATATATGAACCAATATATGCAGTATATTATCATATGTTGCCATATATGATATCATATATTACTATATATGAACTTTTTCTTTGAGTGCCTTTGTCCATATATGCTTAAATATATATTATGTATGTTCATATGCGCTCATATATAAAAATTTTCACCTGGTATAGAAAACAAAATATTTTAAAAAGTACTAGGAAAATTGAAAGTCTTATTTATCAAAACCGTAATTTATGCTGGAAAATCTCAATACAAAATGTACAAAAAAAAACAATTGTAGTAAAGTAATTTAATAAACAAGGCACGATTAACTCAAACTTTATATAGGAAACAACAAGAAATGTGTCAGTTAAAATACCAGATGAAAGCTAACGGGACATTGTAAAAATTAGGCGAATGCCTGATTACTGAATGTACCATCAAAACTTAAATTTAAACTTCGTAATTTATTTGGAAACATCAAAAGGTCTCATTTTTCACTAAACTACAAAAACTGCTTAACATGCAATAAAAAAGGCTCATAAAGGAAAACTACCACCCTATAACAACCCGATGTAAAAATATTAAATTTGAATAATTTTTTTATATAGTCTGCTAGAAGAGATGATAGCTAATACCATATCCTGGACTTTTTTCTGCTGTTGTTGAAGTTTTTGGACGTCCACTTCGTGTGTAGAAATAAAACACATGCAATTCTAGTGATTTATTTTAACGATTTGTAAAGAAAAATTTTTTTGGTCGAAAATATTTTTTTTTTACAAATAAAAAGATTTTTGAAAAAAATATGACAACACTGATTGGAATTGTGTTCGTGATTGTTGTTCTTTTTTTTATTTTATTTGTTGAACTTCTTTTCTTTCACCTCTTATACACAAACAACAAATACATACAAAGATTTACCTAAAAACCAAAGTAATTTGTTTTGAACAAAAACTGTTTATTTACTTCTATTAACGATGCCTATGTCCTTCAATGGCTCAGTGGTCTAAGCACTTTCTCATACATAGGTTTTCTTTTAGTCGCGCGATCATTTACATTTTCTTAAGACTTTTTTTGTTTTTTTTTTTTTTAATATAACAAATACGTATAGCACAGTTGACTTAACGATGTCGGTCAGTTTATCTGTATATTTGGAAAACGGAAAGAGGAAAAGTTCCCAAATCAATACACAACATCTGGCCAAAAGTGGGCGGGATTCGTGAATTGGGCGTAGCATAAAATATCTTAAGAACGGTAAGACCGTAATTAAATAGGCCATTAATGGGCGAAAAACATCAAAATTTTTATAAAAACTAAAATTTTAGAGCTGTAATATGACCAATGGATAAAGCAAAAGATGGAAAATCTTTAGTATAACATTTTTGCTGAAAAACTCGGATACAAAAAAGTTATGACCAAGACATACATTTTTTAAATACCTATTTTCGGGAACCATAAATCTTCCCGAGTCCAAGTTTTATCACCAAACTAAATGGTTAATTTCCTCTTAAAGACTTCTGTCCATTCCATATATGTCCATATATAAACTTCAGTTTTTTCCCAACCATGGTGAAGGGTAAAGGGCAAAGCTGAATTTAGCCGCTCTTACTTGTTTTGTAGTTTAGTTAACAAGAGGAAATGTGAATCGATTTTTTTAAGAATTAACAATATATGAATGTGCGTGCCATCCTTGATAATTGGCACGACAAATTGGACACAACGCTTGGGAGAATATAATTTTATTTCATTCCTTCTGTGCAAATAAAGCCATAAGGCATTATTTCCCAATGCGGTGTGAATTAAGGTCATATGGCTTTATTGCACGACACCACCTTTCTCATGTAAGTATTTAATGACACCAAGAATTTCAAATGTTTCCATTATAAAAAAAATCACTGAAGTGTCTTATTTAAACAGCTGGTACTATAAGAATGAGCTCCCAGATTGAAATAATATTTAACATGTGTTCATATGACAGATGGAAATTTTCAATTCACTTAGGGTGGGATGCATAAAAATTTCTTAGTTTTTTGTTAAGTTTTACATTTGTAAAAGTACGCATTTTCCCTATTAAACCTTTATTAAAAAAATGATATGCATAATCGTGAAATTACAGTTTGTCAATTTTTCGTTTAAATCTACCAACACTCATATTAAATTTTTCTGCACTAAATTTAAACTTATTTTTACAAAGTCCGTATTGGAGATTCCAAAATTTAATAACTGTTGTTTAAAATTTCATTTCCATTAATAATATACCGATTCCATTCCATTGCGTTCCGCTTGCTCAATGTTTCAATTCCACTCGTTCCCCGATTTGTTCGATTTCTTTACCCTTTCCATTTCACTTCATTACCCTTGTCTGATTTTTCAATTCCACTCGCTCCATCCCATTTCGTTTGCCTTGTCTACCGTTTCAATTTCACATCACTAGTTTTTAAGTTCCAGTTGTACTCAGTTTCATTAAATTGCGTTCCCCTAGCCTAGTGTTTCAATTCCACTCGTATACCGTTCCATTTCATTTGATTCCCTTGTCTGGGGCTTTAATTCACTCGATCTTCGCCCCATTTTATTCCCTTGTGTAGTATTCCATTCCTTATCCGTTTCATTCCCCTTGTCTAGTGCTTCAATTCCACTCATTCACCGTTTATTTCATTTCGTTGGTGTTTCTGTTTCACACGTTCTATTTTCTCGTTTCACTTTGTTCACCTTGTCCGGTGATTCAATTCCACTCGTTCGCCTTTCTCTTTCATTTATACTCATTCACCGTTACATTCAATTTCGTTCTCCTTGTCAAGTGTTTTTATTACAATCGTCTCTCATTACCATGCCTCTTCCAATTTGGTTTAGTCAACCCAGGAAGGGGGAGACTTTTCCACTTTTAACCCCTATTTTAAAATCGTTTCGAAGGAAATTCCAAAAACAAAATTTAAATTTCAGGGAGGCCTTTGTCTTTTTGCTCCTCCCCATAGGAATATCCTCAAAGCCCGTATTATAAGTGAGTTAGCCATAATCCACGAAACATATATTTTAAATTTCAGGTTTCTAGTCAGGGGGAGACTTTGTCCTCTTTTTCACAATTTTGCTTCTCCCATATAAAACATATTTAAATAGTCAGTCTACGCCAAATTTCTGCTTCACAGCTACACCGGTTTTCGTGGCAACAAACAACATAATTTTCAACTGAAATATAACTAAAATTTAGTAAATCTAACAGTTTTTCTTTGCTGTTTGGCTATTTTTAGGAAATTTTACCACAGGGCCCCTGTGGTAAACTGAGTTTTAGTAATATTTTAGGCATATTTCTATGAATGTACGTTAATCATGTTGATTACTTTAACTTTATTTACAGTGCGCTAAAGAAAATAACAATACATATAATGCTAAGCTGTATAAATATGGACGCAATCTTTGATCTATACCTTAAGTATACAATTGTCAAAAAGCGACTTCATAATTTCGTGCTTAAGGTAATGGAAATAGAAGCTTTAAATTTTCCTTTAAATTTGTAGTAATCTTATGTAATTATTAATTAAAAGCTAGTCAAACTAAGGATAAGCAATCTTAATGAAAAATTAACTGTCGCTACCGAAGCCACTGAAGATTCTTTGATTTCATTAAAAAAGTTCCCTAATATTTTCATTGATCAAGCCATACAAATCTATCGGAAAGGAAAATTTTCATTTAACGATATCATAGCCGAGTCAAATACCATTGTTGCTGCTGTAAGTATTTTTAAAATTGAGAATGTATAAAAAATAAAATTATTTTAATATTTTATTTATTCAGCTAAAAATCTTTTCTTTTTTTATAAAAATTCTTATTTTATTTCCAATATTTCGCTAACAATTTGTTAGCATCTTCAGGAAAACAAAATTTTTTATAATTATGAAAAGTTGACAAACATTTTGTCATAAAAAATATTTAACATTTAAACAAATTAAATTTTTTAAAAAATTAAATTAACATTTAAACAAATAGAAGTAGTAATTTTATAAACAACATTAACCTGTTAAAGCTCATAAAAAATATTTTCACATTGGTTTAATATTGTTTATGAAATTGAACATAACAAATATTGTTTATAAAATAAAATAACATTATTATTATATTATTATAATTATTTAAACATATCTATACATTTAACCTTCCTAATTTTTTACTATTTAATATCTATAATTCTGAGCTAAATTTTCTGTGTCTGCTTTGTAGTTCATTCTCTGTGTTAAAGGTGTATTAATGATTTCTAACATCTCTAACATGTAACGTTTTTTATAATTATTTTCTGTTCTTAATATTGAAACATTTTCAAAGTTAGGATAGTGGTTTAATATAGAACAATGAGATGACAATGCAGTTTTTTCCGAATTAATATTCCTATGTTTCTGGTCTGATTTATGTCCTGAAATTCTTGTCCTTAATTTATTCTTTGTCGTACTTATATATACCTTATTACAATTCTCCTGATCATTTCCCTGACAAGGTACTTTGTAAACTAAATTTGACATATCCCACTTATCAATTCTATCCTTAGTTTTACTAAATAATTTACCTAATGTATTAAAATTACGATAAGCTATTCCATATTTTCCTCTTTCAAAGATGTTAGATCCTACCAATCTTTCCGATAATCCAGGAATATATGTCAAAGATTTAAAAATTCGTGGTTCAGTTATGTGTGTTCTATCTTTTGTCATTATATTTTTATATTGACCTATTAATCTATAAGATAACTCACTTGGAAAACCATTATCCCTTAATATGTCCCTAATGTTCTTTCTGTGAAATTCTACATCACTTATTGCCAGTACTCTCTCTATAAAATTCTTAGCTGTGTTCATGATAATGTTCCTACTATGTTTTGAATAATAATTAATTATTCTTCCTGATGCTGTTGGTTTTTGATACCAATCTATTATTAACCTGTTGTCTCTCTTAATTATCAATGAATCTAAATATGGGAGTATCGAATTACATTCCCTCTCCATTGTAAATTTAATGTTGGGATCAAAACTATTTAATGTTGTAAGCATATCGTTAACTGCTAATTCTGGAATGATACAAAATAAGTCATCTACATACTTCGTCATTATTCTTGGTTTTACATTTAATTTTCCTATTGATTCATCTAACAATTTTTCCATTATTATATCCGCTATGATTGGAGAGGCTGGAGATCCCATTGGAAGTCCTATTTTCTGTATATATATATTATCATTGTACCGAAAATATCTATTATCTTCTATACAAAATTTTAAAATACGTAAAAATAAAAACTTTTCCATCTCTGTATGTTGTATTATAACGTCCCATTTCTCTTCTATAGTACTCATTGCTAAATCAACTGGTATACTAGGAAATAGTGAAACGACATCATATGAAACTAAAATCTCATCATTCTCTATATGTTCTCCTCTAATTCTATCTTTAAATTGTAAAGAATTCTTAATATTGTATTTAGAAAATTTAGTAATTTCTTTTAGAATATTTACAATATATTTACATAATTCGTAAGAAGGTGAATTAATAAAGGAACAAATAGGTCTTAATGGAAAATTTTCCTTGTGGATCTTCGGTAGTCCATATAACCTAGGTGCAATAGCAATGTTAGTCTTTATTCTATTTTTCTCATTACTCGTCAAATTTTTTTTCTTAAATAATTCTTCAACTAAACTGTTATTTATCCATTGTAATCTACCTGTAGGATCCTTTTTTAATAATTTATACCTTGTACTATCACATATAATATTATTAATTCTCAAGTCATAATCATGTTTACACATAGCCACAGTAGTGCTACCCTTATCTGCTTTCAAAATAAGAATATCCCTGTTCTTCTTTAAAAATTTTTTGATTCTTTTATTATTTCTAACATAAATCTATCCCTGTTTGTTAGTGTCATCTTATTCAAATGGTTATCAATTATTGTCGTCAGTCTACTCCTAGCTACTTCCTGTTCTTCCCTACTTTCTAATGTTCGTATAAAATCCTCACCCTCAGATATTATCCCGAAAATGGGAAATTGTTCCCTTTTAATTGATAACGCGTGTTTATGTCCGAGCGAAAGAACCCATTGTACGTCCTTTGGAAAATCTACATTTGTTTTATTAATAAACCATTTATTTTCAAATGTAATTCCTAATTCTTTTACCTGTTGTTCCCTAAGTGTCTTAAATTTCCTAATATGTCTTGCCTTTACCTTTTTATCAAATAACCGACAAACGTTCTTCACAAAATAAAAGTTCAGTCATCTCTTCTGAAGTAAGATACTTCTCCAAATTTCCTAAAATCACTTCTCTTTCCCTTTGAAAATATTTTAACAATTCATGTTTTTCTTTAATTATTAATCCTAAAACTTTTCTTTGAAAATCATGTTTATACTTAAATATTGTTTGTTGAATTCCCTTTAGTTTATCCTTGTTGAAAATTTTGGAGATATTCTTTGTTGAATTTACAATGAACTTCGGGATAATTCCTGCATTTCTGCATTTTATTAAAAAGGTTAAACTTGATTTAGCATTCACTATTTTATTCCTCACTGATTTGATCTGGTTAATAAGATTTCTAACATCTTGATTTTTCTTTAGAATATGGTAACTAATTCTTGACTGTTGTTGAAACGTGCTCATTTTATTTCATAATTATATAACTTTATTTGATCTTTTTTCAATATTAATATTTTATTTATTCAGCTAAAGATCTTTTCTTTTTTTATAAAAATTCTTATTTTATTTTCAATATTTCGCTAACAATTTGTTAGCATCTTCAGGAAAACAATATTTTTTATAATTATGAAAAGTTGACAAACATTTTGTCATAAAAAATATTTAACATTTAAACAAATTAAATTTTTTAAAAAATTAAATTAACATTTAAACAAATAGAAGTAGTAATTTTATAAACAACATTAACCTGTTAAAGCTCATAAAAAATATTTTCACATTGGTTTGATATTGTTTATGAAATTGAACATAACAAATATTGTTTATAAAATAAAATAACATTATTATTATATTATTATAATTATTTAAACATAAAAATCTTCACCTTACTTTTGGTACATGGTGTCTGGCCAGACCCCTATGCATTTTGTATGAACGCATAGGCAAAGCACATGGCACAAGTTTGAAATTTGTATTTACTTTATTCTTTTATGCTTCTTTCTTTCTTCTGATTTTGTTTGTGAGTTAGTTATTCATTGAACGTTGAACAGTGAAGAAGTAATCTAGTTTTTGTGCGGTAATTTTGAACTTGTGAATAATTTTACGCAGGTAGATTTGTTGCGTTGTTAGTATATGGCTGATGAACTGGAATTTATTTATAATACACGCTTGCGTAGCGCGAATTTGCAACCCCAATTGTCAGAGGCATTAGTGCGTGATTTTCAAGAAGAAGAAAGTGGAAATGATGCTGAAGCAGCAAATGAAGTCGACTCAGGCTGTTTTTATGGTAAAGACGGTACTAAATGGAACGAAACTGATCCCCCTGCATCTCGTTTGCGCCAGCATAATATCATGCGTTTTCGATCTGGAACAAAAACAAGGCTCACCAATCCAGTTGAGGTATTCAAGCTATTTTTCTCAACCAATATTACGTTCGTCATCATTAGTGAAACAAATCGGCATGGGCGAGAATCAATAAGAAAATGGAATGAAGAACATTCAGAGTCTACCCAAAGAAAATGGATTGATTTGACAAGCTCTGAGCTAGATGCATTCATTGGGATTTTGTTGGCTTCTGGTCTCAGCCATAATAATATGCAAGACTCCAGTATATTGTGGCGTTCTGATTCGCTGCCCATATTCCGTGCGGCTATGTCGCACAAACGATTCATTACTCTGTCCAGATATATTCGTTTCGATAATAGTCGTACGCGGGCATTCCAACAGCAAACAGATAAAGCAGCTCCTATCCGGGACCTTTGGAATTTTCTCAATGAAAATCTGCAAAATTATTATGAACCTTATAAAAATATCACCATCGATGAGCAGTTGTTTCCGTATCGTCGGCGCACAAAGTTCACCCAATATATCCCATCAAAACCTGCAAGGTATGGGATCAAAGTTTGGTGGGCATGCGATGCTAAGACTAAATTTCCATTGAAAGGAAAACTATACACTGGAAAGGAAGGAGACAATCGGGAGATAAATCAAGGTGAAAACGTTCTAATGTATTTTGCAAATCGTTACGCAAACAGCGGCAGAACAATTATTTCTGATAATTTTTTCACCTCATTGAACGGCGCTAAACGACTGGCTGCTATGGGACTGGCATTTGTTGGCACCATTCGAGCAAACAAAAGATGTCTTCCTAAGGAAGTTATGAAGAGCACCAGACGACCAATTCTTTCAAGTGTGTTTGGTTTTTATGAAAATCTTGTTGAACTTTGCAGCTACGTGTCCAAAAAAAATAAGGCAGTCAATTTAATTTCAACTGTGCATTACACGAAATATGTTGAAGGCGTAGCCATGAAACCGGAAGCAATTTTATTTTATAATTCAACTAAAGCCGGAGTCGATACGATGGATCAAATGCTAACTCATTACACAACAAAACGGTCAACCAGACGCTGGACATACGCGTTTTTCTGCAACATGATTGATGTGATGGCATTGGCAAGTTACATTATATGTAAGCTAAATGATGAAAATACAAGAAAAGAAAGAAGACGCATATTTTTATATAAACTTGCAAAGCAATTGGTACTAGCCAACGTTGAAAATCGCATCAATAATCCGCACATTGTGGCTCAACCAACAACTCGTATAGCATTTGAAGCGTACTTTGGGAGACTTCTCATTATAGCAAACCGTAATGTGGCTTCACGCAGTGGTCCAGACACACTAGCTGCCAAAAAAGATTGCAGAATTTGCCTGCAGCAAGGTGACAAAATACGACGTAAGACACGCTTTTTTTTGCTGCAAATGCAACAATCCTGTTTGTCAGCAACATTCAAAAGTAGATTATTTATGTTTTTGTTGTCTTCCGCAAAATTCTGAATAAAAAAATCAATGTATTCTTCATAATAATTTTCTATTTTGTCATAAACATTTATTACTTTACCCATAATAAAGAGAAATGTATATAGAACAAAATAATTGTTGCCCTTTTCATTCCGAAGAATTTTTCAGGTCTATTTTTTCTTCCTCAGGTAGCTAATAACATAGTAAAAAGAAATAGAAACACAAAATATAACAAATATTTTCCTATCTTAGTAAAAAATTTAACGGCAAACAGCCCTTATTTCCATACAAATGCATGTAAATGTATAGGGGTCTGGCCAGACACCATGTGCCAGAACTAAGGGCTCAAAATATGTGCCTGACGAAGGGTTAATATGTCCCTAGTTTTCATAATGTTCTTTCTGTGAAATTCTACATCACTTATTGCCAGTACTCTCTCTATAAAATTCTTAGCTGTGTTCATGATAATGTTCCTACTATGTTTTGAATAATAATTAATTATTCTTCCTGATGCAGTTGGTTTTTGATACCAATCTATTATTAACCTGTTGTCTCTCTTAATTATCAATGTATCATTCCAGAATTAGAAGTTAACGATATGCTTACAACATTAAATAGTTTTGATCCCAACATTAAATTTACAATGGAGAGGGAATGTAATTCGATACTCCCATATTTAGATACATTGATAATTAAGAGAGACAACAGGTCAATAATAGATTGGTATCAAAAACCAACTGCATCAGGAAGAATAATTAATTATTATTCAAAACATAGTAGGAACATTATCATGAACACAGCTAAGAATTTTATAGAGAAAGTACTGGCAATAAGTGATGTAGAATTTCACAGAAAGAACATTATGAAAATTAGGGACATATTAACCCTTCGTCAGGCACATATTTTGAGCCCTTAGTTCTGGCACATGGTGTCTGGCCAGACCCCTATACATTTACATGCATTTGTATGGAAATAAGGGCTGTTTGCCGTTAAATTTTTTACTAAGATAGGAAAATATTTGTTATATTTTGTGTTTCTATTTCTTTTTACTATGTTATTAGCTACCTGAGGAAGAAAAAATAGACCTGCAAAATTCTTCGGAATGAAAAGGGCAACAATTATTTTGTTCTATATACATTTCTCTTTATTATGGGTAAAGTAATAAATGTTTATGACAAAATAGAAAATTATTATGAAGAATACATTGATTTTTTTATTCAGAATTTTGCGGAAGACAACAAAAACATAAATAATCTACTTTTGAATGTTGCTGACAAACAGGATTGTTGCATTTGCAGCAAAAAAAGCGTGTCTTACGTCGTATTTTGTCACCTTGCTGCAGGCAAATTCTGCAATCTTTTTTGGCAGCTAGTGTGTCTGGACCACTGCGTGAAGCCACATTACGGTTTGCTATAATGAGAAGTCTCCCAAAGTACGCTTCAAATGCTATACGAGTTGTTGGTTGAGCCACAATGTGCGGATTATTGATGCGATTTTCAACGTTGGCCAGTACCAATTGCTTTGCAAGTTTATATAAAAATATGCGTCTTCTTTCTTTTCTTGTATTTTCATCATTTAGCTTACATATAATGTAACTTGCCAATGCCATCACATCAATCATGTTGCAGAAAAACGCGTATGTCCAGCGTCTGGTTGACCGTTTTGTTGTGTAATGAGTTAGCATTTGATCCATCGTATCGACTCCGGCTTTAGTTGAATTATAAAATAAAATTGCTTCCGGTTTCATGGCTACGCCTTCAACATATTTCGTGTAATGCACGGTTGAAATTAAATTGACTGCCTTATTTTTTTTGGGCACGTAGCTGCAAAGTTCAACAAGATTTTCATGAAAACCAAACACACTTGAAAGAATTGGTCGTCTGGTGCTCTTCATAACTTTCTTAGGAAGACATCTTTTGTTTGCTCGAATGGTGCCAACAAATGCCAGTCCCATAGCAGCCAGTCGTTTAGCGCCGTTCAATGAGGTGAAAAAATTATCAGAAATAATTGTTCTGCCGCTGTTTGCGTAACGATTTGCGAAATACATTAGAACGTTTTCACCTTGATTTATCTCCCGATTGTCTCCTTCCTTTCCAGTGTATAGTTTTCCTTTCAATGGAAATTTAGCCTTAGCATCGCATGCCCACCAAACTTTGATCCCATACCTTGCAGGTTTTGATGGGATATATTGGGTGAACTTTGTGCGCCGACGATACGGAAACAACTGCTCATCGATGGTGATATTTTTATAAGGTTCATAATAATTTTGCAGATTTTCATTGAGAAAATTCCAAAGGTCCCGGATAGGAGCTGCTTTATCTGTTTGCTGTCGGAATGCCCGCGTACGACTATTATCGAAACGAATATATCTGGACAGAGTAATGAATCGTTTGTGCGACATAGCCGCACGGAATATGGGCAGCGAATCAGAACGCCACAATATACTGGAGTCTTGCATATTATTATGGCTGAGACCAGAAGCCAACAAAATCCCAATGAATGCATCTAGCTCAGAGCTTGTCAAATCAATCCATTTTCTTTGGGTAGACTCTGGATGTTCTTCATTCCATTTTCTTATTGATTCTCGCCCATGCCGATTTGTTTCACTAATGATGACGAACGTAATATTGGTTGAGAAAAATAGCTTGAATACCTCAACTGGATTGGTGAGCCTTGTTTTTGTTCCAGATCGAAAACGCATGATATTATGCTGGCGCAAACGAGATGCAGGGGGTTCAGTTTCGTTCCATTTAGTACCGTCTTTACCATAAAAACAGCCTGAGTCGACTTCATTTGCTGCTTCAGCATCATTTCCACTTTCTTCTTCTTGAAAATCACGCACTAATGCCTCTGACAATTGGGGTTGCAAATTCGCGCTACGCAAGCGTGTATTATAAATAAATTCCAGTTCATCAGCCATAATATACTATCAACGCAACAAATCTACCTGCGTAAAATTATTCACAAGTTCAAAATTACCGCAAAAAAACTAGATTACTTCTTCACTGTTCAACGTTCAATGAATAACTAACTCACAAACAAAATCAGAAGAAAGAAAGAAGCATAAAAGAATAAAGTAAATACAAATTTCAAACTCGTGCCATGTGCTTTGCCTATGCGTTCATACAAAATGCATAGGGGTCTGGCCAGACACCATGTACCAAAAGTAAGGTGAAGATTTTTATGTTTAAATAATTATAATAATATAATAATAATGTTATTTTATTTTATAAACAATATTTGTTATGTTCAATTTCATAAACAATATCAAACCAATGTGAAAATATTTTTTATGAGCTTTAACAGGTTAATGTTGTTTATAAAATTACTACTTCTATTTGTTTAAATGTTAATTTAATTTTTTAAAAAATTTAATTTGTTTAAATGTTAAATATTTTTTATGACAAAATGTTTGTCAACTTTTCATAATTATAAAAAATATTGTTTTCCTGAAGATGCTAACAAATTGTTAGCGAAATATTGAAAATAAAATAAGAATTTTTATAAAAAAAGAAAAGATCTTTAGCTGAATAAATAAAATATTAATATTGAAAAAAGATCAAATAAAGTTATATAATTATGAAATAAAATGAGCACGTTTCAACAACAGTCAAGAATTAGTTACCATATTCTAAAGAAAAATCAAGATGTTAGAAATCTTATTAACCAGATCAAATCAGTGAGGAATAAAATAGTGAATGCTAAATCAAGTTTAACCTTTTTAATAAAATGCAGAAATGCAGGAATTATCCCGAAGTTCATTGTAAATTCAACAAAGAATATCTCCAAAATTTTCAACAAGGATAAACTAAAGGGAATTCAACAAACAATATTTAAGTATAAACATGATTTTCAAAGAAAAGTTTTAGGATTAATAATTAAAGAAAAACATGAATTGTTAAAATATTTTCAAAGGGAAAGAGAAGTGATTTTAGGAAATTTGGAGAAGTATCTTACTTCAGAAGAGATGACTGAACTTTTATTTTGTGAAGAACGTTTGTCGATGTTATTTGATAAAAAGGTAAAGGCAAGACATATTAGGAAATTTAAGACACTTAGGGAACAACAGGTAAAAGAATTAGGAATTACATTTGAAAATAAATGGTTTATTAATAAAACAAATGTAGATTTTCCAAAGGACGTACAATGGGTTCTTTCGCTCGGACATAAACACGCGTTATCAATTAAAAGGGAACAATTTCCCATTTTCGGGATAATATCTGAGGGTGAGGATTTTATACGAACATTAGAAAGTAGGGAAGAACAGGAAGTAGCTAGGAGTAGACTGACGACAATAATTGATAACCATTTGAATAAGATGACACTAACAAACAGGGATAGATTTATGTTAGAAATAATAAAAGAATCAAAAAATTTTTAAAGAAGAACAGGGATATTCTTATTTTGAAAGCAGATAAGGGTAGCACTACTGTGGCTATGTGTAAACATGATTATGACTTGAGAATTAATAATATTATATGTGATAGTACAAGGTATAAATTATTAAAAAAGGATCCTACAGGTAGATTACAATGGATAAATAACAGTTTAGTTGAAGAATTATTTAAGAAAAAAAATTTGACGAGTAATGAGAAAAATAGAATAAAGACTAACATTGCTATTGCACCTAGGTTATATGGACTACCGAAGATCCACAAGGAAAATTTTCCATTAAGACCTATTTGTTCCTTTATTAATTCACCTTCTTACGAATTATGTAAATATATTGTAAATATTCTAAAAGAAATTACTAAATTTTCTAAATACAATATTAAGAATTCTTTACAATTTAAAGATAGAATTAGAGGAGAACATATAGAGAATGATGAGATTTTAGTTTCATATGATGTCGTTTCACTATTTCCTAGTATACCAGTTGATTTAGCAATGAGTACTATAGAAGAGAAATGGGACGTTATAATACAACATACAGAGATGGAAAAGTTTTTATTTTTACGTATTTTAAAATTTTGTATAGAAGATAATAGATATTTTCGGTACAATGATAATATATATATACAGAAAATAGGACTTCCAATGGGATCTCCAGCCTCTCCAATCATAGCGGATATAATAATGGAAAAATTGGTAGATGAATCAATAGGAAAATTAAATGTAAAACCAAGAATAATGACGAAGTATGTAGATGACTTATTTTGTATCATTCCAGAATTAGCAGTTAACGATATGCTTACAACATTAAATAGTTTTGATCCCAACATTAAATTTACAATGGAGAGGGAATGTAATTCGATACTCCCATATTTAGATACATTGATAATTAAGAGAGACAACAGGTTAATAATAGATTGGTATCAAAAACCAACAGCATCAGGAAGAATAATTAATTATTATTCAAAACATAGTAGGAACATTATCATGAACACAGCTAAGAATTTTATAGAGAGAGTACTGGCAATAAGTGATGTAGAATTTCACAGAAAGAACATTAGGGACATATTAAGGGATAATGGTTTTCCAAGTGAGTTATCTTATAGATTAATAGGTCAATATAAAAATATAATGACAAAAGATAGAACACACATAACTGAACCACGAATTTTTAAATCTTTGACATATATTCCTGGATTATCGGAAAGATTGGTAGGATCTAACATCTTTGAAAGAGGAAAATATGGAATAGCTTATCGTAATTTTAATACATTAGGTAAATTATTTAGTAAAACTAAGGATAGAATTGATAAGTGGGATATGTCAAATTTAGTTTACAAAATACCTTGTCAGGGAAATGATCAGGAGAATTGTAATAAGGTATATATAGGTACGACAAAGAATAAATTAAGGACAAGAATTTCAGGACATAAATCAGACCAGAAACATAGGAATATTAATTCGGAAAAAACTGCATTGTCATCTCATTGTTCTATATTAAACCACTATCCTAACTTTGAAAATGTTTCAATATTAAGAACAGAAAATAATTATAAAAAACGTTACATGTTAGAGATGTTAGAAATCATTAATACACCTTTAACACAGAGAATGAACTACAAAGCAGACACAGAAAATTTAGCTCAGAATTATAGATATTTAATTAGTAAAAAATTAGGAAGGTTAAATGTATAGACATGTTTAAATAATTAAAATAATATAATAATAATGTTATTTTATTTTATAAACAATATTTGTTATGTTCAATTTCATAAACAATATTAAACCAATGTGAAAATATTTTTTATGAGCTTTAACAGGTTAATGTTGTTTATAAAATTACTACTTCTATTTGTTTAAATGTTAATTTAATTTTTTAAAAAATTTAATTTGTTTAAATGTTAAATATTTTTTATGACAAAATGTTTGTCAACTTTTCATAATTATAAAAAATTTTGTTTTTCTGAAGATGCTAACAAATTGTTAGCGAAATATTGGAAATAAAATAAGAATTTTTATAAAAAAAGAAAAGATCTTTAGCTGAATAAATAAAATCTTAATATTGAAAAAAGATCAAATAAAGTTATATAATTATCAAATAAAATAATTTTTTTTTGACAGTCCTTTGAAACTACAGCAAATGGCATATTTTCTGCACTGGTAATGTTAGCTATACATCCTGATATACAGGAACGTCTTTTTGCGGAAATTGTTAATGTTTTCCCAGAAAAAGATTTTGAAATGGAATTTGAACATATGCAGCAATTACCATATTTAGATATGGTTGTAAATGAAACTCTGCGTTTAGCTCCTTCAATTCCATTAATCGGTCGTCAAGTTGTTAAGGATACACAACTGTCTAAGGATCTTATATTACCTAAAGATCTACAAATAGTAATATCAATATTTAGTCTACATCGGCGTACTGATATATGGGGTCGAAATGCTAATAAATTTGATCCCGATAATTTTCTCCCAGAAAATATATCTTCAAAGCATCCCTATTCATATATACCATTTTCCAAGGGCATTCGTAATTGCATTGGTAAGTATATCAACACTTAAACTTATTGCCTCTAAAATTTTAATTTTCTTATTTCTAGGGTGGCGCTATGCATTATTTGCCATAAAAGTAACACTAACCGGCATTTTACGAAATTTTAGATTGACAACTAATATGAAATATGATGAATTACAATTTATTGAAAATATTGCCTTAAAATATTTAAACGAACCTCTGTTTAAACTGTATCGCCGAGAGTGACAATAAAATTCTACAAGGAAAAAGATTACAGAATGTGTTTTTATTTCCAGCAAAAAATAACTCTCCACTCCAAAATGAATAGGTTTTATATAACATACTGTTACGATTTTACCTTTTAAAATAATAACCACCGTTGAAATTTTTCATATCAACTCTTTATTTACACAAACTTAAAACAATTACATGAGAGACTTTAACGGATCACACAATAATTGGTGATAATTATTGTTGTTTTGAATCACCAATTAATGTTGTTTGAATCACCACTTAATGTTGTTATCGCGTGTAGTGGTTTAATTATATCTTAAAATAAATAAAAACAGTTATCTCTATTAGAATAAAAATAACAATCTTTTTATTATGAATAGAATATTTTGATTGAATCAAATTGGAAAATTTTAAACAAAATTCGAATTACAAATTCTAATGTAAAAATAAAAAAGTCGTTCACGGTAGGTTGGTTTTGAGCTTTTTTGGTTATATAATTAAAAATAAACCTCTGGGCACCGTGAACACCCTTTAATTTTGGTTATCTACTTATGTTTTTCAATCAGCTGTGCTTACACCAGTGGTCGATAGAAAGAGAGAATATGAATGTATTGGAGTTTTACACCGTAAGAAATTATTTTATCTTTCTAGATAAATGAATGAATAAATTAATAAATGAATTAATCGTTAAGAGAATATCCGTATTCGTTGAACTAAAATAATTAAAAAAGATCATGTTTTTGTTTTCTCTATTATAAAAATTAAATAATTCATAATAATTTAATATATTTAAAGAAAATAAAAATAATTCTTCTCACTCAACGTTCCATATTTTTAATTTAAAATGAAAAGTAACAACAAAATAAATACCTACAATAACAAAAATAAATACCTATAATAAAAAAACTAATTTATAGAGTGTTCTTTATTTCTTCAACAAAGCTTACTTACTCTGTTGAAAGTCGGCATGCCACTGAATGAAATAATTGTATTTTTTTTTATTGGCATTCGTATTGTGTACGTGTAAGTATCCGATTGTGTTCGGCCTCTGTGTACTATGAGTGCTGATCACTGACTTACACTCATAATAATCCATGCTTAAAAATACAAATACTTTTTTCGTACAATATACAAATATTTTGTATATATATAAATATTACAAAACTTTCGTATATTGCAAATTTCATAAATTTTATAAATAATACAATGATTTCGTAAATTATGTTTAGTATAAAAATGTAATATCACAAAATTTTCGTACTCAGCTTATGGTTATAACTTTCTTAAGTTTACAAATTTCGTAAATAATACAAACGAAGTTTTGTTTTTGCGCAAAATCATTTAAGATTTTAACAAAATATTTATATTTTAATAAATATGTTTAGTATTTTTATATAAAATATAGAAATAAAAATTTGTTACTATTTACGATGTCATTTGTATATATTTCAAAATTTTTCGTAATGTCAAAATAACCAAATCTTTGAAAAAATTAACCACAGTTTCTATATATTTTAATTAGTTGTTCTCATTTTTATTAATTTTTATAAATAAAAACCAGATGTAAGGCCAATGCTACCAACATTCAATATAAAATTTGAGATGCCATTCGCTGAAAAGTAGCTTTTTTTGTGTTGCCAGTTAGTTAAATTTGTACTATTTTCCAACACTACAAATAAGCACATAACTACATAATCAGTAATCTGTGTATAGGTTGCGCAAAGTTGGTTATTTTTTTTTAATGTATTTTGTCGTTGTTGATATCACCTGATAACCAGCCTACCGTGAACAACCTTAAAATAAACGTTGAATAACAGGTATCTACATTGGGTTGATGTTATCTTACCGACTACATGCTCCCTAAGATATGTGCGTATTTATATGAGTGGTGAGATTCAATAGGATATGCGAGAGTTTTCTAGATTCTAGTCTTTGCTAGACTTATTATTAGTTGTAAATATTTTTCGCCATATGACAACGAGTTTTATAGTTTTTACCAGGACATAACTGTTATAACTAATATTTTAAAAATCCTGAAAAATAATTTATCACGAATTTTTAAAACCTGAGGGTCAATTCTCGTTTTGTAAAACGGTGAAATGAAGTTTTTTCACGTTTTTATAGTACTTTTGATTCGCGTTCTGTGAAAAAATGTAAAGAAATATCAAAACGTTTTCATACGAAAAAAGAGTGGGACGAAACAAGATTTTTTCACGATTGTACAGCACTGGCACTGGTGTAACAGTGCAAACAACTGTCCACATATTTTCATATGAAAAAATTGTTTACACAGACTATTTACAAGTGAAATAAACATGGAGAATGTTGTAGAGGAAAGCGTGCAAGCGAAGGCCAAAAGGAGTATTTAATTAATTATTTAGAAAAGCATGTGGACATTGCAAACGATAAGTAAGTAGTTTAATTACCATATTCACACTTTTATTAATCCCATATTTACAGAATTGTAACTGCAGATGGTGCCAAATTTAGAGACGAAAAGTGTAACGAATTAGTGGCGATCCTTAACAGTTTTAGTGGGACCCAAAAGGACGGTGAAAAATGGAAAAAGTATTGGAGCGACTTAAGGTTTATTTATTTATAGTTTATTTATATTCTTTATGTAATGTTTTTTTTTTCTTTAAGTAATATTAGACTACATACGCGCACCAAATATAGTTCACTTAAGCAAGCCGATATAAATCCATGAAGTGCTCGTCGGTTTTCATCTCGAATGGATTTTGGCCATCATGAAGTATGCGTCTAAGCACTCTCAAAAATTTCCTATAAATTATTAAATTATTTACTACAATGAAATGCTTGTAACATCATTGTCTTACCTTTGTTCATCCCGAATTCTGTGAGTAATATCCAATAATACAAATAATTAAGACATTTTTATATAATTATTTAAAATAAATTTTACGAACCTAATTCACTTTTTTACGTTTTTATCTGCTTTGACATTTAAATAACACAGTTACAAAAGTTTCATGGGTACAGTGCGAATGAAACATTTTTTTCATAATAGATATCGAGTGAAAATTGCTTATGAAAACGAAAATGAAAAGTTTTTTCTCTGAATAATAAAGGGTGATCCAGCTAGAGATACTTTTTTCAATAGCCTTTTTTTGACAGATCACGTGTGAGTCGTGTCATGCTGTCATGTTATTTTTGTTTAGTATTGTTTGGCATTTCATAATAGAGAGACTTTTACAACTTTATAGAACAACGTTTACAAATCGTTCAACTTTATTACGAAAATTAACGTTCTGTGAGGAATGTGTTTCGTGCACTTCGCTCAACTTATGGTCAACATAATCGGCCTACTGAGCGTACTATTCGCAACACCATCACCCATTTTGAGACCCATCATTCAATATTGGATAATATTCGACCGAATAGACCACGTCCAGAACGCTGTGAAGAAAATATAGCGGCCGTAGCTGAGAGTGTACACGAAGACCGGTGCGAAAGTAACCGTCAATGGCGACCGTTATCGTGCCATGATAACCGACTGTTGAAGCTCGTGATCTCGGCGCCACTTCCCACCATCGCATCAATGAATGGATTTATTGAGAGAACACTTCGGTGAGCACAAAATTTCACGTTTTGGGCCGGTCGATTGGCCACCAAGATCGTGTGATATCACACCGTTAGAATTTTTACTGTGGGGATATGTAAAGTCTAAAGTTTATGCAGACAAACCCGTTTCGATTCAGGCCTTGGAGGAAAGCATCAAGTGTGTCGTTCGCCAGTTACCAGTCGAAATGCTCGAACGAGTCATCGAAAATTGGACTCAACGGATGGACTCAATGGATGGATAGACATAATCTCCAAAAAATAAATGTCAAAGAATGTTCTTTCAAATGATAATAAACATTGAATTTTCTGTGTTTTTTTTCTTAAAAAAAGTAGGGAACCTCGAAATGGATCACGCTATAGTTACAAATAACCAATATTTTTTGGTCTTTGATAATCATTATAGTTTATTTTTTGGCTTGCATAACCATTACAAAATATTTTAATTTTTTTTGGTCTTCCGTAACCAATATTTGCATTTGTTGCGGTTTTTGATTTAGATTTTTTCATCCTCACTTTGAAATCTATGAGATTTTCATCAATTTTAAGCGCTTGTTTACGCTCATAAAAAATGTCAGTAGAAATAGCGAAAATCTCTGCAGAAATAACTGATCCGAACGAAGAGATTTGAAGCGCTTTAGAACTTAAATTACTTCTAGTGGTTCGCTCAGGCTAACCGAAAGTTGAGGATGTTAAGAAATAATTGTTTCTTTTTGAAAAATGTTTTTTTGATCGCTCGAGCCAGGAATCGAATCCGGGTCCTACTGGTTTCAGAGTCCACATCTTAGCTACTACACCAACAGCACCCACTACCTAATGGTATATAAATTCAATTTTAGTGCGAAATTTCGTGTACTTAAAAAAAAAATCGGGAAAATATGCCTAAAACTGGAGCGATTTTATTCAAACTCAGCACCATGATTGTGTTTCACCATGATCGGTGTGCAAAATTGTATAAAAATTTCTTAAGATTTGCGAACTGTAGCGTGGTTATAGAAGATAGAAAAAATAAAAATCTTTTATAATGGCTATTGAAGACCAATAAGAAAAAAATTTTTCAAAATGGTTACCAAAGACCAAAAAAAAAAATATAATCTTTCATAATGTTTATGGCAGGACTACAATTTTCTGGGTAATTTATAATTATTACTACAGGACCAATTTTTTCAGTTATTTTTTCCATAACCATTTGCATATTTAAAAAATAATAACAGTTATTTCGGGTCCCTGGTTTTTACTACTGCTGAAGCTAAAATAAGCACTGGTTAACATTAGTTATGGTGAAGATGGTATTTTTATTTGACTTTTTAATATACACTCAAATTTTTTTTGCAGTGACTGAGTGCGGTTGATTTATAAAGTTATTTGGCAATTTGTTTTTAAGTTATAAAATAGTTAAACTACAAAGAAATATATTTTGCAACCCTTTTTACATTTGTTTAAGAAGTTCAGTTGTGACTGTCGTTTGATCAAGTTGATTTTTTTCTTTCAATGCAGCCTAACACTGCATGTGCTAATTGCTTTAAATCTGTCGGTACCCAGGAAAAACATATCTTAAGACAAAATGGGTTTTAGAAACTGGTTGAAGTTTGCGTGATCAGTTCATTTTTTAACACAGGGGTGTAATTGGAGGTAACAAGTTACCTTCAAGCTTACAAGTAGGGAGTAAAATAACTAGTTATTGGTAAGGTTAACATAACTGGTTATAGGTAAGGCAAAAATAACTGGTTACAATTCCTATAATAAAAACTTATTTTTGTTAGCAATTAAAATAAAATAAAACCAAAAATATATATTAACTGCCAAATAAGAAGTTAAAACACATTACTAGTAACTCATTATTTGCACTATGAAAGTAATGCAGTATGCAAGGAGCTGGCATAGAATATAAGTATCTGTATAACTCATTATTAGTAACTCATTATTTTCAATTTAGAAGTAATGCAATGGTCATTATTGGTAATGCAAAAATCACTGAGCTGCATAAAATGCATAATTTGTTGTGAACATTATCATAAATTATGTTCCGGCGTTAATAGTGATCTTGAATTTAATCTAAAGAATTCGTCAAAAAATATTGCTTATATGTGCTAATAGTTAAAATAGCTTATTTGCCATTGTTTCAATTTTATCAAGAGACATACAAGAATTAAAACAGCAATTCAATGCATTTGTAAATGAGTGTGCTCAAAGAGCATATAAAGAAATATAAATAGCTAAATGCTTATCCAGTAACTTATATTTCATATTAAATTAAATAAAAGGCACAGTTGGTAAGAATATAACCCAGTAGTAAGTCCTACAGGTTCTATAAGCACAGATCTGATGGTAGAGTTCTTCTCAGTCGTCTATTCATTATTGGATTTCGCACTATATGTTGTAAATCTTCATTACAATGCCGCTGTAATCTCGCTTCGTGTTGTTTGCAAATTTCCTAGCTTATTCAACTACGGTTGGAAAGCGTAAATCTCTATGTAGATCATCGTTTCTTACATACCACGGGCAGTTTGTGATACATCTTAAAACTTTGTTCTGAAAAGTTTGCATTAGTTTCATGTTGGTATTTGTTGTACACCCCCAGAGCTGGATTCCATTCGTCCATTTAGGCTTTAATATTTGTTGATATATTAGAAGTTTGTTGTGCGTTGATATAACTGATGAAGGGCCGAGTAGCCAGAACATCTTTTTAAATTGTTTATTAAGCTCAGTGATTTTTTCCTCACGTGCTCTTTCCATTTTAGTTTAGCATCGAGTGTAAAGCCTAAGTATTTAGCTGTGTTTGCATATGGGATAATGTTGTTGTTCATAAAAACTGGTAAATGAGGTATTCTTTTGTAGGTGAAGTTTATGTGTGTTGATTTTGTCTCATTTAGTAAAATTCTCCATTTCTTTGTCCATAGAAGAATGGTATCTAGAGTGGCTTGAAGTTTGCTTGTCACTTTAATAATGTTTGGTCCACTAGCGAAAGTAGCTATTTTTGCTTCAAATCTCTAGTGTACAAAATATACAGTATAGGGCCTAATACACTTCCTTGGAGTACGCCAGCATGAATTTTCCTGAGATTCGAATATTCTTCTTCGTGTTTCACTCTGAAATGCCTTCCTCTGATGTAAGATTGTAGTATTTGGCTATATTGAGTAGGTAAATTTCTTTGCAGCTTAAAGATCAGACCTTGGTGCCATACTTTATCAAATGCTTGGGCTGCATCTATAAACACGCCTGAGCAAATTTTGTTTGAGTTTAATGTTTCTTCAACAATATTCATAACTCTATGAACTTGTTCAAGTGTTGAGTGTTTACCTCGAAAACCAAATTAGTGTTGGGGTATGAGAGATCGTTCAATATGAATTGGTTGTAGTCTGCCTAACAGTAATTTTTCAAACACTTTTGCCATTGTTAGGAGTAGGGAGATAGGTCTATAAGATTTTTTATAATGGAGTTGTTTACCAGGCTTCGGTATCATTATTACCTCTGCCACTTTCCAGTGACTTGGAACATAATTTAAGCGAATTGAAGCGTTTATTATATATAAAAATAGTCGCATACCTTTATCTGGTAGCTCCTTCAGTACATTACTGGTAATAAGATCATATCCCGGTGCTTTATTAGGTTTAATATCATTTTTTACAAGGCTTTTAAGTTCAGCAAGAGTTACTAATGGTATTTCTTTGTAATCATTTCTAGCACAATTATCAGTATTTTCATATTCTGTAAGCCTAGGAAATGGTTGAAATGTATCTTCTAAATGCTTTGCAAATAAGCTAGCTTTTTCTAATGGAGTCTTTGCCCAAGAGTTATCATCACACTTGAGTGGTGGAATATTTATTGTGGTTTTTTGGAACTGTTTTGTTATTTTCCATAGCGAGTAATCAGTATCTTTTGTTGCAGATAGACTTTTAAATTGATGTGTCATATTATTGTTCTTAATATCGTTAAGCATCTGCTTTAATTGGTTGCTTAGGCGATTTAAAATATTTTTATTTGTTGAGCTTCTATGTTGTTGCCATTTTTTCCTCGCTCTACGTTTTGTAGCAATTAGATCTCTAACTTCTTTGGGATATATACAGTTAGTCACAAAAATATTTTGCCTGTGAAAAAAATAAAGAAATGTAAAGAAAAAACCCCATAAAAAAATACATTATTTGTAAAAGTAGTGTATGTTTTATTGAATATTAAATAAGGCTAACTTAAACTTTAGTTCTCTTTTATAAAAACTTAAAAAGCATTTCTAATGCATGAGTTAAAACAAAAAAAATAAACTTCTAAATAGTTTTTCAGGTCACAAAAGTATTTTGCTTTTTCAGTTTTACTATATATTTAAAAACAAAAACCAATAAAATTTTAATATTTAGTATGATATCCATTGTTAGCCAGGATTGATTCCAGACGTCTAGGTATTGAGTCCACTAAATTCCGACATTTTTCAGGAGGTATTTTGTACCATTCTTCTTCCAATACTTGTTTTAATGTTGCTTTTGATGAAATTTTATGTTCCCGGACTTTTTCATCCAAATAAGCCCAAAGATTTTCAATGGGATTCATGTCGGGACTTTGGGGTGGTGTTGGCAGATGTTTGGTGTTGTATAAAAGCCACAATTTAACATCCAGGGCTGTATGTTTTGGGTCATTATCGTGTTGAAAATAATAACCATTTCTAGATAGCCCCATTTTTTCAGCACTAGCACGTAGATTTTCCTTCAAAATGGACAAGTATACATGTCTATCCATAATGCCATCAATAAACACCAACTTACCCACCCCCAAGGCCGACATACAGCCCCACACCATTAGAGAACCACCACCATGTTTTACAGTTGGTTTTATATTTTTTATATTTAAGGCTTCATTTGGCTTGCGCCATACCATACGTCGTCCATCTGACCCAAAAAGGTTAAATTTGCTTTCATCACTAAATATTACAGTTTTCCAAAATTTGAAAGTTTTAGTTTTATGGAGCTCAGCAAATGATAACCGCTTTTGTCTATTGACTTCAGAAATAAATGGTTTTTTTCGTGCCACACGACCGTTAATATTATTGGCCCTTAGAACTCTTCGGACCGTTTCGTCACATACACTTGTTCGTAGTGTTCCCTTAAGCTTTTGATTGATTTTTGGTGCAGACAAATGGGGATTTTCTCGGTTTTCCTTAAGAATTTTTCTCTCATTTCTTAAAGTCAACAATTTTGGTCGACCTTTTCGTGAAATATTTTCAATATTTCCTCGTTGTTTTGCACGTTTAATCACATTTTCTATTGTTTGCCGACACCGATTAAACATTTCACAAATATATTTTGTTGATTTACCCTGATTATGAAGGTATAAAATAATTTTTTTCTCGGAACAACTTAATTCCTTTCCTTTAGGCATTTTTATGACAAAAGCTTCACGTCTGCGTACAAGAAGAACAAAGTTGCGACTAATTATGATATAAACAAACGTAACAAGTGTTATTGTAAAAAAAGGAACAAAAAATAAGAAGGAACAACACACATGTTTCGATAAATAACGGTAATCTTTAAAAAGCAAAATACTTTTGTGATGTTGAATTTGGGGGGTGGTGAAGAAAAAAACAACAAAAACATAAGTGAATTAAAAGTTTTTGTTCTCTTTTTTGGTAATTGTCATCTAAGAGGGTGTGTTTTGTTATTGAAGAAAGAGGACATTTTAATACGTCTAATAATTTCTATATTATTAATAAACAAAAATTTAATTTATGCTAAAAAACTAAAAGCAAAATATTTTTGTGAGTAACTGTAATTACGGACTTTTCTCTTTTTTTGGACTACTATCCCATGCTGATGTCTGTATAACGTTTATCAGATTATCTAACTCACTTTCAATTTCATAAGGTGTTTTTAGTGAAACATTTAGCACAATATTTTTTTCTATATTTAAACGTAAACTTTGCCAATTTGTCTTATTGTTTGTAAATGATGGCGGTTGGGGAACTTATTTCACATTTTCACATACAATTAACAACACTGGTGAGTGATCTGATGACAAGTCTTCTGCATTTTCAACATGAATATAGTTTTTCGCGATACCTCGCGTTACAAAAAAATCAATAAGGTCAGGGATTTTATTTGGATCTGCTGGCCAATAAGTAGGTTTACCTCCAGACAGAAAATTACAATTCATAACCTTTCCAGCTTGATACAATTCTTTGCCTTTTGTTGAGAAGATTCTCGATCCCCAAAGTTTATTTTTGGCATTAAAGTCGCCACCCAGTATAAAGCAGGACCCTAGACTTTCAAAAAGTTTGACATAATCATCTTTTTTTAAATTAAATTTTGGAGGGCTGTATATTGCTGCAATATTACATTTTTTTTTTGTTTATTTCTATTGTTATTGTAGCCACCTACATAAATTCTTTTTCTATTTTTTCAGTTTCATAGTGTTTAATGCTATCCTTAACAAAGATTGATGCTCCTGCTCTTGCCTTATTTAGAGGATGGATAGCATTGTAGGTTTTATATCCAATAATACGCTGAAATGTTTGTTTTGTATTATGACTTTCAGAGATAAGACAAATATCAACTTTTTGTTCATTAAGAAAGTTTTCAAGTTCAAGAAGATGATTTTGTAAGCCATTAGCATTCCAAGTAACAATTTTTAGAGATTTTGACATTGTGATTTTAATTTAGAAACAATCTTGATTCTAGCATCTTTAGACTTTTAAATATAGTTTCATTAATACGACATTGCTCTTCAAGTCTATTATTCATGTTGCTAATAGCGCGTGATATTTCGTGTAGTGAAGGCTTATTATTAATATTTTCATTAGTTACATCATTCCCAAATTGGGAGACTTGTGCGTAAGTTAATTGCATATGGGAACGCGTATTAACTTGGCTGGTTTTAGCACTATATATCTGGGGTTGTTGCTTAAAATTGTTTTGCGTTTTTTGGTTTTTTAATGCCTGCCTTCTTATTTTCTGCAATTCCTTAGCAATTTCAAATCCCCTATAGTTTGCAGGATGCCTCTCATTACAGTTATCACAAACTGCAGGAGATGACTTATCCATGGTGCAGTTTGCAGAAAGGTGCATCCCGGCACAACTAACACAACGTGGCTGTCTCGAACAATATCTTTGCGTATGGTTAAAACCTTGGCATCTCTTACATTGAGGTATAATTTCGGAGTTCTTTTTTAAAGCTTCTATTTTCACTTTAATATTAAGTATATATTTTATATTGTATACCTTATCCACAGATTCTGTATTGCTAAAAGATACCATAAATAACGGAAGATGTTGTCTTTCAATTTTTTCGTTAATCTTCAACTTTTTTATAATGTTTACCACATCTACTACGTCGAAATTTTGAAATTTTAGGTCCTCCAGAATGTCTTCTGCTTTACAAGTCGGATGAAGACCTCTTACCATAATTCTTAGCGGTCTATCCTGTTTGTTTTCAAATGTGTACCACTGTATTTTATCATCATTAAGTTTTTTCACAAGTGTTCTATAGGAATCAGAGTCTGAAGTATTCACTTTCCAAATATTATTTTTAAGCTGTTCCAATTGTATTGGTACTATATCATCAGCGTTATGGGGTTCTTTTAAAACTTCATTTATACGTTTCGCTTTTTTGTTATTTCTTCGGCTTAATATCCAATTTGTTTCTCTTTCTAATTCTTCTTACATAATCTTCAGGTAAAGTGTTATGATGTTCATTGATTTGAGTTTCTTCTCTTGATATTTCTTCAGTTTTATTTTCTTGAAAGCTCATTTCTGAAATACTCTCTATTTTTTTCGTGTTAATATTAGTAATTTCGTTTCTTAGAGTTTTATTTTCATTTTTTAATTCATAGATTTGTGTATTCATTTTCTCAACCATCTTTCTTAATTCGATGAGTTCTTGTTTAAGCTTTTCATTTTCGCTGGCTAATATAAGGCCTATATTACCCCTTATGGGTGTACCCCCTCCTAAAGGGGGATTAACAACATCCATAGTATAAAGGTTTAATGCTGCTTTTACCTTAATGCCCTTGACTATATATGTTCACAAACTTACTACTTGACAATAGATGGCGTTATTTTAACTTTATTTTCTTATTTTTTAGTAGCAAGCTCCTTTGTTTAAACAACTGTTAGTACAAACAGATGTTTGTTTTTATTATTGTTTATTTGAGTTTTTTTCCTTTCTACTGTTTTTTAATTTTTACTCCGAAGAGTTTTTAGTTATGTATACCAATAAATTGTTTTAAGAAATTTTAATTTTTCAATTTAAAAACAAAAGTCAAACAATACCGGCGGAAACAATACTGCACAATTATCACGGCATGTTTTAACTTTAGTTTTGGTAAGTTTAACAAATCGAAAACGAACAACTAACGATTTTATAATTATTTTTATCGCAGATGACTCCGAGCACGACTTTCTTCTAAACCAATATAAAATATTCTATAGTAAAGGGTGTCCCAAGAAGAACGCAATTTCTAAATTTTAAATAAAACACAGATATTTAAAAAAAAATCGTGAAACTTTATTATATCGTAAAGTAGACAGAATGAGGTTATGTATGGAACAATATATCGTGCAAATGGCCGCCGCGGCTTTGCTGTCATGCACGCGATCTTTTAATGAAATTTTCATTCTTTTAATGAAATGCTGCGGTATTTCATTAATGCAGCGTCCAATTTCCTCTTTTAAGGCTTGAGTCGTCGTCGGCTTATTCGCGTAAACCATCGACTTCAAAAAAGCGAAGCACTCGCTGCGTCGAATGATGTCGATGCCTTCGGGCTACTTGAGCAAGGCTCAGGTATTGGATTAATCTGAAATATATATATAAGATAAATTTACTTACGATTTCTTTCAAATTTATTATTTGTAGTAACAGCTGCTTAAGCTGTGCTCTGGCGAGCATAAGGCTTATCGGGTTTTGCATCAATATTCTTCTTATTCGTGGATCCAAGAAGATGCTGCAAATGACCAAGTTAGAAACAAAATTATTAATTACAAAATATATTATGGGTATTCATATAGATGTAAATATTTTTACATTTGCATAAAAATATGTAAGTACATCATATATAAAGTCGTAAATTGAAAGTGTGTTTTATTTTAAGCGAAAAAAATAAAAATCATAAATAATGATTATTTTTGGGTTTTATTTCTTTTGCTCAAAAATAATGATTATGGTTGATTTTTTTTATTATTACTCAAAAATAATCATTACCATTGAAGAAAACTTTTAAAATCAAAAATTTTAAAATCATGACGGATATGCAAACATTGTCAAAAAATAATAATAAGGTGCAATAAATATTTTTTATTGCTGTTGTAAGTGATTGATTTTTTGATTTAAAAAAACGAACAATATTCATTATTTAAGGTCCCTGCTTTGAACAATTATTAAATTTGCATATCTTATTTTACTCACAACTTTAATGAAAAATATCGTATGAGAAATAATGTACATTGGTTTATTGAGTTAACATGAAATTTTCTTTACTCTGTGTTTTTAAAATTCTCTTTTAACATAATCCAATTAGCTGTTAGCTAATATTGAAAATTTGTTTTTTCTATTTCCTTTTTTATACCCTCTACCCAGGCGCGGATCTAGGGGTATGAGAGTAATATATCCCCCCTCCCCACCCAAAACGATTTGAAAGAAATAAAAAAATTAATATAATACACAGCAGACTTTACGGACTTGGCGACGTGAAATGTTTTTAAACATAAATAGATATTTAAAATTTAAAGTGACAGCTCTTTATAAGACTACGATTTATTTTGGGAATGCGTTAATCCCTTACCACCATCTGGTAGTGAAATTCTACAGCAGCAAAGATATTTACCTTGTAAAAGCTTTCAGTTTGGGATCTTGTTATTCCGAGGAAAATATTTTCTTATTGGACATTTTTTAAAAAAACATCGTCGGTGTTCTAACCGAAACACCAATGTGTTTTTTAGCTAGTGTTCAGGTCAGCTAGCATTTTTGTTCTTTCTATAGAGTGGTCTTTATAGTTCAGCTCCTATCTGTGACCTAGTTCGCTCTTCTAGTTCAATCGTTCTTTTAGCTTAATCGCTCTTCTAGTTCAATAGCTCTTCATGTTCAATAGCTCTGGGGGGAAATTTGTGCTCACATGAAGTATGTTATATTTGATAAAGGATAAAGAAAACGTTGAGTATATGAATAATTGTTTTGTTTGGGAAGAGGGGGGTGGATTTTCACCCATTGCACTGGGGATGGATTCCCATCCATCATACTGGGAACGGATTCTCATCCATTACATTGGGGATGGGTTCCCATTCACCATACTGCGGACGGAGCCTCATCCATCACATTGGGGATGGATTCTCATCCATTATACTGGGGACGGATTCTCATCCACCACACTGGGGATAGATTCCCATCCATCATACTGGCGACGGATTATCATCCATTACATTGGGAGTGGATTATCATCCATTGCATTGGGGATGTATTCCCATCCATCGCGCATGGAACGGATCTTAATCCATTTCACCCCAGCACAAATCGTTGCTCAGAGGAGGACAAGGAGCAAGAATACAACGGGAATACGCAGAAGTGAGAGAAACTACCGGTGAACTAGGGGAAGAGAGAACGTCAGGAGAAAAGTAAAACAACAGGAAAGAAACCGTAAAAGAGAAACTATAAGAGAGAAACCACAAGGGAGAAACTACAAAATATGTACTACAAGAGAGAAACCATGAAAGAGAAACTACAAGAGAGAAACCACAAATAAGAAACTACAAGAGATGTACTACAAGAGCGAAACCACTAGGGACAAACTACAAGAGATGTCCTACAAGAGATGAACTACGAGAAAGAAGTATCAAATCAACCACCACATACAACAGGTTACTCAGCGACAGAATGACAAGTGAAGAAGATAAAGAGTATAAAATAAGATGTGTGCGAAGATAAGAGGTCTTAGTTTGGCAGCCGGAAAGCGGGCAACTTCTGGTAAGAAAAGTGTACTAGTGTGAAGTAATAGGGTGCAACCATGAATTTCCATCTGACAAAGATAGCGTCGGATTACATCCGTCAATAGCCGGATTGACATCACACAGAGTTTAGGAGCATACAGAGAGGGTATAGAGGAGAGGCTCGCGGTTTTACAAGCAGGACGGGGCAGATTACCATTCCCCACGGTTGGATTCCCATACAACAGTTTAAACCTAGTCAAGTGTTCCAAAAATTCAAAAAAAAATATATATATATTTATACTACAAAAAATTCTCAATATTGTGATTAAAAAATATTTTTAAAAATCATAATTCCAAATATACTTTTTGTAATTTAAAAAAAAACAAAATCTTTTTTTTTCTTCATATAAAAAAATTAAACCATAGTCCATATACATAAAATAGAATATAACATAAAAAGAAATATAAAAATAAGTGTGTGCCAGTCTTGCAATAAACAAATAAAAACATACGTTAAATGTCATGGCTGCAACTCAAATTACCATTTCCTCCCCTGCTGCACCTTATCAGAAAGTTCATATAATGGCATGAGCTCTAAAATTGAAGAAGAGTGGAGATGTCATACATGCAAACCACGGAGGGGAACAAACAACGCATATCTGGTAGTAGTTGACAGAAAATCTAAACAAAAACAACAAAGGCAAGATGAGGATAATGATCACAATAATAATGATGATGCTAAACGCTTTAGAGTCCCTTTGTCCCCAACTGACGTAAATAATACTCTTGGTACTGGAAAATCTGATGTTATGTTACTTAAAACTGATGTAACAATAACCAAAACAGATATCGATGACATTAAAACATCAGTGCAACAATTAGCGATAACCATAAAGAAAAATAATAACCAAATCAACACAAACACCTTTCAACTTTAACAGCTCAGCTCAACGAACTGTGTGAAAACAAGTAAGAGCGGCTAAATTCGGTTATGCCGAATCTTATATACCCTTCACCATGGTTGGGAAAAAAGAGAAGTTTATATATGCACATATATGGAATGGACAGATTTATATACCGACATCTTTTAGAGGAAACTTACCATTTAGTTTGTTAATAACACTTGGACTCGGGGACATTTATGGTTCCCGAAAATAGGTATTTTAAAAAATATATGTTTTGGTCATAACTATTTTCAGCAAATATGTTCTACTAAAGATTTTCGACCTTTGGATATATAAGACGTATCCATAGGTCATATTACAGCTGAATATTTTAGTTTTTATAAAAATTTTGATGTTTTTAGCCCATTTATTGAGTATTCAAGGATCCCGCCCACATTTGGTCAGATGTTGTGTATTGATAACCAAGATGCTTGCACTTATTTAGAAACTTTTCCTCTTTCCGTTCCAAAAAAAAGTCTTAAGAAAATCAAAAAAAAAAAGTGTTAAAAAAATATAAAAATAAAAAATTGTACAAAAAAGTTGAATGGATGGGGCTCGATCGCGCGACTATAAGAAAAAAGTATTTGTGGCAAAGCGCTTAGACCAATGAGCCATTGAAGGACATAAGCAAACGTCGTTAATAGAAGTAAATAAAGAGTTTTCGTTTAAAACAGATTTGTTTGGGTTTTATTTAAATGACAAACCTTTGTATGGATTTGTTGTTTGTGTATAAAAGGTGAAGAGGTGAAAGACAAAAATTTCAACATATAAAATAAAAACAACAACAATCACGATCTTTTTAAAAATCTTTTTAGTTCTAAAAAAAGCTTTTTTCGACCAAAAAAATATTTTTTTACAAATCGTTAAAAGATTTCACTAGAACTGCATGTGTTTTGTTTCTACAAAAACGTTTAATTTAGCTGACAAATTTGCATTTGGGATTTGATTTCGCTTTTTTATTAAAAAATATTTTTAATTTCTTTAGCTTAATTTTAAAAATTTGATGGAAAATGGTTTATACAATTTTTTTTTTATAAATTATTATAAGCTATGACCTAAAATAGTTGCACTCAAAGGTAAATTTATATAAAATTTTCTTAATATATGAGAAAGAAAATGGTTTAAAAATCTTTTTATAAATTCTTTTAAATAGGAGCAAAAAATATAAATAAAACCGTTTGTATTTTGTTTGTATCAGAGGGTTTTTATTAAAATTTTGATGTTTTAAGCCTATTTAAAATTATTTTATTATTAATTTAAAATTTTATTTATATTAATTATTTAATGTTAAAAAACAAACATAAAGTCTTAAGAAAATATAAAAAAATTGTAAAAAAAAAGTTGAATAGACGGGGGTGGAATCGAACCCGCACCTAAGAGAAAAAAAGTATTTGTGACATAGCGTTTAGACAACTGAGCTATTTAAGCTCATGTAAAATCATCGTTAATAGAGGTATATAAAAAGTTTTCGTTCATTAGAGATTTGTTTGATTTTTATTTAAATGACAAATCTTTGTATGTGTTTGTTGCTTGTGTATAAAAGGTGAAGAGGTGAAAGAAAACTAATTTCAACAAATGGATGTGTTTGTTATACATATAAAAACATGGGGATTTTACGGAAAAAATAGAGGTAGTCGTGGTTTTTTGCTAATATCTCAGCCATTTATTAACCGATCTGTCTGATTTTCAATAGCAAACAGAAATGGATCACATATAACAGAAATATATAACAATCAAGCCCTCATCATGTCTGGGGTCTTCGGGAAACCCATTTCAACACACAGACGGACAGACTGACTGGTGAAGGGTATACATAAAACAAAGAAAGGTAAAAACAAATGCAAAACATGGATAATCGCATCAGCAGCCTTGATCAACAAATCATAACAAAAAATATTGAAATCAAGAGATTTCAGTAAATGATGTTGTCAAAAAAATTGGTTCTTCTGTAAATGTGGAGATAAGCGATGCTCATATTAGTAATGCGCACAGAGTGAAAAAACAGACAAAGTAATTGTGGAGTTTTGTTATCTTAATAAGAAAATAAAGTTATTAAGTAAAACTTGTCGTCATAGAGTTAACACAAGTATAATAAATGTACACAATGATGAAAACATCCATAACAACAACAGTAGTAAATATTTTATTTACATTAATGATCAACTAACTGCCTATTATCGCCGACTTCTTTGGCTTGCAAAAACACAAGCCAAAAAGTCTAACTGCAAATTTGTTTGGGTTCGTGATGGATCCATATTTGCAAAAAAGAATGAACTATCAAACCCAATTCTTATTCACAACTCAGCCGATATTAATCTAATAACACTTACCATTTAATTTTGCTAAATAAAGGGTGGTTAAATTTTAGGGGCCGATGTTGAATGTGAACCACACCTAAACGTCAAGTTTTTTTCTGCATTTCATTTGACATTTCTCAATTTCAGACTAACTCAATTTGAACCATGGAAAGATACACAATCGAACAAAGCCCCGGTAGGCTAGTTGGTAGCGTGCAAGCTTATCAGTGCGGGGGTCGTGGGTTCAATTCCCACCATAGGCTCTGGTTTGTCGAGCCGATAGCCTTTGTTGCTAGTGCTCGGTTAGCGATTTAGGATATAATTTATAAATATATGATTTATCTAGAAGTTTGTTATCAATATAGTAGCTTTAATTAACCACATTGATACACAATCGAGCAACGCCTTAAAGTTATTCAGGCTTATTATGAAAATGGGCGCTCAAATCAAAATGCATATCGTACACATCGTGATTTTTTCGGTCAATTTAACCGTCCAAATGTGCGTACAATCGGAAAAATCGTGAACAAATTTGAGCAAACCGGGTCTGTAAGAGATGTGAAAACACCAGTGCATGCTCGTACTGCAGATAGTGTGCGATAGTGTGACTGAAGAGCCGTCCACCTCAACTCGTCGTCGTGCCCAACAATTGCACCTCTCACGCTCGTCGTTGATGAACATTATGCATAAAGACTTGCATTTACACGCTTACAAGGTGCAATTGACTCAAGAACTAAAGCCTCTTGATTATAGCAAACGTCATCAATGGTCAGAATGGTGGCAAGAAATGGCAACAGTGGATGATCAGTTTTCGAAGAAAATCATCTTCAGTGATGAGGCACATTTTAACACCAGTGGATTCGTCAATAAGCAGAATTGCCGCATTTGGGCGAATGATAATCCAAGAGTGATTGTCAAAAAACCAATGCACCCACAAAGAGTGACTGTTTGGTGCGGTTTATGGGCTGGCGGCATCATCGGGCCGTATTTTTTCCAAAATGACGCCGGTCAGGCAGTTACTGTGAATGGTGTTCGCTATCGTGAGATGATAACGAACATTTTATGGCCCGGATTGGAAGATATGGATGTGCACGATATGTGGTTTCAACAGGACGGTGCCACTTGCCACACGAAACAATGTCTCTTATGCGCGACAAATTCAATGGCCGTGTTATCTCACGTAGTGGCGATGTCAATTGGCTGCCAAGATCATGTGATTTGACACCGTTGGACTTCTTTCTTTGGGGTTATTTGAAAGACAAGGTATACGTCGATAAGCCAGCAACAATTCAAGAGCTAGAGGATGAGATAATTCGCACTGTTTGCCGTAAAGCAAGGTTCATGAAAATAAAAAGACAAAATTTTCAAAGGGTGTGAGATAAAAGTTCTTAACTTTATTTTTATTAATTTTTATTACCTTTCGTACAAAAAGCGAAGATACACGTAGTGCGTGGAAAAGTAGCCAAAACGATAATAATCTAACTAGTAAAAAACTAGCATAAAAAAGGATGACTGGCAATGAAAAAGGTACCGTTACCGGTTCTACTAGTTATAATCTGTGTAAATACTGCGATCAGATTTGTAAAGGAAGGGAGTACAACACAGATGCTAACATATTAATGAACCCATTTGGGGTCAGAAGGTACCAAAAGGGTACCGTTGAATTAATAACCAAAATTAAGGTTTTTGGCTTAAACATTGCCGGCCACCTTGCAACACTAAGGTGTGTTGCAACAAAATCTTAAAAATAGGCTTAAAATTAAAGAATATAAATAGAAACGTATAGTTCAAATGAGCTTTTAAATAATTCATTTATTTATATTATATATATATTACTTTTTTTTCGAAAAACACTTAAAAATAATCTTTAGTAGGAGGTCCAAGGGACCAGACCGGCGTAGCCGTATGTTTTTAAGGAGGTCCAAGGGACCTGACCAGCAAGCTGGATGTTTAGTAAGAGGTCCAGTAGACCTGACCAGTAGAACTGGAGTTTTTTAGGAGGTCCGGTGGACCTGACCAGCAGAGCTGGAGTTTTTTAGGAGGTCCGGTGGACCTGACCAGCAGAGCTGGAGTTTTTTAAGAGGTCCGTTGGACCTAACCAGCAGAGCTGGATGATATAAATCTCCTAGATAGGAGATTGTCCAGAAAGGACCCAACCAAAGATGGTAAGTTGGGCAACTGGAAGACCCGGGCTCGAAAACGTTTTATTTTTCATGATCTGAGGCGTTATTTCTGGTCCCAGAACTAAAAAAACCAGTGCAGCTTGATTGAAATTAGGGTCAGCCGAAGGTACCCATCAAACTGATCCTTAATCGTGTCCGGGACTGATTCCGTAGGAGTGTTAATACCCCTCATTTTCCAAACTCTGGCAGTGAAGTTTATTTGCTGGTTGGGATCGTACGTAGAACCAACAATCAGGCGACAATAGCTGTCATTATCCACTTTGGTAACGGGCAGCCGAAGTTTGTGGACCATGGTTTCGCAAATGTAGCTATCCTTGCTACAAGGGTCCAAGGCTGCACGTATCGGGACTGTGGTCTTCGGTAGATATAATTTGGCTACCAGAGTGGGAGAAAAGGTGACCACATGTTTTATTGGCAACGGACACGCTTGAGAATCGGACGACGTCTGACGGATTTTGTGCATAATTTTATGTTTTTTATTGGTGATAGAAATCGGACGGATAGACTGCTTATTTTTTGGGCAAGCTTGGCCAGTGCGAGCTTTGTTGGAAGCAACTTTGGCTTTGCTGGAGACTCCGGGAGGAGGAGACCGAGCATGCAAAATAGTATTATGGTCCCCAAAGTGCTAACACAGTCTCTGGATATGTGTGAGTGAGCCAGGCAGCGAGAGCAGTATCTATGGAGGATCACCATACGAAGCTTCTGCTCGTGACTCATTTTCTTAAAAAGCGGGCAATAACGCAAAGGATGTTTGTTGTTACAAACCCGACACTGGCGGAAGGAGCGATCTACGGTTGAAGTTTTTGTCGGCGATTTCGAGCCTGATGGTCTAATGGCCTCCGATAAAGATTCGGAAGTCACGGCGACGACTGGAGTTGCAATGGATGTTGTAACGCTCGGTGAAGGTACATCAGCAGGAGTTAATGGCTTCACCGACGGAGGCGGTGTGGTAATTGCAGGCGAGGATGCAATTGCAGGCGATGAGGTAGTTGTAGCTTTCGAAGCTGTTGGAGCTACCAAAGGTGGTGCTGCAGCTTCAGATTGCGTAGTTTCCATTGCTTCATCATAATCCTCAAGAATGGCATCATCAAAAACGTTGGTAATGCGTCCATAATGCTAAGAAACAATGAATATTAACGGCGACGAAAACTATTGTGTGTTTATGAGTTGATCAGAATAACCAGTTTTGCGATGTGTCGTCTAACAACCCCGTTCGCTGTTTTTACGTCCACGACCCGAACGTGACCGTCACTACCAGGATAGAGTTTTACGACGCGGCCTAATCTCCACGAAGTTGGAGGTAGTTGTTCGTGCCGAATAACAACCAAATCGTTTACCTGAAGTTCACGTTCTGGATTTTTCCATTTATAGCGTTTGTGCAACGACATTAAATATTCTTCTTTCCACCGACGGCAGAAATGCTGCGATTGAGCTCTCATTTTTTGGAATCGATTTATTAAACTTAAGGGAGGGTCAGAAATTGTAGGCTCCGGAGGAGCTAGAATTGGAGAACCAACTAAAAAGTGACCAGGGGTCAGCGCTACCGGTTCCTGAGGATTGTCAGTCATAGGACAGAGAGGGCGCGAATTAAGGCACGCTTCGATTCTCGCAAGAATGGTCGAGAGCTCTTCAAACGTACATTTGAAAGATTGTGCCTCCTTTCTAAAGTGAAGTTTAAGGCTCTTCACACCGGCTTCCCAAAGGCCTCCCATATGTGGAGCGCCGGCTGGGATAAAGCGCCACGAAAGACCCTGAAGCCCTTAAGTAGAACTTATCGCAGTCTGACTTTCCCTAAGAAAAGTTCGAAAATCTTTTTCCAATTTATGCGACGCACCCACAAAGTTAGTGCCATTATCCGAAAATATTGTGCCGGGGCACCCACGCCGCGAAACAAATCGTTGGAAGGCAGCTAAAAAGGTTGGCGTGGATAAATCAGAAGCCGCTTCCAGATGAATTGCTTTCGTAGAAAAGCAGACAAATATACATACATATCCCTTGGTGATTTTACAAGCACGACCTGTGAAACTTTTGATATCAAAAGGGCCTGCAAAATCAGCACCAGTGGTGGTAAAAGGCCTATCAAGAAGAGTTCTTTCAGGCGGGAGCGCAGCCATAATTTGGCTGCAAGATCGTTTCCTGTCGAGAACACAACGTATGCAACGGCCGATGACGGCGCGAATTTTAAACTTTATTCTGGGAACCCAATACTCGATGCGAAGTATTCGAAGCATCAGCTGATTTCCACCGTGAATAGAAATCAAATGAACGAACTCAGACAAAAGCAGCGTAAATCTGCTCGAATAGGGCAAAATAATCGGATGCTGTTCCGTATAGGTAAGCGACGGAGATTTCACTAAACGACCGTTTAACCTCATAACGCTGCCTTATCAAGAAAAGGGTTCAAAGTAAGAAGAAAGCTTTTAGGTGGTAAAAGTTTCTTATCCAAGAGACATCTGTATTCTTCCGCAAAGTGAAGTTTCTGCGACACTCTAGCCAAATGCAATTTCGTTCTTTTCAATTCGTAACTCGAAAGAATATTATTCACGCACGAACGACGACCTGATTTATGAGATGGATGAGCGTTATAAAAGAATCGCAAAACATATGAAATTACGCGAAGTGCCCTATCAAAACGAGAAAAATCCTTAAGAATATCCACATAAACATTCTTCCCGTTTGTATCCGTAAAGAACGATGCATAACCTTTAACCACCCGACTCTCGACGTCAGTGTCAAGGCGTGATAAATCAGTAGTACTCCACTCTGATTTATTTTTACAAAGCCACTGTGGCCCATGCCACCAAAGTGAATTTCTGGCAAGCTCCGATGGCGAAATGCCTCGACTACCTAAATCGGCAGGGTTGTCCCTAGATCGAACGTGATACCAATTTCGTCGGCCTACATTTTCCTGAATTCTACAAACCCTGTTAGCAACAAAGGTGGTCCTCAGCCAAGAAAGAACAATCGTCGAATCGGTCCAACAATCAATTCGCTGAAGACGAATGTCAATTTCATTAAGTACAGTTTTCAAGAGCTCAGAAGCTAAAACTGCCCCACAAAGTTCAAGACGTGGAATTGAAATTGATTTTATGGGGGGCCACTTTAGTCTTGCATGACAATAAATGGGTGTGAATTTCGCCGTTGGGGGATTGAATGCGAATATATATCACCCCCGCGTATGCCTTTTCCGAGGCATCTGAAAAAACATGAAGTTCGAAGAAAGAATCAGGAGTATAGTGAACCCAACGCGGAATTCGTATGCTGTTTACTTCGTGAATGAAGTTACAAATTTTTTCCAATCATTTGCAGTAGTAGGTGGAAGCGAATCATCCCAATCGATATTATCCAGCCACACTCTTTGCATGATCATTTTCGCTATAATCACAACTGGACCTAGCCAACCAACAGGATCAAATATTTTGGCAATAGTGGACAAAACTTCCCTTTTGGTATAACCTGATTTGTGCGTGAGCGGATTGACCTTAAAGAAAAACGAGTCTAATTGAGCATTCCATTGGATACCCAAAGTTTTCGAACTACTTGACTCAACAAACGTCAAAAGTTTCGCATCGACCAAATGTTCCGCTGGAAAACCCTCTAAAATTGAGCGGTCGTTTGATGTCCATTTCCGAAGGTCGAATTTTGCTCAAGACAAAGCAGCTATAAGTTGATCACGGGCGATCAGAGTAGATGAAATATCGTGAGTCCCTGTTAAAACGTCGTCAACGTACATGCACTTTCGTAGAATGTGCGATGCCTCAGGGTACTGAGCCTCACAATCGTCGGCCAATTGCAACAAAGTGCGAATAGCGAGATAAGGGGCGCAATTAACGCCGAAAGTAACAGTCTGCAACTCATATTCCCTAACTTTCTCCGTCGGAGAATCTCTAAATAAGATTCGTTGAAATGGAGTATGAGCAGATTCAACCCGAATTTGTCTTTACATTTGCGTAATCTCACAATTGAAAACAAATTTGAAAAGTCGCCAACGAAGTATTAAAAGGACTAAATCTGACTGCAAAGTGGGGCCCACATAGAGACAGTCATTAAGACTTACTCCATTCGACGTTTTGTTCGAGGCGTTGAAAACGACACGCAATTTTGTAGTTTTCCGTTCAGGTTTAACTACTGGATGATGTGGTAAATAGCAAGCAACAGTTGTATAAGATGATCCAGGAACAAGTTTCATATGAATTAATTTCAAATATTCATTAACGACGTTAACGTACATTTCCTTTATTTCAGGTCTACGTAGAAGGGAGGACTCAGTTCTAAGGTACTGCTTCAGTACACTAGACCGAGATATACCCAAATGCAATTGCTAAGGAAATTCAGGCTTGAAAGGAAGCGTCACAATGTAGCGACCATCAGAACCCCGACGCGTAGTCCGTTTATAATTTTCCTCACAAAACTTGTCAAAAGTAGACAAGATTTTCTTTTTAGGGGTTTCCTCAAGTTCCCAAAATCGAAGAAGATTTCTATTCAGGCAATCTTCCTCCGAAAATTCGACCTTAGTAGAAAAGACACGAACCTGAGGTTGTATAATTGGACCGGTAATAATCCAACCAAAAACAGTATTCTGATCCAACAACGAACCTAAAACATTTTTAGGAATTTCCCTTACTTGAATGCTGGGATAAAGTTCAGTCTACTGTCAAAGAAATTCGCATCCGCCAAACGAATATTTGGTAAGTTTGCCATTACATTGGTAGGTACTGCACAAGACGGTAAACTTCCCGAAATATTTGACAAAACAACCGCTAAAAATTCCAACGAAAAGGATGTGTCAACCGAAGAACCAATTTTAACAGACCAAATTTTCTTAGAAGTAGACGAAATTTGTTCATCGCCGGAGATACGACAATTCGTAGTGTATGTCGGAAGTTTTAAGCGATTTCGCAAACGTTCCGATATGAAAGAACTTTCCGAAGCAGGGTCAATTAGTGCCCGGGCTGGATACGTAATACCCTGGTGAACGATATTCACCATAGCCGTTCCCAAAAGCACATCCTTATTCAACGAGGTATGAAATACCTGTCTAGCAGGATATGTAGGATTGGCACCATTCGACGTGGATTGTGTATTGGGATCAGCTGTTGTAGGTTTAGGAAGACGAAGAGCTGTACCCGAACCTACAGCCGAATTAGAAGAAGTATTCTCCCTAGCCGATCCCTCATTGGAATCGCGATGCAATTAAGTATGGTGACGTTTATTGCATTTAGAACAATTATAAGTACTACTACAATCCTTAGCTTCATGTGTCCGTGAAAGACAATTGACACAACAATGAAACTTTTTAACGGTAGAGTATCTATCAGCAACGGAAAACCCTTTAAAACGAATGCAAGAACGCAAAAAATGCACCTGATTTTTGCATAGAACGCAAAAAGTGTTCACCGACGTAGTATGACATATCCTTTTCGTTGGAATTTTTAGAGGTTGTTTTGTCAAATATTTCGGGAAGTTTACCGTCTTGTGCAGTACCTACCAATGTAATGGCAAACTTACCAAATATTCGTTTGGCGGATGCGAATTTCTTTGACAGTAGACCTGTTGATCTTTTACTTGGCGCTGAACTTTATCCCAGCATTCAAGTAAGGGAAATTCCTAAAAATATTTTAGGTTCGTTGTTGGCTCAGAATACTTTGTATGATGCGATTTCACTTTTAATTCAGCGGTCCTTTTTGAAAGATGAAAACCTCGCAGATCACGCGAACACTCTAAAGTGTCGATCCTTTCTGTCAGAAAGCGATCTAAATCACTCCAGAGCGATAAAGCCTTTTTATCTTTAACCGACTGTTCCCAAAGATTAACCGTAATGGCAGGCAACCGTTGAATACACATAAAAACAATCATGTGTGAGCTCAAATCCCCAGAAGAGGAGATGTCCGAAGTAGACAGAGCTGACAAACAACTGTTTATACCGCGCTGTAACGATTTCAAGCCACCATCGGTTTCCTTATCCAAAAAAGAAAGATTTAAAAGCGAAATAAGCTGATGATTTACCAACAAACGTACAATTTCATATTTATCGGTAAGGCTTTTCCAGGCGATGTCAAAACCTTTATTAGTAAGCGGCGCTTTTGAATCAAGTTCCCGTGCATCGCCACTTGTTTTGTCAAGTAACGCAAAAAGTCGAACAATGGGACTTACAGGTGAGTTGTTTATGTAAACCGCGGTGAAAAGATCCCGAAAAGTGGGCCAAGAAATTACTTTACTGTCGAAAACCGGAATATTGCACGGCGGAAGGTTAAAATTAAAACCGAAATCTTCTGTTCAGAAGTAGACTTCTCACTTGGTTTTGCGTCAACATTGCCTTGAGGTTCGAAATATTTCAATTTCTCGTTAATTGCCGCTAAACAACTGACGTACGCATTGAAACTCGCGTCATATTTCGCTTCCGCTGCGTCCACATAAGAGGATGCAGCGTTTTCAGATTTCCCAAACAACTTAAACACGATTTATAGGAAGTTTTAACAGTTTCCCATAAACCGCTAAGTTCTTTTCCGCGTATTTCTAGCGAAAAAACCGTATGCGCATTTTCGCGAAGCTCATTAAACTTTGCTTCGAATTTAATAAGAGCGTCGGACTCTCTAATGAAAATATCCAAAGCGTTATCAGACATTTAATTCTGTTTATAAGAAATAATTTGAAAAAAAAATTCGAAAAAAATACAAAAAAAATTCGAAAAAGTTCGAAAAAAAACCATAAGAAATCCGAAAAGATACGAAAACTTACGAAGAAAATCAAAGAATTTTTCAAATTTTAAAAAAGTAATATATATGAATTCGAAAAAACATAAAAATCAAAAAATTCTGAAAAGCCACGAAAAAATACGAAAATTTGCGAAGAGAATCAAAATATTTTTCAAACTTCCCAATAAATTTGGCCAAAAATTCGAAAAGAAATAATCCCAAAATTATTTCAAATTAAAGACACAAACTCAATAAGTCGCGACTAAAACGGACAGTAGGGTGACTTTTTGTTAACTAAAAAATGTGACAACAACAATACAGTACGTATGTATGCTTTAACTAAGCTCGTATGTACAAGTGAGGAAAGCACAAAGCAAATGAAAAATAATAAAAAAAACCAATCTTTATGTAAATAACACTGTAATATGCAAATTTAATATGTATGTATATATTTATATTGTTTAAAAGAAAAACAAATCACTCACAAATTTAAGCACTTTTTGTTTGTAATAAACCCGACGGATATTTTTTTCGAGGATATAATTAAAAATATAAAATTTAATTGTTTATTTATTTTTTTTACACCGTATTTAATTTTAATTCGATAAAACAAAATTATAAACGAAATTTTGTCAAAAAAAAAAAAAATTATGTTTGTCCGTCCGAGTAAACAAATGCACGGTCGTAAAAAATTTAAAAACGAAAGTTATAAAAATGACAAGTGTCAAAAGAATGGACTGTATTGTGGATATTAGTATCGCGAAGGGTTGTAATACGATCATTCACAATAGAAACTAACACAAAAGGTATTAAAATGTTAATACTTTTTTATGTTAAGTAAATTAAAATAATTTTTATAAAATTTTTAATTTACACTTTTTAATTAAATGCTTTCTTTTTTCACTTTAAAAGCTCAGATATAAAGATGAACTGCACGTACCTTTTTTTTTTTTGATGTAAATAAAATTAATTTTAAAACAAAATCGATGATATTGTTGGGGTTGTTGCCACAAAAAAAAGATGGATGCTGGAAATATAAAAAAAATTATTTCCAATTTTTGTCCTTATTTTCTTTCAAATCCGGATCGGAGGACCAAAATGTTTGCCGTAAAGCAAGGTTCATGAAAATAAAAAGACAAAATTTTCAAAGGGTGTGAGATAAAAGTTCTCAACTTTATTTTTATTAATTTTTATTACCTTTCGTACAAAAAGCGAAGATACACGTAGTGCGAGGGAAAGTAGCCAAAACGATAATAAACTAACTAGTAAAAAACTAGCATAAAAAAGGATGACTGGCAATGAAAAAGGTACCGTTACCGGTTCTACTAGTTATAATCTGTGTAAATACTGCGATCAGATTTGTAAAGGAAGGGAGTACAACACAGATGCTAACATATTAATTAACCCATTTGGGGTCAGAAGGTACCAAAAGGGTACCGTTGAATTAATAACCAAAATTAAGGTTTTTGGCTTAAACACGCACATTAACGGCATAGAACCTCAATTATGCCTCAGCGTCATCGAAAATTTGGACCATCGGATGGAGGTATGCCGCCAAGGTCGCGGCGGCCATTTGGCTGATATTTTGTTACATACATAATTGAACCATACCATATTATCATAATAAAAAGAAATGACAATAATTTCCTAAATAATTTGTGTTTTATTCAAAATCAACATCGGTCCTTAAAATTTAAACACCCTTTATATCGTCACTTTTTTATTGAAATCATGAAATTAAATAAATATTTTCTTTCCTAAAATTTTTTTACTAATTTTTTATGTATTATTTTTTATTGAGCTTATGATCTTTTGTTTATAAAAAATTAATTATAAATATTTATTTATCCTAATATTTCCTCACCACATCGGGTGACTTCTTCAGGGAGAATTGTTTTTTATAATTAATAAATGAAAATTATAAATTGAAAACTTATATATTTATAACAATTTTTTTTTAAATGGCGGTAAATCAAAAATTGTTTTATGTCAATATTTAAAAATAAAAATATCACAGAAAACAAAAATAACAATATTTGAAAAATTTAAATATTACATGAACAAACTTATTTGAAATACATTTTATTTAACATAATAATATTTATCATAGTTTTGATTAACTAAATGTCTGTAAATTTGTTCAAATTTTTGCTATATCTGTTTAATAATTAATTCGTTGTTTAGATGGTACTTTCATAATTTGAAACACGTCTAACATATATCTGCGTCTGTAATTATGTTCTGTGTTTAAAATTGACATCCTATCAAAATCAGGATAATGATTAGAACTCGTCCAATGTAATGATAATGCTGTTTTTTTGTGTAGAAGTAGTGTTCCTGTATTTTTGATCAGATTTGTGTCCTGCGATTCTTGTTTTTAATTTATTCTTGGTGTTACATACATATACTTTACTGCAATTGTCACTATCATTTCCACTACAAGGTATTTTATAAACTAAATTGGACATTTCGGATTTATCTATTTTATCTTTCGTTTTGCTAAATAATCTACCTATTGTGTAATAAGTTTTACGTGCTACAATATATATTTCTTATTATCATAAATTTTTGATTTTTCTAATCTTTCAGATATTAGAGGAACATAAGTTAGAGATTTAAAAATTTTGGGTTCAGTAACCGTTCTCGTAATTAAATAATTTCGGTTCTTATATTGTCTTGTCAATCTACAGATTAATTGAATTGGGTAATTATAATTTACCAAAATATTTTTAATCTTTTCTATATTAATTTTATAAAATTCTGTATCACTAATCTTTAATATCCTTTCAATTAAATTCTTAGCTGTATTAAGTATGATTTTTTTGGGGTGTTTAGAAAAATAGTTAATAACTCTCCCCTTTCACCCCTTCTTACTATCAATGTATCTAAATAAGGAATTTTAGAACTACATTCTTTCTCAATTGTAAATTTTATATTGTCATTATATTTGTATATTGTCTGATATAAACAAAGAAACAAGTACATGCATTGACCATTTGCATGTTAGAAATAGCAAAACAACTACAAAAACATATGCTGCTCTTGTTAAAACAACCATCTCTGACCATTACTCAATTTTCTGTTGTGTTTATGTAGAAAACAAAAAAGAAAACCCGGGAAGGGAAAACGTAGTATTACCAAGTTAGGTGAAAAATTTTTTTGAGGTGTAGAACTTTTTTTGATGTCAAAAGAACTTTTTTGGTGGAAAAAAATTTTAGAGGTGAAAAAAATTTTTGAGAAGAAAAAATTTTTTGTGGTGAAAAAAACTTTAGTGGTGAAAAAATGTTTGAGCTGAATACAAAATATTTTCTGCTAAGCGACTGATGAAAGAAATATTAGAAAATAACTAAATTGTATGGGCAATTTAGAGTCTTTACATTTTCACTCGTTTTTTTAACCATGGACTGCACAAAAAACACATTTTAAAGCATAGTCTTTGGCAAATACTCAATTTTGTTACTGGCTAATTGGGACTAGCTCTGCAGCAGAATATGCCTAATGAAGAGAATGCATTTTCTGATGCGCCACGTATTGATAAATAGTTGCAACGAATGTTCTTTTTTAAAATATTAAAGTGTGTTTGTAGGACAATATGCCTAATGGAGAGAATACAAAAAATAAATTAATTTGTTAAAGAAAGAACATGAGTTATAACTATTTGTCAATAGATGGCCCTTTAGAAGGTGCATTCTCTTCATTAGGCATATTTTGCTGCAGAGCTAGTCTCCATTAGCCATATTGTGCAGTAGAGTATTATTGATTTTCTATTTTCTGCGTTACATAAATGAATATTTGCCAAAAACTATGAAAAATATATGTTTTATCATATTATACCTTAATTTTATAAATCAATATTCATGAAAGAAAAAATTAACATAAATACATACATTTGCCAATCCCTCAATTCTCAAAAATTATACAAATGCAATAAAAAAAAACCATTTTCCTCTATGAAAATTTCCTTTTTGACATAAAAATGTGAAACAAATGCTTTTATTACGTCAAACATTTGAAAAATTGACTTTTAAATTATGTAATAAGTCTACTAGTAACATAAGTTTACTAGTAATGCATTAGAATTTGACGTATGTAGTTAATTTAATATTTTTGGTAAATAAATTAATTGAAAGCCTAATCCAAGGCAATGTCGACCTAGCCATGGGGCAGGGTATTGTTTTAATGTAATTCTGCGCCAGCCATTCAAAAGTAGCGGCACTAAAGCAATTATGTATTTTGATCTTTCTTTATATATAAATGTCTTTGCTTACAAAAACACAAAATACATTTTATGGAATGAAACGAAAAACCAACAAATCTTAAAGAAAAAAATAGATACAGAAAATTTGTACCAATTTGTATGGAAAATTTAGAGGTACCTTCACATTTTCACTGATAACTTTTAAACCGCTGCACCGATAATTTTCAATATCAAACTGCTCGTGGGGATGTTCAATAATCTGGGTAAAAATAGGGACCCCCACTTGCGTCTTCGCATCGTGATCGCCATTTCAACAGACAGACGGACATCGCTAAATCGACTTAAAATTGCATAAGGATCACGAATATATATACTTTATGGGGTCTTAAACCTTTATTTTCACATGTTACAAACGGAATGACAATCTGATACATACCCTCAACATATATGGTGGAGGGTATAATAAAGGATATGAACTGCAGTTCTTTAATTAATCAGAATCTAAACACAAATGACTTCTTAATGAAATTTATAAAACTTTTACTTATGTATACAAAAGTTCAAAAAACAAATAAAACCAAATAAAACAAGAAACTCAAATCCATGGATAAGTAATGATCTTGTGAAATGTTGATGATCTTGTGAAATGTTGATTATCTTGTGAAATGTTGTGATATTCGGTATAAACTTTTTAATAAATGGCGCAATAACAAAAACAATTTGAATACGAATATAAAAAGTTTCGAAACAAACTAAATAAAAAATTAAATTTTTCAAAAAATAATTAATATAAAAATAAATTTTATGAAAATAGAAACAATCTTAGAGTTACATGGCAATTAATAAATGAAATAAAGGGCAAAAATCAAATTATATAAATGGTTGCCTAAATAAAAAAAGCAATGTTTATGCTCTTTATTGGTTTCAGTAAGGCCTTCGATACCTTATCTCATAGCAATCTTCTAAACATTTTATATAGAAATGGAATTCGAGGTGACTGTTTGAATTGGTTCAAAAATTATTTGGAACTCCAAACATATCGCGTGAAAATACAAAATAAATGAATTCTTCAAAGATACTAGTTTCCTAAAAGTCATCGACCACGAACACAACACGAGACTGCGATCTGACAGACGGTTCAAAGTGTAACGTCATCAAAACAACTACGGAAAAAATACCTAAGCCACTTTATTGCCTAATATATTTAACAAATTGACATTAGATTTATTAAATATTTCAAATGGCAATAAAAGAAAACTAAAAGAATATTTTACAAGTTCGCAATGAATTTAAATTAATTGAAAAATAATTATGTATTTAAATGAATTTTCAAATAATTTAGCAACTTTAAACAAATATCTTACATCCTACAGACAAGCCAAATGACTTCGTGGGATTAGAAATAATTTAAACTTGTATTAAATGGTTTTAATGAAAATTGGAAAAAAGATGTATATTCGACGCAAAGATTTTTCCAACCTCGATGAGTTCATTCACATGGCCGAGAAGTATGAACTTGTCAAAGCGAATCATCGTGAAAAAAGTCGAGATAACCGCCAAAACTTAACCTGTCGAGAGGATCATACCAGACAGTAGAACAGCCCCCACCCATCAACCCCAAAACGGCGTGCAGAAAATGTGGTCAGGATGGTCACGGTTTTAGATTCTGCCGCAACCAAAGCGTTTTGTTCTGTTGGGAGTGCGGCCGCAGAGGGATCAGAACAATATATTGTTGCCGAAGAGATTCGGGAAACTACGCAGGACCGCTCTAACAGCAAGGGGAAGCAGCGGCCCAAACTCAACACCCCTTGCCTCAGGAAGCGCCTTCCGGCAGACTGAACATAGGCTGCTTGCTGCCGTTGACCTTGGCTATCAACAGAAAGAGGTCATGATAGATACAGGTGCGTCAAAAAAAGGATCTGGCCAGTGAACTTAGAGGTGATAAGGAAGTTGTGCGAGCTACTAACATGATAAGTTTGACCAATGGTACCTGCGTGGAGCTCAAGGAGGAAGTAATTGTGAACGTCGATATTGCGCTCTTGGATCGTGATTTTCTAAGGGCTGTCATGGCATATTGCGCTCTTGGGTCTTGATTTTGTAAGGGCTGTCATGGCAGAAATACGTATTGGAAACGCTGCAATACGATTGGAATCGATGAAGAGAGGAATACCGAGTGCAATGGTACGGTCCGTTGAGCCGAAGAGACGAGTGGCGACGGCAACCGATAAGAAATATATCCAAAAGTTCCTCAGAGATGAGTTGGCAAAGTTTGAAGGTTTACAAGGCCCAATTCCGTTGGCATAACACAAGTGATTGCTATGACAGACCGGTAAGACAAAAGTACACGCAATGGAATCCCGAAATGCAGCGAAAAATAAACGTGCAGGTAGATGAATTGTTGAGGAACGGGTGCATCGAACCATCAAGAAGTCCGTACAGTGCCCCAATAGTAATGGATCCGAAAAAAAATGGTACATACAGGCTCTGCATCGACTACTGCCTGCTAAACGCCCGAACCATTTCCGAAGCCTACCCGTTGCCACGAATAAACCACACCCTGGATCGGCTGCGAAACGCCAAATTCATCAGCAGCATTGATCTAAAGAACGGGTACTGGTAGATACCGAAGACAGCAAAGAATACACGGCATTTACGGTTGCCGCTTCAGTGGAACGTGATGCCTTTTGGTCTCACTTCAGCGCCGGCGACATTCCAAAGAACATTAGACCGGGTTATCGGGCCCGAAATGGAACCGTATGCATTTACCTATCTGGATAATCGTTGTACTTGGAGGAACATTAGGTGAACATATGGCGAACTTGAGGGAGGTAGTTCGACGACTCAGAGATGCCAGGCTGAAGATAAACCGTGAGAAGTGCAAGTTTTTACAGAAAGAAATTAAGTATAAAGGTCATGTGGTTAACGAAAATGGTATACAAACCGACTCGGATAAGATTGCTGCAATTCGAGAGCCACAACGCAAAATGTCCGAGATATACGACGCTATCTTGGCATTGCATCGTGGTACAGGCGATTTGTTCCAGAATTTTCTAAGATAGTACAACCCTTGACGGCATTACTCAAAAAAAGCAAGCACTTCCGGTGGAATCACGAGCAACAGTGTTGGCATGTCCAGATTTTTCGCAGAGATTTACAGTTCAAAGAGATGCATGTGATTATAGTTAAGGTGCAGTAATAACGCAAGAACTTGAGGACCAAGAACGGGTAATAGCTTACGCAAGTCGGAGATTAAACTAAGCCGATTTAAACTATTCACCACCAGAGAAGGAGTGTGTGCGATCGTATGGGCAATTAGGAAACTATGGCCGTTACTATTTTACCGTAGTGACTGATCATCTCTCTATAAAGTTGCTAATTTCGTTAGAGATCCCGTCCGGAAGAGTGGCTAGATGGGCGCTGGAACTACAGCAGTATAATATCGATGTGCTGTACCGGCAAGACAAGTTAAACGTTGTGGCGGACGCTCGAGGCAGCCTATCGGCGTGCGTCAGACAGTCCAGGAAAAACTCAAAGAGTGTCCTTGGTGGAAAAATCGATGTAAAGATGTGGCCGAATTTCCCGAGAAGTACTCCGACTATGTAATAATAAATGGTCAGCTATAAAGACACCTGCCAACGGTCGACGACGATGAAGAATGTGTCCCGTGGAAGCTATGTATCCCAGTGTCTTAACGCAAACGGGTTCTAGAGGATAATCACGATTCCCCGGCGGCTGGTCATCTTGGAATACGGAAGATGGTAGCTAGAGTTGTCAATCGCTACTATTGGTCAGGTATGTTTAAAGATATCAAGGAGTATGTGTGAAATTTTCAAATCTGCCAACAACTTCCTGCTGGCCAAATGCTAACCAGAATGGCGAAAGAGCCGTGGGCCATAGTATGCCGAGATCGAAGAACGGGGATGCTGCTGGTATTCACCGAAAAATTTTCAAAGTTTTGGTAAACTTTGGAGTCCTTAAGATGCTTAGCACTGACAATGGCACGCAGTTTACCTGAAAGATGTTGCTGCAATACTTGCAAGGATTAGATGTAAAACATCAGCTTACATCCCCGTACATCCCACAAGAAAACCAGACCGAGAGAGTGAACCGAACAGTTAATTTAATTTATTTAATTGTTTTCCAATACAACAAGATTTACAATCTTATAATTATAGAAGAGGATTTTTACTTTGAACATTTAATAATATCATTGATAACATACATTCAAACACAACATAATATATAATATAATAAAAATAATAATACAACGATTACATAACATGAAGAATCAAAATTAAAAAGTGTTATTATGCATAATACTGAAATAGTTCTTTTTTAAAATGCAGAGCTTTGTTTACATAAAATTGCCACTCAGATATAATATATATATATGCATATGTATTCATTGTGCATACTTTGAAGACATCTGTATATACAGTCAAAAAGTCCCTATAATATGCGCTGTATCCAGTTAAATCTCTTCAGTGAAAACAGTAGAATAATGAAAAGTTTGAGGACAGTCCCCAAAGTAACAAAATGTCTTCATTGTAACTTGAGGAATGAACACGTGATAAAAGACTTTTACATACTTAAAAGACGATTTTTGTGAGCACTGTTTTCCAACATCACTCTTTTTGAATAGATCTGGAGGAGGACAGCGGGAGCCATATAGTATGCTAGCTTTCAATTGGGCAGTAGGCTTCGGATCCTCTCGACGCCTAATCCTAGGTTTTTACTACAGATTTGTTACAGACTCCCTATTTATTAAAAAAAAACTCGACGTTAATAGGACCAAGATGACCATAATAATAAAACTAATGCCCTGAATGGTCATAAAAAAAAATACAAGCAAAAAGTATTCGAGTAAAATACTACAAAAAGATGGGCCTTCCCGGTGTTATGCAAGCCCTTCGCCTTAATACCCACCCTTAACCTTGCCATATTTTTATTAACATGAAAGAAAGCTATAAAACATTGAAAGATATAATGAAAAAAATCAAATACTACGAAAATAAATGGAAGATTTGCTGTGATTTGAAGGTCATCAATATTTTGCAAGGGATCAATAAGGGTGGCTTCCCAAAATTATTTTGTTTTCTTTGTAATTGGGATTCGCGCTCACCTCTAAATCAATTCCAATGTAATTCGTGGAGACCAAGAGGAAGTGTGGAGGAACAAATGAAACATCATAGACTGAAGAATGCACCTTTAACACATAAAATTGGGAATTGTTAAAAAAATCATGGAAGTGGCTGTTGTAAATTGTCCAAACGCATTCGACTATTTGAAAAGCGTTTTCCCAAAGCGTAGTGATGACAAAATCAAAAAAGGAATTGCAGTAAATTTAAAACGAATTTTTGTCCACCTCATTGTACTATTTACACCATTTTAATGTCTTCTTTTCTTAATTTTTATCTTTTGCCTTCATTTAACAGGCGTACTTAACGGCCCTGAGATTAGAAAGCTATTCAAGAGTAACTTTGATTCATCGCTTGATGAAAATCATTCAATGGCATGGATTTACCTTCTGCGTGTATGCACCAGAGTCTTGGGAGGGGATCGAGACGCGGAACCTACATTATATTCTCGTAATTCTCATTCAGTTGGCAAAATTTATTACATATAGTATCAAAGTTTAGAGGCCAAAAGGGCGAACTAGGATCCATTTGGAGTTCGTGTTATACTTCGTCTAGCAGACGAAGTATAACTTGTAAGCCAACCAGATACTCGTTTTCCGATTCAACCCGACTTAATTGTCGATTATTCTCGTGAGTTACTTAGAGTTATGTACTAACCATAGAACCTTTTCCCGATCTAACCCGAATCACCTGCCGATTATTCTCGTGAGTTACTTAGAGTTATTTACTAACCATAGAACTTTTTCCCGATCTAACCCGACTCACCTGCCGATTTTTTTCGTGAGTCACGTAAATATATAAACGTAGTTAGAACCTATTTAACCCGACTCACCTGTCGATTATTCTCGTGAGTTACTTAGAGTTATTTACTAACGTATGAAAATGTATTTTAGTTTGATTCGAGATCATAGGAAAAGATTTTTCAAATGAAAAATTTGTTCCTTATTTTTAATTTTAGTAAACATGGAGAATACGCAGAAAAAGTTATTAGACACCAGCCGAATGGAATGCATTTTCTGGTCAGCTACGACTTTCATCAACATTCTTTGCGCCGAAATACCAATTGTAAATATCTCTATTTAACTCACAAATCAACGGAAAAAGATATTTATGCTAACATACAGTTGATTTTTATTATTGAATTTAGATGAAATTTACAACTATATAACCTTTTCCCGATCTAACCCGACTTACCTGCCGATTGTTCTCGTGAGTCACGTAAACATAGTAAACGTAGTTAGAACCTATTTAACCCGACTCACCTGCCGATTATTCTCGTGAGTCACGTAAACATAGTAAACGTAGTTGAAACCGATTTAACCCGACTCACCTGCCGATTATTCTTGTGAGTTACTTAGAATTATTTACTAACCATAGAGCCTTTTCCCGATTTAACCAGACTCACCTGCCGATTATTCTGGTGAGAAACTTAGAGGTATTAACTAATCATACTTAGAACCTTTTTCCGATTTAACCCGACTCACCTGCCGAATATTCTCGTGAGTTATTTAGAAGTATTTCCTAACCATAGTTAAAACCCTTTCCCTGATACTACGGTTCACCTGCCGAATATCCTCGTGAGTTAGTTAGAAATATTTGCCGAACCTTTTCGTTTGTATTTCACGAACTAACCCGAGTCGCCATCGGGCTACTTCAGACCCCCTGTCGTACTCCGACTTAGGGAATAATGTCGCTTTAACTCTAAAGGAACTTGTCTATGCCATAAATCGTTTTCCGTTCTCGTCACCTACGGAAACTATTCTACTGATAATTAAAGGAAACAGACCTTTAATAGACTAAACTAACCCTGAGTTTTCCCTAGCTGGAAGCAGCGTGCCTGTGGACACCATAAGTTCTGAATCAGAGTCAGATTCGGACGACGATTTGGATCCACAACTTAAGAGAGTGTGATTTGCAAGTCCAGGGCTACAACATTATAAACATAATACGAATATTTTTTTATTATTTTTGTAATAGATAGCACAGTATCTCAATGTTGAAGTAAAGAAAAAACAAATGAAATGAAAAAGTTTTCGTGAAATTTTTCACTTTTGCGGCTACCTAAACGGTGTTAAGAATCATTCCTAGGAAGTTCATATGTTCTAGAAATTTGTTTATTGAGATCTTAGGTACATTTATTTAGTTGATAGTTTCCTTGAATTTTGAACGGTTTGCTACCTATGGACCTGAACAGGGGAAAAATGTAAATCAAATCGAATTTTTTAAAGTGTTTTGCGATTTTAATCATGAAGATGAAGTTTTTTTATTTTATATGTTCACAATTTTTGTTCTTTATAACAAGAGCTACAACTTTGCCTCACAGAGTAAATTCCGAACGGTTTGCAAGATATGAGAAAATGATCACTTTTTTTTTTTGCAAAAATGACACCGAGGCCCCAAATCTTTGGGGGCCCATAAAAAAAGTGCATGACTCGGGGCAAAACTGGGAGACACGGGTCTTTTTTTATCTTTTTTCACGTAGTGGTGTCCGTATATGGTTATATTTCCATGACTTAGAAAATTACACACAGTGTAATGGATGATATTGTCTCATCACCCGTTCGAATTCGTTTATCGACCCTGAAAACAAATGTAAGAAATCTAAAGAAAAAAGTCTCCTGGTACAGACAGAATCACTCCAAACATGATTTGTGAGTTGCCAAATGAAGCTTTAAAATTTGTCCTATGGATCTTCAATGCCTTCTTACGCAGTGGTCGTCAAAACTTTTAAAACATAAATCAATGATATTTAATTATAAAATCTGTACAATGAATTTTCTGTGTAGTAAATTTTAGTTAATTGACAAAAATTTACTTTGTTAGAATCAATAAAAAACATTTTCAGTTGAAAGCCAATAACTGTCAATCCTGCTATATAGATTTCAAAGGAGTAAAAACTGGCTCCTCTGAAATCTCGCATTACAAAAAGATAAAAAACTGATTTTTTTTTTGTGTATATGATATTTTCGGTTTACTAATTAGCAAGGACTAAGAAATTTTCAGGATGTACTGAGTTAAAATCATGATTATCACAATGCTTTTAACTCTGATCATCATGACAATTTCATAGTCCTTGCTTAAATCAACTTATTAAAAGTTTCACAACTCGTGCAACTCAAATGGAGTTTCTGAAACTGGTTTTTCATTCTGCACATGTTTTTGTTAGTTAGTCCTTGAATATAATAGCTATTTTTTGGTAGTCATAGCTATTCACTGAAGTATGAATAGTCCATAGAATGTCAAGAAAGTTTCGTTTCATTGAAATCATTCCCCCTACTCCATTCATGAATATTAAATCTACAAGCACAACATTCATGTTTCGTTTAACCAGCAATGCAAAACATTATGTTCACTAGATAATTTTTTTTTTGGCTGCAAATAAGTTATTTTAGAATTCTCCCATATTCATACTAGAGGGCAAAGCCCGCTACGTTGTCTGCGTAAAAAAAGGTAAAGGCCCAGGCTAACGCCCGGGACCACACGAAGTTTCCAGACGACTACCAGGAGTCCCCCGTTTTTACCACAGCGCTGGCCAAGATTCTAAAATTTACCTTAACAATGAGTTAGCCATACTCCAGGTAACACATATTTCCAAATTTTAACTTCCTAGCTATAGTGCTTTCGGCAGGCCGCCAAGGGGGATTATTTTTCCCTTTTTGCACCTCCTTGTACTTTTTTCCGAAAATCCCGTCTTAATTGATGTCTTCCTTTTAGCTAATGTCTACGCCGGAGTATGAACCTTTATACTAAATTACGTCGGACAAGGCCTCAAATTTCAACTTCCTCGTTTTAGCGGATTTGGCAAATCGTCAAAGAGGAAAATTTCCCCATTTTGGCCCTTCCCGTAGGATTTTCTAAAAACTAATTTTAGCTGATGCTTACGCTTTCACCTTCCTAGCGCCAGCGGTTTTTGAAGGCCGTTAAGAGGAAGAATTTCCCCTTTTTTGCCCCTCCCCCAGGCTTTTCCGAAAATCCCGTCTTAACTGTTGTCTACACCAGAGAAAGAACCTTCATAATAAATTTAAACTTCATAGCTACAGCGGTTACTGCAGGGTGTTAAAGGGGAGAATTTCAATTTTTGTCCCTCCCCGTAGACATTTTCGAAAATACAACTTCGTGGTTCAGCAAATTTGCAAGCGAATTTTCCCCTTTCAACCACCATTTTTACAATTCCCTAAAATGTACCTGATCAATTAGTTAGCCCATACTTCATGTAACACATATTGCAAATTTGAAGTTTCTAGCTAAATAGGTGTTGGCAGGCCATGGAGGGGGAGACTTTCACCTTTTTGCCCCTCCCCGTATGAATTTTCAAAAACACAACCTAGGTGAGTGTATATGCGGAACGAGGTAACACTATTTCAAATTTTAGGTTTCTAGCTAAATCGGTGTGGGCAGGTCGTTAAGGGGAATTTACAAAAATTCCACCTGAGTGGATGTCTACGTCGGAGGAGGAACCTATTTACCAAATTCCAACTTTAGAGCTCCCGTGGTTTTGCTGGCCGTCAAGTGGGATAATTTTCTTCTTTTCTGCCCCTCCCTGTTGGTTTTTCCAAAATTTACATCTTAGCTGTTATCTACTCCTCCTAGGTCCAACGGTTTGGGCAGACCAATATGTATTGAAAATTTAGAGGTACCTTCACATTTCCACTCACAACTTTTTAACCGCTGGACCGATTTTGCTCATTTTCAATACCAAGCTGTTCGGGTTGATGTTCATTAATAAAGGTAAAAATGAGCACCCCTGCTTGCGCCTTCGCGCGTCGTGCTCGCCATTTCAACAGGCAGGCAGGCAGACAGGCAGACAGACAGACAAACAGACAGATACCGAATACCGATACAGATACCGAGACCTGGAAAAGTCACGTTACATCATATAGGCCAACAAGTTTGCTGTCTATACTGCCAAGACTGTTTGAAAAAATATTTTCAGATATAATTTCATCTTATATTGAAATGCATCAAATCATTCCACAACAGAACAAGTTCACCGCATTGTTACTCTTATAAGAAAATATTTTGAAGACAAACAATATTGCTCCGCCTTATTTATTGATATTTCTCAATACTTTGACAGAGTGGGGCATGATGGTTAAGTTTACAAAATTTGCACACTTTTGCCACAAAATTCAAATAAACTACTCAAAAGCTATCTTACAGATAGATCATTTATAGTAAAATCGAAAAACTATACCTCAAATAGTAGAAAAATCTCAGCAGGAGTTCCCCAAGGAAGTATTTTGGGCCCATTATTATACATTATATTCACAGCTGACATGCCAACACATCCTCTTACTCACACTTCTTCTTTTGCAAACGACATGGCTTTTATGTGCATGCGCAAAAATCCGTCTGTTCCCAAACTCAAAATCAATAACATAACTATACCATCTCAAACTAATGTTAAATACCTTGGAATTCACCTCGACCGACGTCTCACGTGGTGTCAACATATAGATTCAAAAATCTACTAAAATCAAAATCTGCGCAATTAAAGTGGTTCTTAAATAAGCACTTTACTCTTAGCTTGGACTATAAACTGCTATTGTATAAAGTTGTTCTCAAACCGATTTGGATGTATGGTATACAGCTTTGGGGAACAGAAACGTCCTCAAACATAGAAAAATTACAAAGAAGACAGTCCAAACTCCTAAGGCTCATCACTGGAGCCCCATGGTATCTCCGAAATGATAATACTCAAAACGACCTCAATGTTACAATAGTCAAAGAAGAGATCAAAAATGTCTGCACTAAATACGTATCCAAATTAGCCGATCATCCTAATCCTCTAGTTCAAGATTTGCTTTTATATAACAGTCACAGGCGTGTTGAAGCAAAAACAGAAAAGAGCCTCTGGTGGGAATAAAACCCCCGACCCCCGCACTGATAAGCTAGCACGCTACCAACTAGCCTACCGGGGCGGTCATCCACGGTCTTATTGCACTGGCAATAATCCAGAAAAAACATTTAGATTTAAGATTTGATTACTTATTGTAAATCCCTGCGCGAAAGATTAAATAAATACATATACTATAAAAAAATATCTTCTTGCATATAGCCCTTTTGTCACTTTCTTTAGTAAAAATGAAGACATTTTTTAAATTTATGATTGATTTTTTATAAATACTGTAACTACCCCCTTGCTGCTACGAACATATTTTTTATTATTATTCTATAATATTTTATATTTTCGTACTCTTTAATGGAGTATTAGTTTGTGTGGTTGTAGTACACATGCTGGTTCAATGCAGTAGCAATCGTTTGTGTGGGTGTCACACACTTATTCATACTAGCATTGCTTAGTGTGGTTGTGATACCCACACATATATTTTTAGATTCCTTTTTGCTACTGCATAAATAACATGCAGTTCTCATTTAGTTGGTAATTAAAATTATACTTAATGTTCAATGTAAGAACCAAAGGCAAGCTTAGTAGGGGGCTTGATACATGCATATTTTGTGTGCTATATTTGTTACTTGGCTCAGGGAACAAATATTTTAGAGCGATCGACTCCGGTCTGTTCCACACAGCGGCTTCGGCTGTCTGTTCCACACAGCGGTCTTCGGACTGTCTGTTTCACACATCGGCTTCGGCTGTCTTTTCCACTCAGCGGCTTCGGCTGTCTGTTCCACACAGCGGTCTTCGGACTGTATGTTCCACACAGCGGTCTTCGGACTGTCTGTTCCACACAGCGGCTTCCGGGCTGTCTGTTCCGCAAACCGACATCTGCTGATTTTATTGTGCCGAACATTGCCAAGCCGAAACCTGCCGAACTCTGCCAAGTGTGCTGTACCGATCGCTGCCAAACCGAACTCTGCCCAGTGTGCTGTACCGATCGCTGCCAAGCCGAAACCTGCCGAACTCTGCCAAGTGTGCTGTACCGATCGCTGCCATTCCGACAACTGCCGACTGCGTTGTGCCGAACACTGCCAATCCGACACCAGCCGAACAGTGCCGAGTGTGCTGTACCGATCGCTGCCAATCCGACAACTGCCGACTGCGTTGTGCCGAACACTGCCAATCCGACACCAGCCGAACAGTGCCGAGTGTGCTGTACCGATCGCTGCCAATCCGACAACTGCCGACTGCGTTGTGCCGAATACTGCCACCCGGCACCTCCCGGGTGGGTTGCATCGATCACTGCCATTTCGAATGCGTCGTGAAGAACGCTGCCGAACCGAAGACAATCAATTAGGTTGCACCGAGTCTTACCGAGCCAACCACTACCGAATAAGTACCACCTAGCCGAATCGCCACTGAGAAGGCCAACGTACCTCATCTGCCGAATACACCAACCCGATCTTCCGCGAAATAGACACAACCGCTAGCAGCTTGCGAATCCTGCTGAAATCGACAACGCCGACTCCTGCCGAAGTCTAACGAACTATCCCTGCCGAAAAGTCGTGCGATTGCCGTCCTGCTTCGTATAGCCAGCGAGAGTGTGAGTAGTAAAGAAAATCCGAACGAATCTGAGTGAAGAAGAGGGCGTATTGCCAAGCGTATCTAGAAGAAATTATTGTAACATATATTTTGAAAACCAAATAAAGATCTGAATATATTTGTTTCACCCCCTGAAAGGGTAAAATAACTGTGTTTTCACTACTTAAGGTTTTGAGGGTCCTCAAGTATACCCTGGACACGACTGATCTACCTCAGCCATGACAAAACCCCCGTTACAATACATTCGAAGCCCGGTATAACGATACAGGATATACCGTACGACCTAATTGTTTGGATAACCTAGCTTATATAACGAATATTTCTGAAAATTAATACTTGATATCATGAATAATAAGTAAGAAATTTAGAAATAAGTTTAAAAAAAAAATAAAAAAATCTAAATTAGAAAATAATAGAGGATAAATATAAATTGTTAAACTTCGTTGATGTTACTCTTATTGTGTTTTTTTTTCGGGTTCGTTAATTTGTTTCCAAATACACAGTATAAAATAGACAATCATCAAAGCGGGATAATAAAGAGGGTTGTGTAGCGAAAACCGAAAATACTAAGTATTCTATTCTGCTGGCTCTGCCAAATTTTTCAATTTTTATTCTCTATAATTTACTAATAAAAAAATTTCATGCTTCTTTGCAATAAAAAAACAATTTATAAAAAAGAATATGATTACATGATCTACAATCCTATTAATACCATTCATTAGAAAATAATTTTAGAATTTTTTCTTTCCGAAGATTCTAGTGTAAGAGTGAACAATTATTGCAGCAAAGATCTAAAAGAGTTATATACCTAAAAGAGCTGAAGTTTACGAACTACATAGATCACTAGTTCAATGTAATGAGTTTTTCAATTGAACTAGTTCATTCACGAACGACACAACTCGAAGAACAGTAAAAAAAGTGTTTCATCTGTCAACTCGCGACATTCTTTTTTACTGATTTTTATATTTTTCCGTATCTCATTGAATAATATACGTGCCTGGCAGAGTTATCCTTGGATTGTGAAAAATCAGGTGGCAACACTGTGTATGCAATATTAATGGCAGCCAATGGCGTGCCAAGGTGGCCGCTTCTTTCGATAAAATCTTTAAACTTATCCTTCCTCTATTATTAGTTATTTTCACACTCGTAATATTGTTTGGGTAAAAACAACCCAAAATACACCTAAGTTTTTAAAAGCCGATCAATTGCCTTTTTTATTTAATTTAACACCTTTTATCTTATTCCGAACGTTTTCTTAAGAAGGATCCGTATACAGACCAGAGAACTGCAAAATCAACTTTTTTCTTGATTTAATCATACACAAAAATTCTTGTTCACATTTAATATTTCAACAAAATTTACTGTAGAATAAAATCAGCATCATGTTACTGAACGCGTAATTTAGATCAGTGTGGACCATATGTCGATTATGTTTACTGCAAATGTAATCACTCAACAAAAAGTCGGCGTTGAATAAATCAGAAAAAAGAACGCATATGAGTTTATTCATAATTACAACAAAATAGAAACACACATTAGGGTGGGACTTAAACCCGCTTTTTTAGAATTTTTATTAGTAATTCAATACTAAAAATATTCTTCTTTGTGAAATTAAAATATTTTTTTTGAAAAAAAATTTAGGTCGATATCTCAGACTTGCCTAATCCGGAAAAATTCAAATATTGACTAAATTTTTTTTCATCTATTTTGATTGGAAAATTAGGCAATATTTAACTTTAACCGGATTGGGAGAGCCTGAGATATCGACCTAAATTAAAAACAAGTAAGAGCGGCTAAATTCGGCTATGCCGAATCTTATATACCCTTCACCATGGTATTCTGAAGGAGATGAATACATCGTTGGAATCTACTACCTCATAGCTCTCCACAAACAAGCGGTATCCCCATTTATTTTTTCTTAAATGTCCAAAAATTTTAATCCAAAATAATATGTCATGTAAAATCTCAAATTTATATTTTTCCATATGTTTCAGCGCTTTTCTTGTCAAATTTGGCATTTTCTAGGCAAAAAAAAGTTGGCGACACTACTATTTATTTTTTATTTATATCATTCACAATAGTTGTGAAACGTATTTAACCTACGTATTTATCTTCACACTCTTATTAAACAAAGGGATTTTACTGGAAAAATTAGAGGTAGTCCTGGTTTTTTGCTAATATCTCAGCCATTTATTAACCGATCTGTCTGATTTTTAATAGCAAACAGAAATGGATCACATGTAACAGAAATAAAAAAGAATCAAGTCCTCATCATGTCTGGGTTCTTCGGAAAACCCATTTCAACACACAGACGGACAGACGGACAGACGGACAGACGGACATCGTTAAATCAACTTCGCTCTTCATTGGACCCAGAATATATATACTTTATAGGGTCTAAGATCAATATTGTAGAAGGAGATGAATACATCGTTGGAATCTACTACCTCATAGCTCTCCACAAACAAGCGGTATCCCCATTTATTTTTTCTTAAATGTCCAAAAATTTTAATCCAAAATAATATGTCATGTAAAATCTCAAATTTATATTTTTCCATATGTTTCAGCGCTTTTCTTGTCAAATTTGGCATTTTCTAGGCAAAAAAAAGTTGGCGACACTACTATTTATTTTTTATTTATATCATTCACAATAGTTGTGAAACGTATTTAACCTACGTATTTATCTTCACACTCTTATTAAACAAAGGGATTTTACTGGAAAAATTAGAGGTAGTCCTGGTTTTTTGCTAATATCTCAGCCATTTATTAACCGATCTGTCTGATTTTTAATAGCAAACAGAAATGGATCACATGTAACAGAAATAAAAAAGAATCAAGTCCTCATCATGTCTGGGTTCTTCGGAAAACCCATTTCAACACACAGACGGACAGACGGACAGACGGACAGACGGACATCGTTAAATCAACTTCGCTCTTCATAGGACCCAGAATATATATACTTTATAGGGTCTAAGATCAATATTGTAGAAATTACAAACGGAATGACAAACTTATATATACCCTTCCACCTATGGTGAAGGGTATAAAAATAAATTTCACAAAGAACAATATTTTTGGTATTACTAATAAAAATTCTAAAAAAACGGATTTGAGACCCACCCTTATATACATATAATATATATGTAGTGTTTCCACAAAATCATCCCCTTTTTATACCCTTCACCATAGGTGGAAGGGTATATATAAGTTTGTCATTCCGTTTGTAATTTCAACAATATTGATCTTAAAGTATATATATTCTGTGTCCTTATGAAGAGCGAAGTTGATTTAACGATGTCCGTCTGTCCGTCTGTGTGTTGAAATGGGTTTTCCGAAGAACCCAGACATGATGAGGACTTGATTCTTTTTTATTTCTGTTACATGTGATCCATTTCTGTTTGCTATTAAAAATCAGACAGATCGGTTAATAAATGGCTGAGATATTAGCAAAAAACCAGGACTACCTCTAATTTTTCCAGTAAAATCCCTTTGTTTAATATGTATGTAGAATTTTGAGCATAACAACACATCCATGTGTTAAAATTCTTTTCTTTCATCTCCACCTTTTATACACAAACAACACACATACAAAGATTTGTCATTTAAATAAAAACCAAACAAATCTCTAATTAACGAAGACTTTTATATATGTACCTCTATTGACGATGATTTTGTGTGAGCTTCAATAGCTCAGTTGTCTAGACGCTGTGTCACAAATACTTTTTTTTTCTCTAAGGCCGTGGGGTTCGAGGTTCAAATCTCGGTGAGGTCAATTCACTTTTTTTTTTGTACATTTTTTTTTTATTATTTTCTTAAGACTTTTTTTTTGCTTATTTTTGTTTTTTTTTTTAACATTTAATAATTAATTTATATAAAATTTTATATTAATAATTAAAATTCTTTTCTTTCATCTCCACCTTTTATACACAAACAACACACATATAAAGATTTGTCATTTAAATAAAAACTAAACAAAGCTCTAATGAACGAAGACTTTTATATATGTACCTCTATTGACGATGATTTTGTGTGAGCTTCAATAGCTCAGTTGTCTAGACGCTGTGTCACAAATACTTTTTTTTTTCTCTAAGGCCGTGGGGTTCGAGGTTCAAATCTCGGTGAGGTCAATTCACTTTTTTTTTGTACATTTTTTTTTATTATTTTCTTAAGACTTTTTTTTTGCTTATTTTTGTTTTTTTTTTTAACATTTAATAATTAATTTATATAAAATTTTATATTAATAATTAAAATTCTTTTCTTTCATCTCCACCTTTTATACACAAACTACACACATATAAAGATTTGTCATTTAAATAAAAACTAAACAAATCTCTAATGAACGAAGACTTTTATATATGTACCTCTATTGACGATGATTTTGTGTGAGCTTCAATAGCTCAGTTGTCTAGATGCTGTGTCACAAATACTTTTTTTTTTCTCTAAGGCCGTGGGGTTCGAGGTTCAAATCTCGGTGAGGTCAATTCACTTTTTTTTTACATTTTTTTTTTATTATTTTCTTAAGACTTTTTTTTTTTTTTTGCTTATTTTTGGTTTTTTTAACATTTAATAATTAATTTAAATAAAATTTTATATTAATAATTAAATAATCCATAAATAGGCTAAAAACATAAACATTTTTATAAAAACCCTCTGATACAAACAAAATACAAACGTTTTTATACCTTTTACCACAGGTGGAAGGGTCGCGGGTTCGTTAAGATTTTTTTTTTTTGTTTATTTTTTGTTTTTTTTTACATTTAATAATTAATTTAAATAAAATTTTATATTAATAATTAAATAATCCATAAATAGGCTAAAAACATCAAAATTTGTATAAAAACCCTCTGATACAAACAAAATACAAACGGTTTTATTTCTATTTTTTGCTCCGATTTAAAAGAATTTATAAAAAGATTTTTAAACCATTTTATTTCTCACATATTAAGAAAATTTTATACATAATTTACCTTTGAGTGCAACTATTTTAGGTCATAACTTATAATAATTTATAAAAAAAAAATTATAAACTATTTTCCTTCAAATTTTTAAAATTAAGCTAAAGAAATTACAAATATTTCTAATAAAAAAGCGAAATAAAATCCCAAATGCAAATTTGCCAGCTAAATCAAACTATTTTGTAGAAATAAAACACATGCAGTTCTAGTGATTTCTTTCAACGATTTGTTGAAATTCTTTTCTTTCACTTCTTCACCTTTTATACACAAACAACAAACACTATTCTAGAGCTGTATTATGACCTATGGATACGTCTTATATAGCAAAAGATCGAAAATCTTTAGTATAACATATTTGCTGAAAAACTCGGAAATATCGGTTCAGATACAAAAAAGTTATGCCCAAAACATACATTTTTTAAAAATACATATTTTCTGGAACCATAAATCTTCCCGAGTCCAAGTTTTATCTCCAAACTAAATGGTTAATTTCCTCTTAAAGGCGTCCGTATATAAACCTGTCCATTCCATATATTTCCATATATAAACTTCAGTTTTTTCCCAACCATGGTGAAGGGTATATAAGATTCGGCATAGCCGAATTTAGCCGCTCTTACTTGTTATAGATAAGAAACTATTTTGTTTTAATTATGAATACCCCGAACGAACAAGAATACACTGAATGGTATGAAAACAACCGTTGAAACCGTACGTTAGCGTTGAATAATATGAAATTGTTTTATATACATATATGCATTTCGTGTATAAATTAAAGCATTAGTTACATTTAGCAGGGTGGGACTTAAATCCGCTTTTTTAGAATTTTTATTAGTAATACAAATATTCTTCTTTGTGAAATATAAATATTTTTTTGGAAAAAAAATTTAGGTCGATATCTCAGGCTTGTCTAATCCGGAAAAATTTATATTGTCTAAATTTTTTTTCATCTATTTTGATTGGAAAATTAGCCAATATTTAACTTTAACCGGATTGGGCGAGCCTGAGATGTCGACCTAAATTAAAAAAAAATATTCACAGAGAACAATATTTTTGGTATTCCTACTAAAAATTCTAAAAAAACGTATTTTAGACCCACCCTAATATACATATAACGCTATGAAATATGTTTTTTTACAAGACCACCCCCCTTTTTATAGATAAGAAACTATTTTGTTTTAATTATGATTACATTCATACACGTTGTTTGTTGTTTTTTCTGATTTATTCTACATTAAAATAATTATTGTTGGCTCGAATGAACAGAATAAAACAATGGTTTAACAACGACCGATGATTATAAACCAGTGACAAAACAATTTGCAACAAATATGTGTGTTGGAGTATATTCAGCGTTTGAACGGAAACACAATTTATTCTTGTGTTGATTGCGTATGAACGTTTTGCAATCAGTAAATGCAGTTCTCTTATACAGACCAAAAACAGAGTTTAAGGAACATCGAAACTGATTCGAATCCGTTGAGATACCGTCAATGACGGACCGATATATCGGATGAAAGTACGCCAATGACGGTCCATTTACGTATTCGTACCGTTTTTTTCAATAAAAAGGGATTTATGTAAATGCCTAATTTTGAATAACAAATTGTAGTTTGTTTCCTAAAATTTATTTATAAAGATATTTAATAAAATAGCAAACCAACACTTTTACAAATTCAATTAAATGATATATTCATCTCCATCCATCACTGCCCATTAGACCGTACCTCAAAAAAAAAGTTCACCGTACACCCTCAAATATAAAGTATTTTAACAAGAAAATTTCGAAAATGTTTTTTTTTTTTTTTTGGCCGAACGTAGGGGTCGCCATTTTATATTTTTCTTTATATCTTCGCCATTTACCGTCGGATCTTAAAGTGTTGTATATCAGTGTTTTGTGTCTCGCGGAGACCGATGTTTTCCTCGAAGGAGCCATTGACCTCAAGTAACCCGTTCTAGTATTAACCCACCAGATCTCAGTTGCTACCACCTTAATGAACTACCCTAATATTTTAAAATGAAAGCTCGCAAAAAAGCAATAAACTTTTGCTAGGAAAGTATTCCAATAATTCCAGCGGAACTATTATTTTATTTTTTTTTAATTTTTTTTGTTGCCGAATGTAGGGCATTTTTAATTTTTTTGTCATATCTTCTGTATTTACAGTCGGATCTTAAAGGGTTATATATCAATGTTTTTGTCGCAATGATACCAATTTTTTACATCGAAAATCATTTACCTCAAGCACCCTTTTATACCACATAAAGGGTAAAACTTTAGGCATACGAACCATTGCAAAGGTCTCTGTAAATGGCGTTCCATTCTTACAATGACTCCATTTTTGTAGCCAGTGTTGGTAGGAGTTCCATCGCAACTAATAGCTATTAAGAAGTTCATATTGAAGTTCTCTTGACTCAAATAATACAGCCAACTTCAATCACGCCAAAATATGATCGATTAAAATTTGTGTTATTTTATAAGTGATCCACGGCACTCAGCATAATTTAACCAATTTTAGGTGGATCGCTCTGAAACATACACTTTATATAGAAAACTAAATTATCTAAAGAAAAGCGTATGAGTTTTTGGGTATATTAATTTTTGACAAAACAGCGAAGTGTTAAAGTCAAAATATCTATTTTTTATACTCGTAAAGAAACAGCTCTAAGTCAAAAAGTATTTGACCTATCAAAAACTCCTACGCGCATCCATAGATAATTTAGTTTTCCATATGCATTATAAATTTCAGAGAAATCCATAAAAAATTGATTAAGTAATGCTGCGTGCCGTGGACCTCTTTTGTAAATATACTATCATTTTGTAAAACTTTGTGTAAAACAAATATTTTTTTGTACTCCTTCATAAATCTTGTGAAAACCAATCTTTGTTAATACATCTCCGTAAATAAAGAAAATAAAAAAAGGAAGTTTTTATATATAGGCTTTTTACGTAGGTTTTACCCCTTATGTGGTATAAAAGGGTGCTTGAGGTAAATGATTTTTGATGTAAAAAATTGGTATCATTGCGACAAAAACATTGATATATAACCCTTTAAGATCCGACTGTAAATACAGAAGATATGACAAAAAAATTAAAAATGCCCTACATTCGGCAACAAAAAAAATTTAAAAAAAAATAAAATAATAGTTCCGCTGGAATTATTGGAATACTTTTCTAGCAAAAGTTTATTGCCTTTTTGCGAGCTTTCATTTTAAAATATTAAAGGAGTACAGTAAGGTGGTAGCAACTGAGATCTGGTGGGTTAATACTAGAACAGTTTACTTGAGGTCAATGGCTCCTTCGAGGAAAACATCGGTCTCCGCGAGACAAAAAACATTGATATACAACACTTTAAGATCCGACGGTAAATGGCGAAGATATAACGAAAAATATAAAATGGCGACCCCTACGTTCGGCCAAAAAAAAAAAAAAAACATTTTCGAAATTTTCTTGTTAAAATACTTTATATTTGAGGGTGTACGGTGAACTTTTTTTTGCCTGTAAGGTGGTACGGTCTACTGCCCATTGAATATCATGAAAAATAATACAAAATTTTAATTTAGGTTTTATTGGTGGCGTTTATGAAATGATGTAGCATACAACGCAAATTTGTACATTTTGTAACAGAATCTATTATAAAGTGGCACACAATGGCGCATAATTATAGTTAAAATAAAGTATACTTTAAGAAATCTAAAGTCGACTTTTCTTAAAAGTATACTTTAGGCATACTATAGACAAGTTTAAGTATACTTTAATCGCTAAAACTTGCTGAAGTTGACTCTATCTAATTTAACAACACACAACAGCTGTGAAACAAAATGAAACAAAGTTAAACAAAAATGTTTGATTGCAAATTATTAAAAGGAAAATTATATCAATAAGTACGATATTTTGCATAACATTTATTAAGTTAATAAGTTTTTATTAATAAAAATACACTTTTCAATCCTTTTTTTATAAAGTTTTTCCCTTACATTACATTTTGCAATTGCATATCTTTTATTTACACACTTTTCATTTTTTTCGACAAATATAAAATCAGCTGATCAATGTTGCCACCTGCTTCTTTTTTAGTACAAAATGTATGCGGGCATTTAATACATTTGATGTGATACCCATTTAAAGCCGGCTCAACTTAAAACTCGCTTTAATTCTGACTATAATAGCAAAATAGATAATAACAAGTTTTTAATTTAAAGTGCGGGACTATGATTACGGAACAATATTTTTATTTGCAAATTTGCGCACATAACCTTAAAACTTCTTTTAAATTTCATAAATGTTTACCTCATAGATATTTTTTAAATTTATTTTCGGTGTGAGATGTAAGAGAGCTTACTCAAAATATGCATTTGTTTTTCTAAACTCTAGCGCGCGACCCGTATAATGGTCACAGATGTTTTAATTGTTCGTTTTTGACACCAAAACGAATTCAAAAGCAGCGACAAAAACTAGGGAAAATCGAGAAAGTCCGTATTTGACGGTACAGAAACGGATGCACCAAAACGTTTTTTTTTCGAAAATTCAAATTTACTGTCCGTTAATGTTCCGTTTACGTACAAGCTTTGACGGATACGTATTAACGGTCCGTAGACGTATAGTAAAAGCAGGATTCTTGGGTATCTTTCCTCTACTATTAATTATTTCCACACTTGTAATATTTGTTGTTTTTAAATATTCTACTTTGTGTGGGTGTGAGCTGGCTAAATAAAATCTTAAATAAAGGGTGTCCCAAGAAGAACGCAATTTTTAAATCTGTTAACATTCGAAGTCTCATTGTTTGACATTTGAACAATTGTTATTGTTTGCTAGTAGAAGGTACGAGTTTAGTAAAAATGGAGCGCTACACGAATGAACAACGCATTCTCATTGTGAAATTGTTTTACCAAAATGGTGAAAGTTTTGCGGCTACAGTTCCAAATTGCGATCAATTTGGGGTCACAATAATGCTCCAAAAGAGTCAACTGTAAAGAGATTTATGGATAAATTTGCCGAAACTGGGTCTGTTAGTGATGTAAAGACAACAACGCGCCGTCGACCAGGTCGCTCGACCGAAAATGTCGCAGCTGTACGTGATGATGTCGCTCAAACTCCATCCACCTCAATTCGACACCGAGCTCAGCAAATTGGTGTCTCCAAATCCACTTTGCAGCGAATTTTGACGAAAGATTTGCATCTTCATGCATACAAAGTTCAATTGAATCAGGAACTGAAGCCAGCTGACCATGAGCGAAGGGAGTTCGTTAATTGGGTATTGGAGAGACAACATGAAAATGCTGATTTTGCCGATAAAATCATCTTCAGTGACGAGGCCCATTTTCATCTTGATGGCTTCGTCAATAGGCAGAATTGTCGCATTTGGGGTGAGGAAAATCCTCGAGTGATTCACGAGAAGCAAATGCATCCTCAACGTGTCACTGTGTGGTGTGGTTTTTGGGCTGGAGGAATCATTGGACCTTTTTTTTATGAAAATGAGGCAGGTCAAGCGCAAACAGTCAATGGTGTTCGGTATCGTGAAATGATAACCAGTTTTTTCTTGCTTATAATTGAAGAAATGAATGTGGAGGGCATGTGGTTTCAACAAGACGGCGCCACATGTCATACAGCCAGAGAAACAATTCAATTGCTGCATCAGTCATTTCCCGGTCGTGTTATTTCGCGTTTTGGAGATCAGAATTGGCCGCCTAGATCGTGCGATTTAACACCATTAGATTTTTTTCTTTGGGGTTTTTTGAAGTCGACGACGACTCAAGCCTTAAAAGAGGAAATTGGACGCTGCATTAATGAAATACCGCAGCATTAATGCAAAACGGTCATTGAAAATTTCATTAAAAGATCGCGTGCATGCCAGCAAAGCCGCGGCGGCCATCTGCACGATATATTGTTCCATACATAACCTCATTCTGTCTACTTTACGATATAATAAAGTTTCACGATTACATTCAGGTTTCGAAATTGCTATAAAATTTTAAAACCTTTTGTCAATTTGTATTTAGTTTAGAATTTATTAAGCTACCTCGCACAGGTCCTAAGTGAAATTATTTAGTTTGTATATTTTCTTTTAAAACAATAAAATATTTAATTAACAACTTAACATATTAGACTTTCAAAGTAGTTATAGTATTTAAAAAGTAAGATTATATAAAAATGTTCCCAAGTCTTGAAAAACAAAAATATTTGTCAGAAAAATATTTGAAATTTTGTTATTTGTAATTTGATAAAATATTATAAACAACAAAAGCTAACAAATAAATTATATGTCTGTTGGTTTAGGTAGAGCAGGGCACCCAATATAATGCTATATTTCACGTTCCGGTGAAGTACATATACGAAAACAGCTTTCGTAAAAAGGCTGCCCCCAAATGTCCAAATTATATTTGTTTACAAAAAATAAAGAACAGTCAAGTAAGTAGGGATAGTCGTTTTATTTGCAAGTATATATATAAAGCAGTGATAGCCAAGCCCCGAACGCACGCACACAAAGATATTATATGCTTGTGTGCGGTCGTAAACATAAACTGCGGTCACTGCCGAATTGTACACTGTGCAACAATGTATATACATATATAAAATTGAATGGATATATCTTTGTAAACTACTAACCCAATCTTCATGAAATTTTTACAGTATATTACAGTCGACTGGGAAGCACAAGTAGGCTATAGTGGGTCGAAATTGGACAAAGGGGCGTGGTACCTCCCATACAATTTTTTTTATATAAATTTTTTTGTTAATTTTTTTTTTGGTTTTCAAAATTTTTCATTTCATCTAGCAATTTTTGTCTTTCATTTTGACTTTCATTTCATCAAGCAATTTTTGTCTCTCATAATCTTTATATTTTTCATAATTAATATGGCATGACAAGTAATGCCGCCTTATATTAAATTTGTCGCATATTGCTAATTGCCTTGAACAAATATAACACTGCGGCTTCCCTTCACGATTTTCAAAAAAAAAAAACATCAATTCCCAAGAATTATTAAACATTGTTGCTCTGTGTTCTTTACGAATAAAAACAAAAACAAAGCCAAACAAGCGTGCGTGGTGTTTCTTTCATAAAGCTTCAGCAGAGACTGATGATAAACTGATGTTTTGAAACGAACAAAGTTGTTGTATACATGTGAATTGCCGACCGTGTTTGTGTGAAAAATACGATTATTGACTGCCTCGCGAGGCTATGGAGTGTCTATCACTGATATAAAGGAATAACGTTACTGGCTCACTAACTCACTCATTCAACATCGCCCTGCCCAAACCGCAAAAGCTATGATGCTGAAATTTGGTGTGCAGGTTCCCCCTCCGGGGTAGACATCCGCTAAGACGGGGTTTCTTGAAATTCCTTCAGGGAGGGGCAAAAACAGGGAAAGCTCCCTTCCACGGGCTGCCCAAACCCCAAATTGAAATATGTTTTCCTGGGAGTATGTGCTAACTCCTTTTTTAGGTGCATTTTAGAATTTTGTCCAGTGATGTAAAAATGGGGATTTAAAGAGCGCAAAGTCTCCCCCTTTACGACTTGCCCAAACCGTTGGACCTAGGAAGTTGAAATTCTGTATACAGGTTTCTTCTCCAGTGTAGATAACAGCTAAGACGGGAGTTTTGGAAAATACAACGTGGAGGGTTATAAAAGGGTAAAATCTTCCCCCTTGACGGCGTGCCAAAACCGTTGGACATGCGAAGTTGATGTTTTGTATGCAGGCTTTCTCCAGTGTAGATAACAGATAAGACGTGATTTTTGAAAAATCAAACGGGGAGGGGCAGAAAAGGGCTGGAAAGTTGAAATTGTGTGTATTGGTTCCACCAAAGGTGAAGACATCCACCCAGGTAGGATTTTTGTAAATTTCTACGGGAAGGGGCAAAAAGAAGGGAAAATCCACCCCTTAACGGCCTGCTCACACCGAAATAGCAAAATACCTGAAATCTTAAACATGTAATACCTGGATTATGGACTAACTCACTGATAAGCTACATTTTAGAATTTTAGCCAGGGACGTGGTAAAAATGGAGTTTAAAAGGATGAAATGTCTCCCCTTCAACAGCTTGGCGAAACCGCTGGACCTAGGAAGTTGAAATTTGATACGCAGGCTCCTTCTCCAGTGTAGATCTCAGCTAAGATGTTAGTTTTGGAAAATCCAACGGGGAGGGCAAAAATTTAGAAAATTCTTTCTCTTGAAGACTTGCGAAAGCCGCTAGAGCTGGGAAGTTAAAATTTGGCATAAAGTCTCCCCCGAATGGCCTGTCCAAACCGCTGAAACTAGAAAGTTAAAATTTTGTATGCAGATTCCTTCTTCAGTGTTGATAATAGACAAGACGTGACTTTTGGAAAATTTAACGCGGAGAGGCAAAAAAGCGAAAATTCTCCCCCTTGACGGTCTGCAAAAACCGCTTAAGCTGGGAAGTTAAAACTTGGTACATAGATTCCTCTTCCAATGTAAATGTGCAAATTTGAAAATGTGCATATGTGCAAATTTGCAAATGTTAAAATTTGCAAAAGTGCAAATGCGCAAATTCGCAAAAGTGCAAATTAGCAAAAGTGGAAATTTGAAAAGTGCAAATTTGCAAAAGTGAAAATGTGCATAGGTGCAAATGTGCAAATATGCAAAAGTTCAAATTTGCAAAAGTGAAAAGGTTCCCCCTCCAGCGTAGACATCCACTAAGGTGGGGTTTTTGGAAATTCCTTCGGAGTGGGGCAAAAAGGGGGAAAAACTTTTTCACGGTCTGCCCAAACTCCTATAGCTAGAAACCTGAAATTTGAAATATGCTTTTCTTGGAGTATGTGCTAACTCATCGATAGAGTCTTTCCCTTAACAGCCTGCACAAGTCGTTGGTCCTAGGAAGTTGAAATTTAGTTTGCAGGCACCATCTCCAGTGTAGATAACAGTTAAGATGTAATTTTTGGAAAATCCAATGGGAAGGGGCAGAAAAGGGAATATTCTTACCGTTGCCAAAACCGCTGGAGCTGGAAAGTTAAAATTTGTTGCAAAAGTTCCTCTTCCGGTGTAGACATTCACCTAGGTCGGATTTTTGGAAATGTGTACGGGGAGGGTCAAAAAGGTGAACAGTGTCCTCCCTCACCGATTTAGCCAGAAAGCTGAAATTTTAAATATGTGTTAACTGGAGTATGTGCTAACTTATTGATCAGCTACATTTTAGAATTTTAGCCAGGTACATGGTAAAAATGGAGGTTTAAAGGGAAAAATTTGAAATATATGTTGCCTAGAGTATGGGCTAACTCATTATTGAGGTACATCTTAGAATTTTGGTCTGGGACATGGTAAAAATTAAGGACTCCCGGAAATTGTCTGGAAACTCCGTATACCACCAGGTGTTAGCCCGGGCAACCATTTTCTACGCTAACAACGCAGCGGGCTTTGCCCGCTATGGTGTATATGGGTAAATATTTGCAAGGTAAAATTGCAAATTGGAAGGGGACAGAAATGCAATGGAAAGGGTACGAGTAAAATTAAAACACTAGACAAGGGGATTGAAATGGAATGAGTGAAATCGATACACTTGATAGGCAAAAAATAAAATGGAATGGGGAATGAGTGTAATTGAAACATTAGACATTAGATTCCATTGAAAATGGAATGGGAACGAGTGGAAATGAATCATTAGAGAAGGAGAAAAAATAGGACGTAAGAATGACTTAAAAAGAAGAAATTCAAAACTTTAAATTCAAACATCCAATTCAAAAAATGAAACAAATTTATTTAAATAGTAAAATATTTACCAAATAGAATAATATTTTCTTCTTAACATATTTCGATATTACCGATAACGAAGTATCGGGCTTTTAAGCTAGTAGACATATAAAAATAAAGCTTTTTTATAAAAAAAATTACCCATAAATGTAGACAAAATTGACCAAAAATGACAATTGAAATTAAAAGTAAATCCGAAACAAAAGAACACAATTTAAATTTAAATTCAAAAAATTATACATTAAATTCAAAAATTTGCAATTGATACTTAAAAAGATCAATTAAAAAATACCAAACGCAATTAAAAAAATTATTAAAATTCAACAAATTATTATTAAATTCAACAAATTAAATAAAAAATTATTAAAATTCAACAAATGTTTTTGAGTTTCAATTGATGCTTTTTAATTAGATTTGGAATAATTTAAAAAGTTTTTGAAACAATCTAATCGTTTTTGAAATGGTCTTTGGATTTGAGCAAAAATTTGGTTTTTGTCTTTTCAAAAATCTATGTGGTTCACGGTGTATTGGGGCTCAAATTTAGTCACTTTTTTAAATCGAAGACGTGTTTTTTGAATATTCGCGAAAAAACAAAAATGTTCCGTTTATTGCAATATTTCTGTATAGAAACAGCTTATTTCCCAAAGAATTATCTAAAAGTAGAAGATCTAACAGCATTTGATATTTTTAAATTGTAATTGCCATTTTTTTAAATTTCAAATGGCGAAATTAAAATTTTAAGTAATATTGTATAAATTTAAAATGTGACTGATTTACAAATTGCTATTATATATATATATATCAGTTTGTCATTCCGTTTGTAACATGTCTAAGACCACATAAAGTGTATTTATTCGTGATCCTTATGCGATATCGAGTCGATTTAGCGATGTCCGTCTGTCTGTCCGTCTGTTAAAATGGCGATCACGGCGCGAAGACGCACGTGATCACATTCTCCCGAGCAGTTTGCCATTGATGAGCAAAATCGGTTCAGCGGTTAAAAAGTTATAAGTGAAAATGTGAACGTACCTCTAAATTTTCCATACAAATTGGTGTATTTGGGTACAATTTTATAGTACACCAAAAAAACTTTGCTAATGGGTGCGATAAACTCATGCATTACCTTGTAATGTGTACTCCTTACCTATATCATTATTTTTAAATATAAAATCCTGAGTTACCGATAATTGGATACATAATGCATTACTTTGTAATGTATCATCATAATTCAACAAAATGTAATGAATTACCGATATTTGGTAATGGTTGCGATGCATTACTATGTAATGTATACTCCCTACCTTCAGCATTATTATGAAATAAAAGTTAATGAGTTACCAATAGTTGGTTAAATAGTGCATTACTTTGTAATGTATGCTCCTTACCTTCAGAATTATTTTGAAATATAAAGTAATAAGTTACCGATATTTGGGTACGTAATGCATTAAAATTTAACATAAAATAATGATTCTTAAAACTCATAAATTAATTGATATCATACGTAGCATAAAAATCAATATTTGTATCGCATCCCATCTATATTAGTTAAAAAATCTTAGCAATAAGTACAAAGCGTCGGCAGAATAACGGCACAAAATCGCTTATCGCCGAGCTTATATCATTCTTTTTGGTTTTTCTCATAATTTGTAATTTTTCCAATGCACTTATAAAGCAAGCAGGGTCAGTTCGTCGGTTAGGTCTGTATACGCAGCCAATTAGTACTTTTTTTCCTTCCGATACAACGTCAATTTCATCGCTTTCATTAGACACAATTAAAACTTGATCTTTAACTGTTTTTTACAAAAATTGCAACACCACCATCATGTGATTCACGATCCATTCTATATAAATTGTAACCATTTAAGTTAATGATGTTATCAGGATTTTTCGTTAAGCCAATTAAGTTACAATTTTTTAACCTTTTTTATCATATTTAGTACTTACCTTTTTGGAGTGTAATCAGAACAAATACTATAAATTTATAAATATTTTATTAATTATTTAAATTTTTTATTTACTAAAATAAAGAATAAAATTTACAAAAGGTACATTATTTTCAAAATTCAAACTTTAAACTAATTGAATGATTTGGTTATCATGTTTTCTTAATTTTTTCCAATTATTCAATATAAACTAACAATGTCAACCAATAAGAAACAAAGTTTTCACTTATTTATTACAATTACAATTATTTTTAGTTAGTAATATAATTGTATTATTTGATTTAAAATTATATACAAAAGTATTCGTATCCATAACTTACAACATATGAACATACACACATATTGTTATATAGTCAGACAAATATATTTGCATTATAGTGGTTTTCCACTGACCTGCATTTTACATCTTTCATCAATTTGCAAAGATCTTAACATCTTTCCATAAGAATTATACAGGCCAAAAATTCTACATCTGCAAAAGATGATCCTTTCTCATTTAGTTTCATCTTAAATATTTCGTTATTTTAAGTGTCAACTCTAAAAAAATGGCAAAAAAAATCTATTTTCTTTGTGCTATCACTAGCAAACTGACATTACAGAAAATAAACAAAACAAATGGCCTTCAATATTTCAATGTACTGCATTAAAATTCGGGTTTGTTCTTGAAAAGCAACAACTACCAAAATGATTAATGCTTTCTTTAAATCCATTTTTTAATATTTTTTATTTTTCACAAAAATTATGCGTCTTTTTCTTTTTGACAGCTGAATAAATTACACATGGAAGATAAAAGATGTTGCCAATATAAATTTATGTTTCACGCTTTCAACATCTTCCTTGCATTTCACAAAGATGTTGTGTAAAAAGCCTATTAGGGGTATAGTCAATGTTAAACTCTATCTCGAAATCTTGCAGATTTTTTTTATATTTTTTTGTAACTTTTGCTTTGTTTTAAACTATTTTTAACATTATTGGTTTTAATAGTGAAGTTTATATTTTATAGTTAATCTTTTTAATACTTATATGTATGAAAATGTATTTTTAGTCTGGTTCGAGATCATAGAAAATTTTTTTTAAATGAAAAATTTTTATTATTTTTATTTAGTAATCATGGAGAATACACAGAAAAAATTATTAGACACAAGCTGAATGGAGTGCATTTCCTGGTCCGCCACGACTTTCATCAACATTCTTCGTGCCGAAATGCCAATTTTAAATATCACTATTTAACTCACAAATCAACGGAAAAAGCTATTTATGCTAACATACAGTTGATTTTTATTATTGAGCTTAGATGAAATTTACTTACTATTTTTGTCCAAATTAGCTATTAGCTAATATTAAAGACATGTGTTTTTAAAATTGTTTAAATAATTATATATGTTTAAACAATTCTTTTTTAACCGTGCCAAGTTATATTTTAATAGTGAAGTTTATATTTTATAGTTGATCTTTTTAATACTTAGAACCAGAGATCATAGAACCATGAAATTAGTAATCATGGAGAATACACAGAAAAAGTTATTAGACACATTTTTGGTTTAAAGTATTCTTGATGATTTTGTAAACCAAATTTTAAACCAAAAACTATAACAAAATATTTTCTCAAAACCAACGAAAAGATTTCAAAGTTCATAGCAATTTTTATTACTATGATGTATTACATGAAGAGGTGTTATAATACAAAAATTAATTCATGTATCTTCTTAAATTAATCAGAGCAATTTTTTTCAAAAATACACTGCATATATTAAGTATGATAAATTAAGAGAAATTTTTGGCCTATGTAGGCTAAATTTTTTAAAAATATTTTTGTCCAAATTAGCTATTAGCTAATATTAAAGACATGTGTTTTTAAAATTGTTTAAATAATTATATATGTTTAAACAATTCTTTTTTAACCGTGCCAAGTTATATTTTAATAGTGAAGTTTATATTTTATAGTTGATCTTTTTAATACTTAGAACCAGAGATCATAGAACCATGAAATTAGTAATCATGGAGAATACACAGAAAAAGTTATTAGACACATTTTTGGTTTAAAGTATTCTTGATGATTTTGTAAACCAAATTTTAAACCAAAAACTATAACAAAATATTTTCTCAAAACCAACGAAAAGATTTCAAAGTTCATAGCAATTTTTATTACTATGATGTATTACATGAAGAGGTGTTATAATACAAAAATTAATTCATGTATCTTCTTAAATTAATCAGAGCAATTTTTTTCAAAAATACACTGCATATATTAAGTATGATAAATTAAGAGAAATTTTTGGCCTATGTAGGCTAAATTTTTTAAAAATAATTTTTTTAAAAATATTATGTCTATACGATATTGCAAAAATCCCATCCATTGTCTTGTAAAACTTGTACATGAAGGGACATTTTAACTGCAGTACGCTCAACCAAAAACAGTATTAAAATCAACTAAGATCCATATTAAATAGATGAATGGGTGATCACTATTCAGTTTACAAAACCCCTTCCGTTGCTTTAACAAATATTAAGAAGTGATATTGTTTTAACAAAATATTTTGTGTAAATAACTATATTCAATCAATGTGAAGAATTCGTTTGTGTTTTTGACCAATGCATTCTATTTAATTTAACGGTACAATATATTCAATTCAACACTATTATATAAATTTTTAATTTTATGTATTTACTTTTTTATATTTTATCTATTTCACCAATTTCTAAAAATAATAAACGTCTTTTGTAAGTAAACGTATTTAAAAAAATTTATGAATTTGATAAAATATACAAAATAATGAAACATGTAATAAAAATTATAGTGAAGTACTTAAACTTGGCTAATACCTTACACAACACATGAACATTTGAATATACAAAGCTTTATAAGTTTATTAAAAAATGACATATAAAGGTTGAAAAATGAAAAAGTACACTCTTATGATGTGAGCGGTCATTTTTTAAATGAAAAATAGAAATATTTATACTGTCAAAAAAAAGAAAACAATCATTAATATTTTTCAAAATATCGATTAGAAGTGTTAAAAGTGAATTGATTGATTTTTTAATTACCGCATTTTTTATGGAAATTGATAATATTTATGAATATATCGGTATATAAATTTCTCCAAAAAACAATACAACATAAATTTTGAAATATTATTTTTTAGAAACTTTTACATCAGATGATGATTTAGCAACTTAAGACATGACCGACAATTTGTTGGAAAAAGAATTGAACATTCTTTATGATGATTTGAGAATAGTGATGTTTTTGCTGCGTGCGGTTCGATGACAACCGATTTCGTCAAATGATGCGATGCAATACAGATCAGTTCCACCATCTTGTCTCACTTATAAGTTCTAGTGAGGAAAGAAAGTGGTGATTTTAAACTTGCTGTAGTTCTATACAGATCCCGGGAATTCAGGATATGGAGATGGGGTACTATACAAAATATAACAAAACGAGTATTTCAGGCGTTTCTAGAACTTAAAAAAATTTTTTTTTGGCCCGATAGACAAAAAAGCTCATATTGTGAAGTGAATTACCGCACTGTATTGGTTACGTAGATGGCAGAGAATTTAAATTGGTCGAAACACCTATTCATAACCCTTTGGATAATTTTTTTGATAGAACTCATTTTAAATTCTTTTTCTTAAAAAATGACGGTTAAATTGAACGAGAGAAAATAAATTTTGAAATATAAATATCACACATGATTTTTTAAACCATAGTTGTATAATTCAGGTTTTTACAAAAAGAGATGTAATTTTTCGTACTTTGACCTACAAATTAACGATTTTCTTAAAAGTGGCAACATCATTTCGTTTGACGTTTATAGTGGAAAATTACAACTTTATATCCAGTTTTTTTATGTTGTTAAAAATACAACTTTTGGTGGAAATTTTTTTTACTTGTGTTTGTTGTAACAAACGATGGATTTTTCCACTTTTCCAACTATTAAAAAAAACAGAAATGAATACCCTTATAAATAAAAATAAACGTATGACAAAAAATTACAATTATTTAAAGATAGAAAATAAAAAAAGAATCTATGACATTATTCAAAATGCATGATGCAAAATGCGTAATTTGACACGTAAAACTAATTAAAAAAATAAAATTTATATAATTGTAAAAATATATTAGAATTAAAAAAATGAAATTAATCACTAATAATTATAATTTTAATTTATTTGGTAACAAAACTTTTATATTAATTTATAATTTTACATCTTTGCACTAGTAAAATAATTTAATACAGCTACAATATTTTTTCAAATTAATGATAATATATACGAAATTAACTTTACACTTTTTTTTACATATTTATGTAAAATTAACAAATTGAATTTTGTTATTTCAACAAACAAAATATTTCCAAAATGACAATTGCTTCTAAAAGTATTTGTATCGAAGATAAAATGTGCACATTGATAAATTTGAATAAAAATTTAACAAAATTTTAATGTTGATTTCACTTGCAACTTTTGGCTCAGTGTATGTAGATTTTTAAAAGATAAATTAAAACGAGAAGGGAATTTTTTCTATTTTGGTTTTTATTGCTTAAAAAAGATCCTTTTATTAACTTCGTTGGGGACCACTAATACCCAACACAACCAATGTAATTCTCTTAGAAAGCCAAAAACCACTGTAATAAATTGCTTTTAATACATATAAGTTTTTGAATGTTGTCATATTTCGGAAACATTTCTTCTGAACGAATAAACCAAAAACGTCCAAAATCAAATATTTTTTATATTATTGATAGAATATTTTATACAGATTTCATATCTGGTTTTCTATTAGTTCTGGACCTTAATATGTGTTTTTTGTAGCTCGAAACTGAAACATTCACATACATATATGGACAACTGTGTTTGGAGTTTGAAATAATATTCTGGTTTTTAATCCGTTACCAGTGCGCAAATTGCATATTTATTCATATTCTTCATAATTTTTTAAAAATCCATACGGATAGGGGGCCATTTCGTAATTTTCTAAAATTCGTCAAATGTTATACCCAACATACATTCATAGCTGCATGCATACAATATAAATGTATTAAATTTTAATTTACATACAAATTGTTTGCTATGTTACATAACATACATGTTTGTTATGTACATATGCACTTACTTAAAATTTACTTACATACAATCATACATAAATATGTTTTCTTACGCGTGTATATGTCGTGTACTTGTAGATGTGGTAAGTACAATTTGATTTTATTGTATCCCTATGTATTTTAAAACGATATAATTTTATTACTATTAAATGTACATACGTTATTCTGTATGTAGTTACAAGTGTATTTTATCTCTTTATGTATTTAGATGTTATATATTACATAGTTTACATACCTTGGGATACAATTGCTTGTTAAGTTCGTATCTAATTACAATGGATGCTGTATATTTGCACATAAACAGTATTTTTCTCATGAGATCCTTAATGGAAAAATGTGTAATTATGAACAAATTTTTAAAATGTTATCAGAATAAATATTGTCATATTAAACTTAAATACTTTTTAAATTTAGTTTCCCAAAGTGTAAATAGTATAATATTATCTACAGTGGATCAAACAAACATGATTGAGTGTTCAAAACTTTTAGGTGGTGCTATAGACGAACAAACATCCAATAAAATAATGCATGCAATACAAAAAAAAAAAAAATACATGTAGTTACTCATTCGTCTAACGAAGAAAGTCTACATTACTATTTAATAAAATGAGACGTATAAGTGCTATTAAAACTGAAGTTAAAGTACGTAGTCGAGTATTCATATTTGCGCAAATTTTGCAGATCTTGCATGCAAATTCGCATATCTTGAATGCAAATTCGCATATCAATTTGTGCATGAGCGGATTTGTACTATAACTTCACACCAGATATTCACACCAGATACAGATATCACACATACAGATATTGCAAGTATGAAAAACATTTGCACTTCAAAATGTGAATTTGCAAACACTATTCCCGCATCTTGAAGGTTGAAGTGCATTTAGTAATTCACACATGCACATGTACAAATGCGGTTTGGTGCTTGCACATTACAGATCAAGATGTATATGTAAAAATGTGCATATTTAAAATTGCACATGGAGGGAACAAATTTAAAAATCACTGAAATTGAAAAAATTTCTTAAATTAAAAAATTGCTAAAAAATTTTACAATTAAAAAATATGTCACCAAAATCGTAAGAATCGCCAAAATTTAAAGTCACTAAAAAAAAATAAAATTAAAAAAAATTCGCTAATATTGAAAAAACCCTAAAATCAGAAGAAAAAATCCAAGGAAATAGAAAAAATCCTCAAAATTAAAAAAGTCCAAATTTACAAAAATTATAATATACAAATATTTTTATATTATAACAACATTGAAGAAATAGCAAACATTGAAGAAATAGCAAAAATTTAAAAATATTGCCAAAACTGAAAAAAATATTTTAAAAATTGGAGAAGTCGCTATAGTTGAAAAAAATTGTAAAATGTACAAATATTAAAAAAAAGTAAAAATCAGTGAAATTCGACCCAGACTAAAAAATTACAAAAATTATAAAAAAATTCCTTAAACTAATTGAGATAAATGAAAACGGACAAAGACTTTTGGCTGAGGAAATCATATTAAATGATCTGTGATAATAAATTCAAAAATTGCTTAGATAAAATATTAATCAAACATACCTCGAAAACTAAAAGCGGTAGAGGAAATACGACCACCAATACCCCGATACCGACACCAAATTTTAACCTCCATGGCTAGATTTTACGATAACATTTTTCTAAATCACTGAGTGTACTTTGTTTTTGTTTTGCATGTATTTAGTTATTGTATTTTTTTTCGTCTGAATCAAAACGTGATCTGGAAACAACACCGAAGTCATCTGTGAGAAAATAAATGGCCATATTTGAAGCCCTTCATGTTTCACTACCTTTCGTATCTCCTCTATCGCTCCAGAAAAAAATGATAGTCATTCTGTGGCTACGACTATAACTTCTTACATTGCATTCTAAACTTCAGTTAACATTTTTTATGAGTTTTTGGTTTTTTTATAAGGAACTCCCAAAAGAATTCATATGTTCATATTTCAAATGTAGTTATTTATAAATGTAGTTATTTATAAGCCCGATGCATATCTTAAAAAATCACTCTTCAATGCTTCTGAAGCATAAGTTATAGTATATTGTATATTTTATGAATCTAAAGCATTTATTCAAAATTTGTTTTCTGATTTTTTAAAATCATTTTGATGAACTTTTATAATTTTATTATTAAACCATTTTTTATAGTTTTGTTTAAAATTTCATGAAAATTGCAGTTTTGCCATTTTTAATAAAAGTTTTGAATAATCAAGAAAAACATATTTCCCTAATCTTTAATTGAAACAAGCTTATCCTGTCATTTGCATTTTTTTCAGGCTTAAGAATTTTATTTCGTATTGAGCTAGAGCCCGGAGATGTAAACTTGAGAAAGGGCCAGAGTCACCCAATATATGCAATCGGGTACCTTCTGTATAGAAGAGTTTCTATTAAAGAACCCCACAAGCGTTCAGGCCCCGTTCAATGTCATAACTGTCAAGAATTTGGTCTTACTAGGGCATATTGCAAGCTTCCATCAACAACCCTTTACTCAATACACCCGTCCAAACTCAAACCCTGTTAGAGATTATCAGTCTTATGCAAGTGTTGTGAACCCTAAAGCACTACCACAGGCTCAAAATGTTAATTTTAGTAGACTCGAAGCTACTATTGATTCTCTTGTGCAAACTATAAACAACTTTACGAACTCTATGAACAACATGATGCAGGAGATGATACGAATGCAATCTACTTTATTGCAGGCTGTGTTAGGCAAACCATGAACTGTCTAAAAATATGATATTGGAACGCGAACGGCATTCGCGAGCATAAGGACGAAATCGATTATTTTATCAGAAACAAGAAAATAGATATAATGCTTGTTTCTGAAACTTATTTAACCCCTCGTAGCTCTTTTTCAATCCGAGGATACACGTTGTATGATACAAAAGAACCCAGAAGCAGAGCATGTGGTGGCTCAGGCATATTAATTAAACCTCGATTAAAGCATTATCCTATGTGTGATTTTTGCGAAGATTATCTTCAAGCTACTACAATATGTGTAGAGGAGTTTGATATGAACCTAGTAATCTCATCAGTTTATGCTCCCCCGAAATTTAAGATATCTAAAAATCAGTTTACATCTTTTTTTAACTCACGCCTCATTACCCCGAGAGGCCGTGTTTTGGATGGATTTTGGAATATCAAGAAATATCGCAAGGAACTTATTTTGTGTAAAATCATCCCTGGAACTCTCCTCCGATCACACACCCACTATTGTTACACTTTTTAACACCCGTGAAATAGTATCCCCATCTGGTGATTTAGAGCTAACAGGTAAAGGAACAAATTGGCTCAAATTTAAAAAATTTATCAGTACTCATTGCTCGGAAAACATATCTCTAAGAACACCAGATGAAATCGACCTTTTGCTTAAGAATTTCGAATCTAATCTCAAACAAGCTGCTCGACTTGCTACTAAACCTTGCCGACAATTCAGACAAGAACCAGTTCTTTCTGTTGATGTCGAACGACTCTTGAATGAAAAAAGAAGAGCTCGTAAAGAGTGTCAACTGCACAGATCTCCACAACTCAAAGCTCGATTGAATGAAAGCACAAGAAATTTACGTAAATTACTTGAATCACGGAGAACAAACTCACTAAATAGATTCTTAGAAAATCTCGAGCCTACAGCCAAATCAGACTACTCGTTATGGCGTGCAACCAAGAATTTAAAAAGGCCTGTCTTATGTAAGCCTCCTTTGCGAAAACCAAACGGAGGTTGGGCGAGAAATGATACTGAAAAAGGAGATCTGTTTGTTAATCACTTAAGAAATGTATTCACGCCAAATGATTCAAGTGTTATAGTTTAGTTGCGAAAGGTCGAAAAGGCAATTTTTGATTTAAGCCCCAAAAAAGCATTTGGCATTGATAATATCAGTAATAAAATGCTTTTGGAGTTACCCCGGATAGCTGTTCAAATAATTTTGTTTATTTTTAATGCTATATTACGCCCTCGTTAAAATGATACCCAAGCCAGGTAAAGATCCCACGAAAGTTGAATCGTATAGGCCTATCAGTCTGTTATCAAATCTATCCAAACTTTTCGAAAAGCTACTAGTGAATCGATTAAATGTAGCTGTTGCTGAAAACAATTTAATACCCGCACACCAGTTTGGTTTCAGAAAGAAACATGGCACAATTGAGCAGGTTCACAGACTGGTAAGTGAAATCAGAAAGGCTCATGAAGAGAAGGAATACTGTTCTGCACTTTTCATTGATGTCTCACAAGCTTTTGATAAAGTTTGGCATGAAGGACTACTCTTTAAAATCAAGAATATATTGCCATCTAATACACACAATTTACTCGAAAGCTATATAACAAATCGAAAATTTATAGTTAAGGAAAGCGATTTTATAAGCACTCTACAAAATATACATGCCCGTGTTCCACAAGGTAGTATATTGGGACCACTTTTGTATATCCTTTATACCTCGGACATGCCAACGAATAGTGACACACATACTTCCACATTTGCCGATGATACGGCGATCCTAAGTTGCCACAGTAACCCACTCGAGGCTTCTCGAATTTTACAGCATCACGTTTGTCAATTAGAAGAGTGGCTAAATTAGTGGTAAATAAAGGTGAATGAACAGAAATGTGTTCATATTACTTTTACGTTAAGAAGAGAAACTTGCCCTTTAATCCGAATAAATAATCAAAACATACCCCAACATACAAGTGTCAAATATTTAGGCATTCATCTTGATCGTCAACTCACGTGGAAGAATCATATAGATGCAAAATTAACTCAGATGAAATTAAAAATCATTGAAATCAATTGGTAAATCGGAAGAACTCCAGACTCAGCCTCGATTGTAAATTATTGCTGTACAACTCGATAATAAAACCTATATGGTGTTATGGAATTCAACTCTGGGCAACGGCCTCCCATTCTAATGTTCAGAGAATTCAAAGAAAGCAGAACAACATTTTACGATTAATAACAGGCGCTCCCTGGTATGTAAGAAATTCAAATATACACTCAGATTTGAATGTTCCTCTAGCTAAAGATGAGGCCGTGAAATCTACCCAAAGCTATGTAGGTTATCTGGAGACTCATCCAAATGAACTAGCACGAAATCTACTTGGAAATCGCGGCCACCACCGTCTGAGAAGGAGGACCTTTTAAGATTTGTAATACTTATTGTTAGTTCACTATTTTTAAGTGAAGATTCAATAAATAAATGAATTCGAAAAAAACACCATTTTCAGTTTCAGAAATTACAAAAATAATTTTAAAATTGTGTAAAAATGCTTTAAATATATCCCAAATGATTTTAAAATTATGTAACAATTATTTCAAATTGCCTAAAGAAGTTTTAAAATTATCCAAAAATTTTTTAAAATTATTCACAAATATTTTAAAATTGTTAAAAAATTTTTCAAAATTATACAAACATTTTTTAAATTATCAAAAAATATTTTAAATTTTTCCAAAAATATTTTAAAATTTTTGAAAAATGTTTCAAAGTTGCCCAAATATGCTTTTTCACTTATATTTGTTCTAATATAGAGTATTTTTGTATCAATGCATAAAGTTCGCTTCTTTAAACTTTTTTTTCTGCATTCTTCTGAATTAAATTTTCATCAGAGCTTAAATACTACAAAGTATATGAACATTTTCCACTCATGCATCAGAATATCAAAACATTGTATTGTATAATAATAATTATCATTGCTTACTTAGAGTAAAGTACTAGTAATGCTAGGATTAAACTTTTCATTGATTCCAAAGTATCTTTAGTACTGAGTTTCCTCTTCAAAGCAGTTCTTTTTCACAACTTCAAAAATGTGATTTTGAATAAAATTAACATTTTTCAGATTTACGACGGGTAACTTATTTTAAAAACATGCAAGGTTAAATAATTACCGCAGATATTTACATATAAATTTTCAATTTATAACTATGGTTAAGTAATAAACTTTAGTTTTTTGGAAACAAGTTATCAGTTTTGAGTGATTTGTATCAATTCTTAACTTACAATTTCCCAGATATTAAATTCTTAAAATCGTAGATATCAATACAAAAAGAAAAAACTTATTATAGTGAAAATTGCAAGTAATTCGAAGGCCCGTATGCTCCGATTACTGAATGCCGTTATAATTTAACCAACAGTCAAACTCAATCAATAGCAAAATCAAAAGATCTCACGCAATAAAAAGGGATTATTAAAAAAAGACACCCCTATGTAAAAATCATTTGTTCCGATACAAATTTTACAACACCGGAGTCCAAATTACTACTTCTTTTTCTCTTCTTTAGCCACTTTTTTTTTTGCTGGGATGTCATAGATGTCAGCTTAAAATATTGACGTACGACGCGTCGTCGTGCGGTCCGTACCGGGTGTGCAAATCCAAAAACATCGACTCGCCAACGATCTCAAGAACTCGGTCCCAAGGCCCAAAATTGGTTTCGTTTTTTCCTATATGGAAAAAATCTTTGAACCTCTGTAAAAGAATCAAATAACGATATTACTTAAAACAAATATATATACATACGTTGAAACCTCGTATTTTTTTATCAGATTTGTGTCATAAATGATATATACTGCACCCCAGCAACAACATGATAATGATAGGTCATTGCTGTGTAGATTGTTATGTAATGATAGGTCGTTACCTTTTACATTACTTTAAAATACAAAATAATGACATACAAATTAGAGCGACTCACTTTGTATGGAGAGAAAAAAAGTAAAAAAATGCCTCCTGTAAATGTGCCTTAATTTGTTTTATGATGGTTCCCAAAATATTTTGTGTCTAGCGGCAGCCGTTCATGAGCTGGACCGTTTTTTTTTTTGTAAGTCGCTCTAATGCAGTGGTTCCCACTAAGTTTTGCTTCACGGACCCCTTGAGATATTTTAACTAACTCACAGACCCCCAAATTTTTTGCCAAATATTAATAAAAATGTAAAATTACCGAAACAAACAAAAATATATTTATTATTTTATATAAAAAAAAAGAAAACTTTACGAAACAAAAAATGTAATATATATATACAGTGGCAAGCAGACGCGAGTGCATGTTCACGATACTGACTTTCGTCATCCATAAAAACAAAATCATACAAGCAAATCAAAAAAAAATTTAATTTTATATTTATTATTATTTTATTCTTAACAAATAGTAGTAAAGCAACAATAATGAAATAGATGATTTCAAAGAGTTTGAAAAGAGTTTGTCAATTACTATCATATCTAAAATAAATTGTTGATGTTAAAATATCCGCAGAAATTGAAAATAGTGTTGTATGACCGAGAAGGGCTGTTCTTCACGTACCGTTTCCGATAGGCTTGGTATTAGTCAATCGGCGGTGATCGCAGCTCAAAAGAGAGGAAATTGTGATTCCCAAATCGCAAGTCAAAGGTCGCAAAAAATTATTAACGGTCTCAGATGCTCGACTAATGATGTCCAAAATGAGAAAAAACAAGCTGCTAACACCAAAGGGTGCTTCTCTGGCAATTAACAAATATGTAAGCAAATGGACTACCAGCAGATCGCTGTTAAAAATGCAAAAAACTAATGCAAACCTGCATTGTCCGATAAGAATGTGAAAGCGCGCTTGAAATTTGCAAGGGAGCACAGAAATTGCACCATTGATGATTGGAAACGTGTTATCTGGTCTGATGAGTCCAAGTTAAACCGTTTTCAGTAAGATGGAAAGCAATACTGCTGGTTTAGAGCAGCGGAAACGTGTTCAAACATACCATGTGAAGCAAACTGTTAAACATGCCAAACCGCGCAAATCAAGTTATTTCTAATAACGGTCTATGGACCAAATATTGAAATTAGGTTAGTTATTAATTTTCTTGAAAAGTGCAAAATTGAGTTTATGCGGGTTATTTTCGTTTTTTTTCAAACTCTGAATTCATCTCATTTATTATTGTTTCTTTACTCATATTTGTTACGAATAAAATAATAAAGATAAAGTTATAATTTTTTTTTTAATGCTTGTATGGTTTTGTTTCTGTGGAGACAAAAGTCATTGTCGTGAACATTCACTTTTGCTCTCACTGTATATTTTTATTTAAAAACCCATTAAGAGATTATTTTTAGGTTTTTGAACTTAAATAAAAACCCATTTATTTTTTTTTTAAATTATGCAATAAAAAATTAATAAATATAACAAAATCAACAAAAATGAACATAACAATTCAAAATAAATGAATCCATACAAAAAAGTAATTAAAAAAAATAAAATATATTAAAAAATAACAAAAATATATAACACATAGTACTCAATAAGGTACACAATAAGGTACACAAACCCGTTTTTTTGCTTAATAAGATCTGTAATATTTGGAGATATTTCAGATAGTGCACACCTAATATCGCTTTCAACATCCAAACGCGATCGGTACCTTTATCAAGTAAAATTTTCTTTAAGAAATCGACAAGAATAATTATTTAAATTATAAAAAATATTTAAAATATTTACATTTTAAACTCAAAAATTTAAGTTCATTATTCAATGCTATTTCTCATAGAAAAGCTTTTAAATATTACATTTATTTAAAAATGAATTATACAGCAGATAACTTTCAATTTTGTTGCATTTTTTCAAAACAAATTAATAAATATAATAATAAAAAACAACTTACTGTAATTCATTATTTTGGGTGTACATATAAGTACTTCTTTCACCCTTTATCAGTAAGTCATTATTTTGTTGTTTAAAGTAGTAAAAAAAGTAACGACCTACCATTACATGGTAATCTACACAGTAACGACCTGTCATTATCATGTTTTTGCTGGGTATTTTTTATAATTTCAAATACAAATTATTCTTATCAATTTCTTTAAGTAAGAAAATTTTACTTGAGGTCTACTATTATTTTGCTAAGGGTAACTACTTACATTACTATTGTCATTATCATTATTTTGTTGTTTAAAGTAGTAAAAAAAGTAACGACCTACCATTACATGGTAATCTACACAGTAACGACCTGTCATTATCATGTTTTTGCTGGGTATTTTTTATAATTTCAAATACAAATTATTCTTATCAATTTCTTTAAGTAAGAAAATTTTACTTGAGGTCTACTATTATTTTGCTAAGGGTAACTACTTACATTACTATTGTCGATAAACACATATTTCTTCACTGTTAGTAATCATGCTTGTAACTCATTATTCTCGAGACGGTAATAACCACCTATGAATTTTGGGACAGCGCGAACAAAAGTAAATAAGCGAGTAAATAGCCTGGTAACTAGTAAAACCCTTTCTGTGCTATTTTCTTCCTTAGTTACTTGGTAATATCTGTTTTTGGTGGATAAACATGTACAAAAAATATGATTGATAATTTTACAGTGATTTAAGTAGAAAATTGTATCAAATTGTAAGCACAAAGCCCGCTAAAATGATACATTTTACGAGATGGTGGCATTTTGATGTCCTAATTTGATTAAGCGTTATATGCTGACCTTAAGCTTTTTTAAACTTTTCAATCAATCAATCAGAAGCAATACTCTGGAAATGGTTCCTTAATAAGTAGTGTTGCTTTCCTTAAAAAGGGGATCAAGGATATATGAAAGCAGGTTTTATTTCTTACTGCTTACTTCAAAGAAAATTTTTTTACTTTAACTAAGCGAATATGTTGGATTTTAAAAGATAAAATATCCAGTTAATAAATTTCAATTAAAAAAAATAAAAAAATATTATGACCGAGTTTCTAGGAATTAGATTATCTTCAAATTTATTTTAACGCAGTTTGTAATTGGAATATCGCTTTTGAAATTAGGCTTATTTTTTATTTTAATAAAAAACCAAAATTCCACGCGAAAAAAGTTGTTCCAACAATTTTAAGTTAACAAAGCTGGACATGACTGACAAATTTCATTTTAACTAAACCCAGTTTAACTGGCATTCAAAAAATTTCGGCATAATACATATACATATGTAGATTAAAGTTTTTAAGAATCTGGGGTTTGATTTTTTACTGATTTTAATTCAGAAGTATTTATTTTTTTATTTTGTTTTGGTTTATCTAATTTAAATTTCTTTTTGGTTTTTGTTGAAGATGTTCGTTTAGTGATTTTGTTTCGATTTAACAGATTCCACTATATATTATAACATATAATTGAATGAAATTAAATTGACATCTAATACAAATTCAATTTCCAAAAATAGTACTGCTAACGCACTTGTAACGAAAAAACATTGGTCTCCTAAGATAATTTTTTGTACAGTGGGCTATTTCTACATGGGCGATTTTTATTATAAATTTGTGAAAAATTAGGCTTTTTTAGATTTTTTATCTTACTTCAAAGCTTATAAATTGCCAAATAACAACTGATTTTTCGTATTTTTTTAAATGATTTAAATAAAAAATCGTTAATTTTTTTAAATGTCTTTCACTTATAGTGTTATTTTAAAGTTTTTGAATTAAGCTCCTTATCATTCGCATTCTCCAGATATTGTCAACAATATAGACTATAAATTCCAACAGGCAATGTGCATAAAAATCCATTTCGCGTGCGCAAAAAAATAAATTTCGGAATATGCATTTCGAAATAAATGCAAGCTTTTTGGCCTGGTATTATTTTTAAATAAAAATGATATATGTAAAACGACACACATTACTGTACAGTAGGGTGGAGCGAAGTCGAAATTTTTTAGATTCTAATGTTATACCATTGTAAACAAGTTGTGGAAGATATTCCAAATAGGGGAAACAAAAGTTTTAAAATCGCTTAATATCCTTCGTCTTCGACAAACGTTCAAAATTACCAAGTTTTCAAAAATCGCCTACATTTCTAACAGTTAATTTATATCGCGTGATATATCGCTTTTAGTAAATTTTGTTTGATCGTTTGAATGAAAATCATGTTTTTAATCGTTGCTTAAATTTTTTTTTTAATAAAATCTTAAATGATTTTCCTTCACTCTGGCAAAATCTGCCAGTTCATCTCGAATTTGTTTCCGTATACATTGAATATATAGCTTCACATACCACCATTACAGTTGGGTTCTTCAAATATAATTTTTTTGGTGTTGACCCTTATCGGCATTCGATACATTATTTGTTATAAATTTGCAAACGTTGAACATGAATATGCTAACAAAATTAAATAAATTGATAGGTTTTTGGAATATGGCAACTAGAATTTTTCAAATAACTATATGGCTTATAATATTGAAAAAATTTACTGATAGCGACTGTGATATGATGACCCGCTTTAACCAACCTTTATTTATTTTAATAAAAGGTAGCTTTATGCAGATTCTGCCAGTGTCAAGGAAAAACTTTCGGATTAAAAATAATTTTGAGCAACTATCAATTACACGATTTTTTCTGAAAAGAAAATTGTTGTCAAATTTGAAAACTTTTAAATCGATTTCAAAAATCGTGTTCATAGTACCAAAATTAACTAAAAACGATGTCTCACGCGATATAAATTAGGCTATTGTCTAAACTTCGATTGCTTGTCGGAGACGGAAGACATTAACTGATTTTAAAAATTTCATTTTTAACGATTTGGAATAGTTTCTCACAACTTTTCCGCATAGTACCATAGTAAATAAGTTTGATATATACATTTCGACTAAAGGCGTACGTTCGTAGTTAAGTCCGCTATATACAAGAGTTTGTGGCTGCATAATATTAATAACACTAAATATAAAGTACGTTTTTTCTTTAACTTTTCTTGTTTCATTTTTTTATTTTTAATTTTATGGCAGCTATAATTAAAATAATACTGAAAATTGCAATTTTTGACTCCATTTCTTAAACTTTATTTTCAAGATCACAAAACTCTCGCGAAAAATAGTCATAACAAAAACAGCTGTTATGAACTATTGTAGGTTATGTCAGATGAAACTAAAAACGTAAGTGTAAAAGCAAAAATTATAAACCGTCTGAAAATTGAAAATTTTGACAGACATGCGCAATTACAGATGGATCGTGCAGCTGACAAAGCCACTGTAAAATACATAGTGTGTAAAACCACCTTTAGTAACTATATGTGTATGTTGTATCTGGATTATTTACATATATGGTATACATTGGGTTCCATTGACTTATAAATACTTTATTAGATATCTATTTACATTACCGGAAGCTCGTCCATATTTAAAAGCAATATGTTTGTTCACTTATTAGTTGTTAACATGGTGGCTGCTACATTTACAATATATCATTCGAAGAGTTTTCACTTCACCTTTATGACCGGTGTTGCTGTAGTCAATTTATAGTTGATTTATAGATGCCATTTTAATTGTTTGATAAATGTCTTTTTTTATTTACCGCTATATTTTCTACCTGTATACATTACACCATGTCATCACAATACTTGATTCCATTGTACTACTAACTGTTCCAGAACAATCACTTCAAATTGTACACTATTCTCAGTTATTTGTTTTTTTCGTCTCATTTTTTATTCGTCCTTTATCGATTGAGAGAGAGTACTTTAAAGAACATTTTTAAAGTGGGTCTGAATTTATTGTGCCGCTACAATTACTGGATTTTTGTAAAGACGGAGAATATGTCTTAGCTGTGGCAGTATTTGTGGTGTACTTTTGTACGTTTTGATTATTTTTGAAATTTTGTCATCCGTAATAGAATTGTGAATTTACAGCTACACCAGTTGATAATGTACGTGGCGCAAGACCATCGCATGTTGATTTCGAAAATGCTGTTAATGATTGCTGTAAAACATGTCGTGGTGGTGGAGATGCACTAGAAGCTGTAACCGTATTTGTCTCTTTTACTCGCCTCAGTGTTGCAGATGTTAAGCCGTTATTGCTAGTTTCTTGTATTGGCATCGATTGTTGCTGCTGCTGATATTGTTGGCATAGGTATGTTTCTACATTTGACATTGATGTTGGTGGCCTCTGTAATATATTTTCACTATTCAGTATATATCCAGATCGTATTGGCGCTGCTGTGTATTGTCCCAATGATGCTATGGGAACCGCAGTTCCTTTATTGTGGCAATTGCATGAATATAAAAAGAACAAAGAATATTTTTTTGAATACATAAGATTGTATGACATTAATAGAAAACACTTCAATACGAAAAATATGTTTAGTTTAAGATATAGTAGACTGGCAATAATCATTTTTACTTAACCCTGATTAGATAACGTTATTTTATATTTCATAACATCAGCATAGAAAACGTACGTCTCGCAGACGTACGTTATCTAAGCAGGGTTAATGTCAATGGAAAATGGAAGTCATTACGTTTATTAACATCCCTTGTATTTTAATTAGGGAGAAATTTCACTACTATCGATATATATTATGTATACAATGCCATATTTTCCGATTTGTTATCAAACATATTGTATTAATAATTACGGTTATCATACATATTAATCTTTACGAATTGAACCACACCGCATGCCTTCTGTTTAAGTTTAACTTTTTATAAAGTTAAGCCTGGATTAGTCAGACGTACGTTTACGTCTATTATAGATATAGATCGGGAAATTTGTCTAAAAGCAACATGAATTAAAGATCAACTAAAGATATATACATATTTTACATTCATTACTATATTCAGTGGCAAGCACAGGGGGCCCGCTCCCCCTTCGAAATTATTTCAAAAATACAATTTTTTTATTATGTTTGGTATACTTACCTAAAAAATAGCTTGTATTATTTTTGTTTCCAATTGATTTTCTTTGCAAGACCAATTGATTATTTGCTAGTCCAATTGGGTTTTACCAGATTTCAGTGAAATTTTCTGAAACTTGTGCAGAAAGGAGAAAAATTTGTTTTGAAATCAGGAAAACTTGTTTGGGCTGGCTTAAAAAATCTAAACTAAATTCAGGATTCCAAATTTATATTAAATTTTAAAAAATTTTCAAATAAATTTTGTCAATTTGTATTTAGTTTACAAGTTATTTAGCTACCTCGCACAGGTCCTAAATGGAATTATTTAATTTGTATATTTTCTTTTAAAAAAATAAAATTCGTGATTCCAATTGTATAACCTTTTTAATTAAATATCTGAGATTCAATACCACATTAAGTCTTAACTGGAATCCCCAAAATTTCAGAATTATGAGTTTATTTTTATATCAAAACATATGTATTTAAAATTGAAAGTACTTAATTAACAACTTAACTTATATAGACTTTCAAAGTAGTTAAAAAGTAAGAATTTATAAAATACTGTCAAGTCTTGGAAATTCTTGGCTTTTCTCTTTTTAATGTGTTTTTTATTTCATAGTTGACCTTTTTATACATATATTATATGTATGAAAATGTATTTTTAGTCTGGTTCGAGATTATAGATTTTTTTTTTCAAATGAAAAAATTTCTTATTTTTTATTTAGTAATCATGGAGAATTCACAAAAAAATAATTTCATTATAACTTTCATCAACATTCTTCTCGCCCTTGAAATTTCTAATTGTAAATATCTATATTTAACTCACAAATCAGAGGGAAAAGCTATTTATGCTAACATCCAGTTGATTTTTTTTATTGAGTTAGATGAAATTTACTTTTTATTTTTCACCAGTTGATTTTGTTCTCAACACAAAATATCTCAAAATAGTACCAAAAAGAATAAAAACAAAAGAAATGTTGGAATTACTATATGGAATATTTTATTTAAATATATGGACAATGGAACTAGATCTTAACAGTATGAATGTTGAAACAAGAAGAAACTATATACTTTTTTTTCTACGGAAATAAGTATCTATGACGTTTTTAACTGATTTGACATTTAATTGAGGCTTTAATGCAGAAAAGAGATAGAAAGCTAATTTTTATAACTTTGTATCCTTAACAGCATTCAGCTTTCATTTGTAAAAAGTATCTAGGAATCAATGGGGATAAATGGCGAAAGTTTATCAGACTTTTGACATTAACATTACCTCCCGCCTTGCAGTATATATGCAAACAAAATTTTATGATGAATGCCATAGATCCAAATTTTTCTGTTAAGACTAATACTTATACTAAATAGATTAGAAAAATAATATTAAGAATTAAATTTTATCAATTCATTGTGGTTTTATTCATTGTAATATTAATGGAAAATTGTTTCTTTAAATATTTAATACAATTCATTGGATAAATTTATATAAATCAGTGCGTTTGCTTTTGCTTATGAATTTGATAGTGCGTGGATACGTGCTAGGTTTATAAAGTTTAAGTAGAACAGGCGCCATAGATCGTCCAACCGAATATAGTGCTTTGGGCTGCTGGAAGCTCGGTCCTGGAAATCACCCCTTCGCAAATAACCTTCGGATAAAGGTCCACCCCTATAACTATATCGATGCCAGCAGACTCGTAAAATTTTGAGTCAGCTAAAAATAAATCTTTAAAATTTCGCTTAAATGACTCTGGCAATGACTGGGCCGGCGTTTTTATAGTAAGTCGGTTATCAACTCGAAAGGTTCCATCGATTTTAGAGCCAGAATCAAATCTTGATTTCAACGTTAATAAACAAATCGTTTCATCCTGAAGGGTTAAAGTTGCAAGGTCGAGTTTTTTTACTAGCGTTCCAGAAATTCTACTGACCGAAGAAGCAGAATCCAATATGCATCGTGTATGATGATTCTTAGAATCGACTTTAACGAGCACTGTCGGAAGAAGTATTTGGGTATTTTGACGTAAAATAGCGGTAAGTGAATGTGATTTTGCTATAGAAGCATAAGAAGGATCAAGAATTTAAGAACGAGCCTTTCAAGATGTAGTGGGTGAAGAATTAGATCGTGAACGTGAAGAGGAAGTCGAAGAATCTTTAATTAATCTGGGATTTATATGTAGGAGAGTGTGATGGAACTTTTTGCACGTTTTGCAACCATGTTTGGTGAAGCAAGTTCCTTGGGAGTGGTCATGTGCCAGACAGTTCGAACAATACTTATGAAGTTGGACCGTATGAATACGCTCCTTGACATTCATCGCCAGGAATTTTCTGCAAGTTCGAAGTGGATGGGGTCCCTTACAAATGCGACTAGGAAGGAGTTGTACTTATATGGAAGGCTTGATGGTTTTTTATGGCGTCGACGACGAGATTGTTGAGCACTTATTCCACTAGATGTTTCTTTAGGCATTATGATCTTCAAAAGGAGTTTACGAAAACAAATAAGCTAAGATTCGAAGGGTAGAACGACTAATTTGTAATGGTTTCTCGTTGCGTGAACACATCAGCCACCCTTACGCGATTATCTGACTTATTCCACTAGATGTTTCTTTAGGCATTATGATCTTCAAAAGGAGTTTACGAAAACAAATAAGCTAAGATTCGAAGGGTAGAACGACTAATTTGTAATGGTTTCTCGTTGCGTGAACACATCAGCCACCCTTACGCGATTATCTGACCCGAAATAAGCTTTATACACTCTGCCAAGACGCCAGAAGGTTGGAGGAAGATTTTCATCCTTGATGACCACGAGTGAGTTTTCTTTAAGGTTATCTTCTGGTTTTTGCCATTTAATGCGCTTTTGGAGTTCTTTAAGGTATTCAGTTTTCCAACGAGAACAGAAATGTTGAAGGACGGATTTTATTTTTTGCCAACGATTTCTAATTGACATAAGGGGTTCATCTATTTGAGGATCTATAGGAGCTAAAATTGGGGAACCAATAATAAATTGTCCTGGAGTTAAAGCCGAAAGATCTGAGGGGTCTTGGGACATTGAAGACAAAGGACGAGAATTAAGGCAAGATTCTATTTTGGACAGAAGTGTCGAAAATTCTTCAAATGTATATTTAAAATTACCGGTGACTTTTCGAAAATGGACTTTAAAAATCTTGACACCTGCCTCCCATAGTCCACCCATATGTGGTCCTCCTGGAGGTATAAAGTGCCAAGTTACGTTCTGATGGGAGTAATTAGCCGTTATAGCTTGGTGAGAAGCTTGGATAAATTCTCGTGCAAGGATTTTAGATGCACCAACAAAGGTTGTACCGTAATCTGAGTGTAAATGGAGAGGACATCCTCGTCGAGAAACAAAACGACTAAAGGCGGCGAGAAATGCAGGTGTAGATAAATCGGAAGTAGGTTCGAGATGTATAGCTTTGGTAGAAAAACAAACAAAGACACATACGTAGCCTTTAGAGATACGACACGCTCCACCAGAATAGCTTTTGATATCGAAAGAACCTGCAAAATCGAGTCCAGTATGGGTAAATGGATGATAAAACTGCACCCTTTCTGGGGGCAGTGCTGCCATAAGTTGTGTTTGACATGTTTTCTTGTAAATGACACAAGCTTTACATTTGTGAATGGTTGACTTTATAAGATTTTTTATTTTTGGAATCCAATATTGGGACCTAATGAGTCGGTGAACAAGCTGATTACCTCCATGGAGGCTGATATCATGAACAAATTGAACTAAAAGTCGGAAATATTGACAACTATAGGGAAGAAGTATTGGATGTTTTTCATTAAACGAAAGTCCGGGTGAGGATTCGAGCCTGCCACATGAGCGAATCGTACCCTCTTCATCTAGAAATGGGTTGAGGCTCAACAAAGAGCTAGATGTTGATTGCTTAGAAGAAAGGGCCTTATATTCATTCGGATACCAAACCTTTTGATACATAGTAATGACTCGGTTTCGAACAGCCAAAATCTCAGAGCTTGTTATTACGTTGGATTCTCTTGAAAATTTTTATCGGTATTTTGGGCGGGTGCGAAAATAAAATCTATACATGTAGGATATAACACGCATTGCTTGGGAGAAAGAAGAAAATCTTTCTAACAGATCATCAAAATTACTAAAATAAGTAAAATGAACTTTAATGGATTTTTTTTTTCCAAATTTGTTTCACTCGAAATGCGTGAATTAGAATTAGAAAACATAATGTTTAGACTCTTAAGCCATTTTGGCCCATGCCACCATAATTCGTTGTCCATTAAATCTTGCGGAGGAGCCCACGGCTAGCTAAGTCAGCAGGATTATTTTCGGAAGTCACATGATACCAATGTTGGAGATCAATTATCTATGTTATCTTCGAGAACCTATTTTTTAACATCTAATCCTGGAAGTAGATTATCGACCATTTCAGCAAGGAGAACAGCTCCACAAAGCTCTAATCGCGGAGTGTATAAGGTCTTAACTGGAGATACTTTCGTTTAAGAAGACACCAAGTGAGTGAATACGGAATCACGATGCACTATTCGGATATATGCTTTTTGGATGCATCGCAAAATCCATGGAATTGGACTTCCGAATTTGGAGTAAACTCAATCCAGCGTGGGATACGAATTTCATTGATATATGAGTAATTCGATTGGAACGTTTTCCATTCAGAAAGAGAATCGGGAGAGAGGATATCATCCTAACCTGTGCCTTCTACCCATATTTTCTGCATGATAATCTTTGCTTGAATAACGCAAGGAGACAGCCAGCCGGCAGGATCGAACAATTGGGCGATCTGAGACAAAACTTCCCGTTTAGTAAACCTTGATAATTCCGGAAAAGGTTTTGCTGCAAAGTAGAATGAGTCCGATCGCGCGTTCCAACGGATACCCAATGTTTTTGCTGTGCTGCTATCATCGAAATCCAAAAACTCTTTATTTAATGAATGATCAGGAGGTAGATCTAAAAGAACGTCTTTCGAATTTTCTGTCCATTTTCTCAAGGAAAATCCTGCTGATTTTAGAGCCAGGATTAGCTCGTTTCTAGCTTCTATAGCATCCAGAATCGAATAAGCTCCAACTAGTGCGTCATCAACGTACATAGAGTGTCGAAGAATATTGCTGGCGAGTGGATATGTGGACTGAACATCATTAATAAAAGAGCACCTGCGCTGTGTATAAGCAGAAACAAAACCACCAAGGCCGGAAACATCCCAGGGTTTCGTTCGTCTCTTTGGAAACTTCACGAGCTTGGAAAAATTTTCGGAAATAACAGATCCCTCCGAAGCAAGGTCGATAAAAGCGCGTGCCCTATATTTCTTACCCAGATGGCATACGTCAACGATAGCTGTCCCTAGCAAAACACCCCTAGTGTTTCGGGTGAAGAAAGTTTGAACAACTCCACCTCCCGAATTTCCAGTGGACTGTATATTAGAGGATTTTGAAGTTGCGGGAAATGGAGGGGAGTTTGGATTCAATTTCGAATTGGTGTTTGTACCAGGTGGCTTAATTGTGGTATTGCCATTTCCATCCCCGGAATCTTTATGGAGCAAAGTATGGTGACGCTTTTGGCAGGTGAAACAACTGTGTTTGCTATTGCAATTTTTCACAGTGTGTGCCTTTGAAAAATAGTTTATACAAAGGTTCTGCCCTTTTATCTCGCTAAGTCTTTGAGATTGTTTCATTTTCAAGAACCGAGGACCGAGGAATGATATGGAATTCTTTCGGGCATAATGGACACTTTGGATCTTTGATTTCAAGTTTTTGAAAAACCGGAAGTTTGGGAAGCACTTTTAATTTTAAGATTTGCCGAATTAGTTTTCCTGGAATCACGGGACTCAGCTACCGACTCTAACGTTCTACTACGATCGGTCAAGAAAGCATCCATTGTGGACCACTTTTGAAGTTTGGTTTTGTCGAATATGCTTTGTTCCCATAAGTTAAGAGTGGCTTCTGGTAACCGATCATTACAAATAAGAACAAACAGTGGTTCCCAACTGACAACGTCGATACCATATAAGCGGAGAGCCGTTATAATGGCGTTAATATCGCGTAGGAGGTGTCGTAGTTTGGTTGCCGACTCAGAATCAATGGAAGGGAGACTCAATAAAGTTCTTATTTGCCGATGCACTAAGACTTTTTCATTATCGAAGCGCATACAAAGGCTTTTCCAAGCCTCGTCAAAGCCCTTATTGGTTAAAGGAGCTTTTGCGACGATATCGCGTGCTTCTCCTGACGTTTTATTTATCAAATGTAGAAGTTTTTCTATCGGACTGACTTGATTTCGCATGGAGGCAGATGAAAGTGGTTTGAGTCTGAAGTTTTGGAAGGAGTAAGGGATTCAACAGTTAATGTGTTATCTGGAGTGGAAACCTTAAAAGCCGACTCTGATCTCCGAGCATCAGAAAGTTCCGACAATTTCGCTAAACAATTGCAATATGTAATGTATGTGCTTCGATATTTTGCCTTGAAAGACTCAAGATCAGTATGATCATTGTAATTCTCGCCATCATTTTCAGCATTTAGCTCGCTCTCAACATCGAAAAGAAATTTTTCGTATGCGGATTTAATACGAGACCATGTGGTCTTGATTTCATGTTTATGTAGTTCGATGGCATGAAGAGTGCTGACTGGAAATTTGTTATCATTCAAGTCAGCTTCAAACTTAACTAAACTATCTACCAAACGGATAAAATGTTCTAACAACATTTGAATGGATTGAAGAATGTTTAAATGGAACGAAATAAATTAAAGTTTAAACTTTACGAAGTGTGGATAAAACTTTAAGTTCTAGAAAGAAACTTGTTTCAGTTGAGAGAAAAAAAACTCAAAATTGAAAACGGTGTATTTATTTTAAAAATTTACATTACAAAATAAATCTGTAAAAGTTACTGAAAAATTATGATTTTAACAAAAAGTCTGCAAATTTTGTACCAGAAACTTTGCTAATTTAAGAAAAAAATTTATAAAAAAGGAATTAGTAAATTTTTCTAATTTTCTAAAAGGAGAAAATTAGTTAAATATTATATTAAAAATCAGTAACGAAAATTAAAACAGATTTAGAATTTGTAAACAGGAATTTGAAAATCCGAAAAAAAAAACACTTTTGATCAAAATGTATATGTTTTTATACAGTAAAAAAACTTTAAAATTTGAATAGAATGGAGAAAATTTCTATTTACAAACCGAGAAAATAAATCACAAATCAAACAAGAAATTCTTGTCAATTCGCACCATGAATATCAATGAAATATTAAACTTTTATCGTTTAATTATCTGCAAAAGCAATTTATCAAAAGATCTCTATTGACGAGAAACACAAAAGGAAATAAATTAGAAATGATTAATCGTCGTGGATTCGGCACACAATTAAAAAATAAGTGAAATAATAAAGTTATCAAACATTAATTTCATTAAACTTTCCTTGAGCTGTTAAAAAATACAGTCAGCTGTTTTACTCGTAGAATACGTATGGATATACCCTTAAAGTATCTTTTAGAAACCCAAAAAAACAGTAAAGTTCAATGAACTTGGAAAAATTTGGAAGTTATTTTGGAAAATTCCAGAATATTGGAAATATTATGTTTTGTAATGGGAAGGAAAGAAACAAGAACAGCTGTTATTTGAAATACCAAAAATTACACCCAATCTTTATGTCAGTAATACCCCAGACCATAAAATTTCAACTGATCTGAAGTATAACTTAGTGACGGATTAAAATACCTTTTCTTCTTTTCATTGGTTTTCTTATTATAACTGACGGTAAAAATTTAATGTAAAATAAAAAAAAATGTTTTATAAGCTACCAAATAAAAAATAGAATATTCAAAAAGATATTTTCCTCTTTTACCGCTGTTCAAATAGATCTCACTGAAATATTTATTTCGAGTAAACTTATTCCTCTTTTATTCAAGATCTCTATGTAATTTTTCCTTAACCAACCTAGGAAACTTGAAGAGACTGTGCTTGAAAATAAAGAAAAACTGAGAAATTTCACAAACAAAATTTAAATTCCTACGTTTGCTGACGGAATTTGTAGGGTGTAATTTAAAACATGCAAAGTAGCCTAGAAGATATATTTGTTTTTTTTTTTTGTATTTGACTAGTTTGTGGGTTTCAGTGCAATTGCCATTAGCCACCCAGCAAACAATGATTATCTGTATCAGAAAATTAAATTTTTTTTATTTTCCTTTTCAGTTAAAAGATTTCTATTACGAAAATCGGGTTTTCCTCTTCTATTATTAAAATATATCCCAACGAAGTATTGTTTTGGTCTTGAACAAAGAAAAATCTATTAAACTAGCTTTTATTTGTATGACCGATTGTAGAAATGATTTCAAATTTGGTATATTATTTCCTTTTATTAAGCGCCAGTATCTTACTACAAGTATAATTTTAATTGTGTAAGGTAAATGAAGCTTCCTTTTATTTAAAGGAAAGTTTTTCGTACAAAAATGTATGCTGTTATGTCGCCAAAAAATATAAAATAAATTAAACTCTCTCGAGTGGCAAAAAAACACAAAATGGAATACATCAGTTATGTGTTTTAAGAGAAATTAGAGATAATAATGTTTGAAAAGTAGGATAATTGAAAAGAGTAGCTTAGTTGAAAAACGATTATCGAGGGGAACAAACACTTTTCTCTCTTCCATTAAAGAGAAGATCATTAGGCCATTAAAAGAGTCGAAATTAAGAGAAAGTAGATGAAAAATAGTATTGAGAAAGGTTTTATGGAAAACGAATTAAGAACGCTGTAAGAAATAAGGGGAAAATGCATAGATCCTATCATGCAAAAGGAATTTTTAAAATTTGCGCAATATGGACAATGCCGACACCCTTTTGGATAATTTTATTTCAAAATTTTTCCACAAACTTACCGAACAATTATAGTGTTTAAATATAAAGCTCGTGCATTAAACGTCTACCCCCGTGGCAAATTTCTTGACAAGTGGTCGTCTTAATGTATATCACTTTCCTTTTATATATATATATATGTATTATATTTTATTTTATTCTATTTTTTTTTTATTTTAATTTCGAATTTAACCTTATAGAATCTCACTTTACTATTTTTATGTATTAATTTCTTTATGTCCTCAATTATTATATAAATATTCCAAATAAAAATAGCACGTATGTTGAAAAAAAATATTATGCGACAACCGTTGTAATTGCTCTGCACTATCAAACTAGTATTCGAAAATAAAATAAGCAAAATCAAACGACCTGTATTTAATTTTGTTTTTGATGATGCAATTTCCAATGTTGTTGGAATTGTAAATGAGTCAATGTGGTAGGATCAACCTATGAATACTCAGAGTATGGAATCTGGTTCGATTGGACCAAAATGTTATCTCACAATTAGGTGAATGTGGATGTGTGGAAGAATTCCTGGATAATAGATGGAGAAACCTCTGAGCCGAAACAAAATCACCAGTTGATTTTGTTCTCAACACAAAATATCCCAAAATAGTACCAAAAAGAATAAAACAAAAGAAATGTTGGAATTACTATATGGAATATTTTATTTAAATATATGGACAATGGAACTAGATCTTACCAGTATGAATGTTAAAACAAGAAGAAACTATATACTTTTTTTTCTACGGAAATAAGTATCTATGACGTTTTTAACTGATTTGATATTTAGTTGAGGCTTTAATGCAGAAAAGTGATAGAAAGCTAATTTTTATAACTTTGTATCCTTAACAGCATTCAGCTTTGATTTGTAAAAAGTATCTAGGAATCAATGGGGATAATTTGGGGATTAATGGCGAAAGTTTATCAGACTTTTGACATTAACACTATCATTTACCATTTTTTTCAGTTTCATTTATTTTTTTCATTTGTTTAAATTTTAGTAAAAATTTATCCACAAAACAGAAATTTGTGGTTTATTTATGTCCGTTACAGTTGCTTCAAATTTTAGTTTTGTTTGCTGTCTGTTTCAAAAATAAATATTCAAAAAATTTCAATTTGTTTTTTATTTAAATTGGTTGTATATATACAAAATTTTTCAATACAAATTACAAGAACTTCATAAACACACATACATATACAAACACTTTAAAACAAAAACAGCCTTATGTATAATGATTTATTAGCCACAGTTTATACATACACAGCGTACAACGAGCTGCCAACTAGAATATCGGTTAGCCTTAGCAGCTTCTTGGCAAAATGTTCATGTATAATGAACTTTTAACGGCTTCTATCTTTTAATAGATCAACTCTGAAAATTAATGATGCAGTGTGGCATCACAGTGATGTTGCTCATCCTTGATTTTGACATTTCTTTTTTCCCTACATAACAAAATAAATTTCATAAATTGTAATTAAATTCACAAAAGTGCATTCAATTTAAGTAAATTATAATTTTAAATTAAATGTCAACCATGGAAAAGCCAAAAAGATCGGCGAATTGGCAACAGGATGAAGAGGTAAGTAATAAAGTGTATTTTTATGCTATTCGAATAACCCACAAACATTTTAGGATTTGTTGTCTAAACTTGCTTTGGACAAGTTGGAAATCATTGAGGATGCACGAATCGACACTAACACAATTAAAAAGAAGAAAGAGAGGCATGGAGTAGCATTCATCAACTGTTTAATCAGGTTTCTGCGCACAGCAGAACGCTGGATCAAATCCAAAACCAGTGGCACAAAACAAAGTCTTTTGCAAAGACAAATAATTCTGCTTTTATCAGACAAACAAAGCAAACAGGTGGAGGCCCTGCTCCTAAGCCTTTTAGTAGCGTGGAAGAGGAGCTGGTTTCAAGACAACCCAAGCATTTCGAAATAGATTTTAATGTATAGGACAGCAATTCGCAAGTGAACTAAACATCCACACAAGAAATTGATTTTAGTTTTCAAGAAGGTGATACTCCAATAAAGGAAAAAAAGTTACCATTAACTTTTAAAAGGAAAAGGAGAAGCATGAACTGAAGGAAAAGAAGAAGCATGAAAAGAAGAAGCATGAATAAAGCTAAACTAAACTATCCAAAAAGTCTTAAGTTTCCATTTTTTTATTTCCGCACACAAAAATTTTACTTTTTCTTTTGTTTATGAAAAAAATTTGACACTGAACAGCTGTTTTTCACAAGTTGGCATATATTTGGCAACTGACTAACAAGAGTTTAGCCGTTTGCTATACAGAGTATTATAATTCAACTCTATGCTAACTTCATCATTATACAAAGTGTTTATGGATTCATATGCATACACACATTTTGTATTGTACGAGTATATTAAAAAAAACAAAAAATACAAAAATGGAAATAATTTCAAATAAATAAAAAAAACATTTATTTTTTAAGGATTGGTAGGAAAAATTTTGACATTTATTTTAACTGATTATATCATTTGTTTCTTACGGATGTGTCAGTTGATTAATCAACATTTAAAAATAAATAACAAATGACATTTAATTTAAATGAAAATTAAGTAGACCGGTTTTTAAATGAAATATCATTTCTTTTAAATGATATTTTCAGTTAATTTAACATACAAACTTTTTTAAGTGTATATAAAATATAATACAAAATTGCCCAAAAATGACTATTGAAATTAAAAAAATCCGAAATAAAGAACACAATTTAAATTAAAAAAATTACTGAGCGCCCCGGTAGGCTAGTTGGTAGCGTGCTAGCTTATCAGTGCGGGGGTTGTGTGTTCGATTCTCACCAGAGGTTCTGGTCTGTTTTCGCTACAACGAGCCGATAGCCTTCATTGCTAATGCTCGGTTAGGGTATTAAGATATAATTTGGAATTATATGTTTAATAAAATAAATAATAATAATAATAAAATTACAAATAACATAAAATCCAAAAATTCGCAATTGATATTTAAAAAGATCAATTAAAATTAAAAAATACCAAACGCAGTTAAAAAAATTATTGAAATTGAACAAATATTTATTTAATTTGGTGATTTTGAATTTCAATGATGCTTTATAAAACATATTTGGAGCCATTCCAAAATTTTTTGAAACAATCTAACCGTTTTTGAAATGGTCTTTGGATTTGAGTAAAAATTTGCACGTGGCTATTTCACGTTCCTAGTTCTAGTTCAACGTTCACGTTCAACGTAAGGCTTTCTGCATTGGCTCGAATGTCTGTATAACGTGAAGAGGTAGACCCATGCAAATTTGTTGACAGTGTTATGTCGAAAAGTTGTCGCATTAATTTTTAAGTCCAATAATAAATGTATGCATTATATCTCAATCAATGTGATAAATTAATTTTAAATAAACATTTTATATCAATTTAAAAACTGTAAATTTTGTTTTAAAAGCTTCAAATAGGTAAAAAAAATTAAGGTTACCAGCTCTTAAAAAAAAATGTTAGAAAATATATTTTGCCTCTCCCCACGAAACAAAATCCAGGCCACGCCACTGCCTATAGTTAAGCACTAAACTTAAGTTATTTGGGATAAGCTAGCAAGCCTCAATAAGAATAATGAAAACAGAAAATCTTGTATTTTCTATATTTTTTCATATGCAGTGAACACATAAACAACTTATATTTGATTTAAGTAAACATCTCGCAGGGGATTACGAAAAAACTTTGTTAATAATATTCGGACCAATCGGCTTCGGAAACGTTTATATGTTTGAAAAGTTATATAGTTCCCATTAAATATTAAGTGTGACTAAGTACAATCTTTTAAACGAATTATTTGTAGATTTCTTTGATTAACTTTTTAAACTGAATTTTGAAAAACTTCAAATTTTAATGCTTTCAATAATATCCCTGCGGGAAAAAGGGGCCAGTTGGGAATTGAGACCTGCCCCGTGATAAGTGAAAACTGGACCTGTACCGAAAATTATATCAGGAGATAAGTGAAAAGATATGTTCCCTGGGGTTAGTTGTGTGACACGTTCTTTTAGACCAGTCCTGTGACATGCCACTGAGGGCAATTGGCCCCCACCTAGGACAAGCACATGTTAAAGTGACCAGTCATTTCACAATGAACCGGTAAATTGACGTGTCCTGGGATAGGTCCTTTTCCCGCAGGGTAGCAATAGATACTTAAGGACTTAAGCCGATTCATTTTTTATAAATTTTAAATGCCAATTTGTTGCCAATTTATTTCGGGCGGTTACGACAACTGTCCTTATATTAAATTTTATTTTAAGAAAATTTTTATTTTTAGATTTTTTCGATATCGAACCTGGTCATTCAGATTCATAATTTACACTCTTGCTTAGGTCACAACAACTAATTTTAGATTTATTTGATATATTTGCTACTTAAACATTTGATTTTTTTTTTTTAACTAAAAAATATTATTTTATATTAAATATTTGCCTTTTCTTGAATTTGAGCTCGGAAATTTGGAGTACTAAGCAACCTCTCTACCCAATACCACAATCACTTACAAATGATGATGGCTAATTTGGAATAGTTTGTTGGGAAAACAAATATAGTATAAAATTTGTTTGTCAATGCCAATCATAAGTGGTGACCATAATATATACAATCCAAAGTTCGGATTCGGTTCTACTGAAACCCTAATTTAATTGTGTATTTGATCAGCTTACTGTTTATTTCTAGTTACTAATTTTGAATATCGACAATATTTTAATAAATTTGATAGATTGTACTAATTTTCTAGTACATTCACTAAATAAATGGTTGATTCTACTGGCTACAATTAATTATTTTTATAGTTGATTAGAGATACCAATAATTGGATAATATGATTGGGTTTTAGTTCCTTTTCCCTCTTTTTAATTTCCAATATAATATTTTAGCTATATTAATGGATTACAGGTTCTTCTAAACAAAATTACTTCCTTACAAATAAATGTTAATTGTTTTGATCGACTTGTAAACAATCTTTTCTCTGGATGCATTTTCTAAAGAGATAACTATATAATTATAATTTTGCTAGCTTAAGCAAATGTGCGAATACATGTAATCAAATGTGTATGACTAGATTGTACTTAACAAACTTTTCGTTAAGTTTCGTCAAGTGTTATTTGCTTAGGCAAACAGCGAAACTGACCGCACTTTACTTAAGGAATCATGTGTTTTTAAAAAACAGTTTATGAAAAAAAAAACAAATTGCAATGTACGCGGAAAATATTTTTATAGAAAATTTAATTGAAAATGTTAGAAAACAAACGTGCATGTGACAAAAGGGGTGGGTTTTTTATTTGTTTTTCGATTGAGATGCAAGCACTGTTGCATTTTTTAGTACTTTTTTATTTATGTTTCATTTGTTTCTTTAAATTATTTAAAATTAATATAGATTTACTTGTTAATCGTAAAATATTTATAACTTGTACACATTAAATAATATTTTTCGAAAAGATACATATATTTTGGAAATATAAGAAGAAAACAGTTTCTGCAAAAGTACAAATGTTTGTAACTAAGTGTAGTAAGTATTTAAGTTTACAAAGTACATTGTAGCCACCCAAAAGTCCTTAATAAGTTGATTTAGCATTTGAAAGGCTTTTCGATAATTTTTGACAGTGGCTTAAGTTAACAAAAGTATAATATAGTTAGCCCTTAAAATATGCACTCTCTAATTAAAGGGTTATGCATTGAACACATAGACGACTGCGGCTACACGACTACAGCCTGTCAAAAATACACACGTTTATATGAAAACTATTATTTTGACACCAACACAGCTACGCGGCACACGACGACTTTTGCCGCTGTAGCGAACTAAGCATAATTTCTATTTTGGTTGGCTACAAAATAAAAATAGTGTTTACAATATAACAAAATATGTAAAACGAATTAGTGCTAGATATTTTACTATCATTCTATATTTTACGTTTTTTTTTTTCATCACTCTTACCTAACTCTCAAAGATTTGTATATATAATTGTCGGTGTTTACTATTGTTGAAAAGATATTTATTATCGCTTATATCTGAAATGTTTGGAATAATTTTTGGTGGTGGTTTTGGTTCATAATGTTCGTTGGCAACATTGTTATTAATATTGTCTACATCAAGGGCTGCAAACATGTTGTCGCTAGTACTTGATATTTCATTCTTGTTGGAAATTTTTGAAACATTGTATGTCTAACTAATTCTGGTGATCGATTTTGTCGTCGTTCTGTTTTTAGCGATTGTCTGCCAGACAACATCCCTTACATCAGTTGAATCGCCGCTATTATCCATTCTGAAGTAGCAGCAATGAATTAGTAAACCAACTTATTAATCCCGATTTTTTTCTTCTAAATATATTTTTATATTTTTTCATAAAGGAATAAAAAATAACACATACGATTTAAATTCCTTGTTAACAACTTTATTTTATCAAAAAAAACTTTCACGATCAAACTTTTAGAAAGAATATAATTTACTATTGAGTATATATATTTTACTATTGAGTGTCAGAAACACACTACAAGAAATTCAACAGGCTACAGCAAAAAGTACATAATTTTTTATAGAGTATTTTTCTCGCTCTATCAGAAATTCAACATGGTACAGAGTTCAGCGGCAACATTTTTAAATGTGAAGGCAACATTTTCGAAGTTGCTAAAGTGTTGATAAACATTAAATTTGGTGTATAAAGTGCTGCCACATAAACAGTGTAATTTTTTATCTTAGTTTTTGGGATTCTTAACTGTTTACCAGTTTTTTCATGAAAACAATTTTTTTTCAAATTATTGCATTTTTTATAGGTTTTTAGTTATATGTTGCAACAATTAATAGCATATTTATTCTCTTTATTATATATTTTTACCATAGAAATGGGAAATAATGGATATGAATAGACATAGTTGGTCAATGTGTGTACACACTTTAATACTTTTCATGTCACAATGTTATGTTTGAATTCGTAACTATTTTTTAACACAATTGCAAATTTTTGTTGTATTTTTTTACTTTATTAGACATTGTTTAAGCCAAAAACCTTAATTTTGGTTATTAATTCAACGGTACCCCTTTGGTACCTTCTGACCCCAAATGGGTTCATTAATATGTTAGCATCTGTGTTGTACTCCCTTAATTTACAATTCTGATCGCAGTATTTACACAGATTATAACTAGTAGAACCGGTAACGGTACCTTTTTCATTGCCAGTCATCCTTTTTTATGCTAGTTTTTTACTAGTTAGTTTATTTTCGTTTTGGCTACTTTCCCTCGCACTACGTGTATCTTCGCTTTTTGTACGAAAGGTAATAAAAATTAATAAAAATAAAGTTGAGAACTTTTATCTCACACCCTTTGAAAATTTTGTCTTTTTATTTTCATGAACCTTGCTTTACGGCAAACATTTTGGTCCTCCGATCCGGATTTTGAAAGAAAATAAGGACAAAAATTGGAAATAATTTTTTTTATATTTCCAGCATCCATCTTTTTTTTGTGGCAACAACCCCAACAATATCATCGATTTTGTTTTAAAATTAATTTTATTTACATCAAAAAAAAAAAAAAAAGGTACGTGCAGTTCATCTTTATATCTGAGCTTTTAAAGTGAAAAAAAGAAAGCATTTAATTTAAAAGTGTAAATTAAAAATTTTATAAAAATTATTTTAATTTACTTAACATAAAAAAGTATTAACATTTTAATACCTTTTGTGTTAGTTTCTATTGTGAATGATCGTATTACAACCCTTCGCGATACTAATATCCACAATACAGTCCATTCTTTTGACACTTGTCATTTTTATAACTTTCGTTTTTAAATTTTTTACGACCGTGCATTTGTTTACTCGGACGGACAAACATAATTTTTTTTTTTTGACAAAATTTCGTTTATAATTTTGTTTTATCGAATTAAAATTAAATACGGTGTAAAAAAAAATAAATAAACAATTAAATTTTATATTTTTAATTATATCCTCGAAAAAAATATCCGTCGGGTTTATTACAAACAAAAAGTGCTTAAATTTGTGAGTGATTTGTTTTTCTTTTAAACAATATAAATATATACATACATATTAAATTTGCATATTACAGTGTTATTTACATAAAGATTGGTTTTTTTTATTATTTTTCATTTGCTTTGTGCTTTCCTCACTTGTACATACGAGCTTAGTTAAAGCATACATACGTACTGTATTGTTGTTGTCACATTTTTTAGTTAACAAAAAGTCACCCTACTGTCCGTTTTAGTCGCGACTTATTGAGTTTGTGTCTTTAATTTGAAATAATTTTGGGATTATTTCTTTTCGAATTTTTGGCCAAATTTATTGGGGTTTGAAAAATATTTTGATTCTCTTCGCAAATTTTCGTATTTTTTCGTGGCTTTTCAGAATTTTTTGATTTTTATGTTTTTTCGAATTCATATATATTACTTTTTTAAAATTTGAAAAATTCTTTGATTTTCTTCGTAAGTTTTCGTATCTTTTCGGATTTCTTATGGTTTTTTTTCGAACTTTTTCGAATTTTTTTTCAAATTATTTCTTATAAACAGAATTAAATGTCTGATAACGCTTTGGATATTTTCATTAGAGAGTCCGACGCTCTTATTAAATTCGAAGCAAAGTTTAATGAGCTTCGCGAAAATGCGCATACGGTTTTTACGCTAGAAATACGCGGAAAAGAACTTAGCGGTTTATGGGAAACTGTTAAAACTTCCTATAAATCGTGTTTAAGTTGTTTGGGGAAATCTGAAAACGCTGCATCCTCTTATGTGGACGCAGCGGAAGCGAAATATGACGCGAGTTACAATGCGTACGTCAGTTGTTTAGCGGCAATTAACGAGAAATTGAAATATTTCCAACCTCAAGGCAATGTTGACGCAAAACCAAGTGAGAAGTCTACTTCTGAACAGAAGATTTCGGTTTTAATTTTAACCTTCCGCCGTGCAATATTCCGGTTTTCGACAGTAAAGTAATTTCTTGGCCCACTTTTCGGGATCTTTTCACCGCGGTTTACATAAACAACTCACCTGTAAGTCCCATTGTTCGACTTTTTGCGTTACTTGACAAAACAAGTGGCGATGCACGGGAACTTGTTTCAAAAGCGCCGCTTACTAATAAAGGTTTTGACATCGCCTGGAAAAGCCTTACCGATAAATATGAAAATGTACGTTTGTTGGTAAATCATCAGCTTATTTCGCTTTTAAATCTTTCTTTTTTGGATAAGGAAACCGATGGTGGCTTGAAATCGTTACAGCGCGGTATAAACAGTTGTTTGTCAGCTCTGTCTACTTTGGACATCTCCTCTTCTGGGGATTTGAGCTCACACATGATTGTTTTTATGTGTATTCAACGGTTGCCTGCCATTACGGTTAATCTTTGGGAACAGTCGGTTAAAGATAAAAAGGCTTTATCGCTCTGGAGTGATTTAGATCGCTTTCTGACAGAAAGGATCGTCACTTTAGAGTGTTCGCGTGATCTGCGAGGTTTTCATCTTTCAAAAAGGACCGCTGAATTGAAAGTGAAATCGCATCATACAAAGTATTCTGAGCCAACAACGAACCTAAAACATTTTTAGGAATTTCCCTTACTTGAATGCTGGGATAAAGTTCAGCGCCAAGTAAAAGATCAACAGGTCTACTGTCAAAGAAATTCGCATCCGCCAAACGAATATTTGGTAAGTTTGCCATTACATTGGTAGGTAATGCACAAGATGGTAAACTTCCCGAAATATTTGACAAAACAACCGCTAAAAATTCCAACGAAAAGGATGTGTCATACTACGTCGGTGAACACTTTTTGCGTTCTATGCAAAAATCAGGTGCATTTTTTGCGTTCTTGCATTCGTTTTAAAGGGTTTTCCGTTGCTGACAGATACTCTACCGTTAAAAAGTTTCATTGTTGTGTCAATTGTCTTTCACGGACACATGAAGCTAAGGATTGTAGTAGTACTTATAATTGTTCTAAATGCAATAAACGTCACCATACTTAATTGCATCGCGATTCCAATGAGGGATCGGCTAGGGAGAATACGACTTCTAATTCGGCTGTAGGTTCGGGTACAGCTCTTCGTCTTCCTAAACCTACAACAGCTGATCCCAATACACAATCCACGTCGAATGGTGCCAATCCTACATATCCTGCTAGACAGGTATTTCATACCTCGTTGAATAAGGATGTGCTTTTGGGAACGGCTATGGTGAATATCGTTCACCAGGGTATTACGTATCCAGCCCGGGCACTAATTGACCCTGCTTCGGAAAGTTCTTTCATATCGGAACGTTTGCGAAATCGCTTAAAACTTCCGACATACACTACGAATTGTCGTATCTCCGGCGATGAACAAATTTCGTCTACTTCTAAGAAAATTTGGTCTGTTAAAATTGGTTCTTCGGTTGACACATCCTTTTCGTTGGAATTTTTAGCGGTTGTTTTGTCAAATATTTCGGGAAGTTTACCGTCTTGTGCAGTACCTACCAATGTAATGGCAAACTTACCAAATATTCGTTTGGCGGATGCGAATTTCTTTGACAGTAGACTGAACTTTATCCCAGCATTCAAGTAAGGGAAATTCCTAAAAATGTTTTAGGTTCGTTGTTGGCTCAGAATACTGTTTTTGGTTGGATTATTACCGGTCCAATTATACAACCTCAGGTTCGTGTCTTTTCTACTAAGGTCGAATTTTCGGAGGAAGATTGCCTGAATAGAAATCTTCTTCGATTTTGGGAACTTGAGGAAACCCCTAAAAAGAAAATTTTGTCTACTTTTGACAAGTTTTGTGAGGAAAATAATAAACGGACTACGCGTCGGGGTTCTGATGGTCGCTACATTGTGACGCTTCCTTTCAAGCCTGAATTTCCTTAGCAATTGCATTTGGGTATATCTCGGTCTAGTGTACTGAAGCAGTACCTTAGAACTGAGTCCTCCCTTCTACGAAGACCTGAAATAAAGGAAATGTACGTTAACGTCGTTAATGAATATTTGAAATTAGGTCATATGAAACTTGTTCCTGGATCATCTTATACAACTGTTGCTTGCTATTTAGCACATCATCCAGTAGTTAAACCTGAACGGAAAACTACAAAATTGCGTGTCGTTTTCAACGCCTCGAACAAAACGTCGAATGGAGTAAGTCTTAATGACTGTCTCTATGTGGGCCCCACTTTGCAGTCAGATTTAGTCCTTTTAATACTTCGTTGGCGACTTTTCAAATTTGTTTTCAATTGTGAGATTACGCAAATGTAAAGACAAATTCGGGTTGAATCTGCTCATACTCCATTTCAACGAATCTTATTTAGAGATTCTCCGACGGAGAACGTTAGGGAATATGAGTTGCAGACTGTTACTTACGGCGTTAATTGCGCCCCTTATCTCGCTATTCGCACTTTGTTGCAATTGGCCGACGATTGTGAGGCTCAGTACCCTGAGGCATCGCACATTCTACGAAAGTGCATGTACGTTGACGACGTTTTAACAGGGACTCACGATATTTCATCTACTCTGATCGCCCGTGATCAACTTATAGCTGCTTTGTCTTCAGCAAAATTCGACCTTCGGAAATGGACATCAAACGACCGCTCAATTTTAGAGGGTTTTCCAGCGGAACATTTGGTCGATGCGAAACTTTTGACGTTTGTTGAGTCAAGTAGTTCGAAAACTTTGGGTATCCAATGGAATGCTCAATTAGACTCGTTTTACTTTAAGGTCAATCCGCTCACGCACAAATCAGGTTATACCAAAAGGGAAGTTTTGTCCACTATTGCCAAAATATTTGATCCTGTTGGTTGGCTAGGTCCAGTTGTGATTATAGCGAAAATGATCATGCAAAGAGTGTGGCTGGATAATATCGATTGGGATGATTCGCTTCCACCTACTACTGCAAATGATTGGAAAAAATTTGTAACTTCATATCACGAAGTAAACAGCATACGAATTCCGCGTTGGGTTCACTATACTCCTGATTCTTTCGTCGAACTTCATGTTTTTTCAGATGCCTCGGAAAAGGCATACGCGGGGGTGATATATATTCGCATTGAATCCCCCAACGGCGAAATTCACACCCATTTATTGTCATGCAAGACTAAAGTGGCCCCCATAAAATCAATTTCAATTCCACGTCTTGAACTTTGTGGGGCAGTTTTAGCTTCTGAGCTCTTGAAAACTGTACTTAATGAAATTGACATTCGTCTTCAGCGAATTTATTGTTGGACCGATTCGACGATTGTTCTTTCTTGGCTGAGGACCACCTTTGTTGCTAACAGGGTTTGTAGAATTCAGGAAAATGTAGGCCGACGAAATTGGTATCACGTTCGATCTAGGGACAACCCTGCCGATTTAGGTAGTCGAGGCATTTCGCCATTGGAGCTTGCCAGAAATTCACTTTGGTGGCATGGGCCACAGTGGCTTTGTAAAAATAAATCAGAGTGGAGTACTACTGATTTATCACGCCTTGACACTGACGTCGACAGTCGGGTGGTTAAAGTTTATGCATCGTTCTTTACGGATACAAACGGGAAGGATGTTTATGTGGATATTCTTAAGGATTTTTCTCGTTTTGATAGGGCACTTCGCGTAATTTCATATGTTTTGCGATTCTTTTATAACGCTCATCCACCTCATAAATCAGGTCGTCGTTCGTGCGTGAATAATATTCTTTCGAGTTACGAATTGAAAAGAACGAAATTGCATTTGGCTAGAGTGTCGCAGAAACTTCACTTTGCGGAAGAATACAGATGTCTTTTGAATAAGAAACTTTTACCACCTAAAAGCTTTCTTCTTACTTTGAACCCTTTTCTTGATAAGGACAGCGTTATGAGGTTAAACGGTCGTTTAGTAAAATCTCCGTCGCTTACCTATACGGAACAGCATCCGATTATTTTGCCCTATTCGAGCAGATTTACGCTGCTTTTGTCTGAGTTCGTTCATTTGATTTCTATTCACGGTGAAAATCAGCTGATGCTTCAAATACTTCGCATCGAGTATTGGGTTCCCAGAATAAAGTCTAAAATTCGTCATCGGCCGTTGCAAACGTTGTGTTCTCGACAGGAAACGATCTTGTAGCCAAATTATGGCTGCGCTCCCGCCTGAAAGAACTCTTCTTGATAGGCCTTTTACCAGCACGGGTGTTGATTTTGCAGGCCCTTTTTATTATTTATTTATTATTTATCTATGGAATTGTATTCCTTACAGACATTTAAAAATATTATTATTAAAATAACTTAACTAAGAGTTTAGAAAAATCATAATTGCGTTTTTTATTACTCTAGGATTAAGTGAAAAATCTATATAATTGTTTAAATGTATTACACATTCTCCTGAGAGGGTCAGCATCAGCATAATTACCTCTAAAAAAATTTACCGACAATTGTAAAAAATTACGGGATGCACGTTGGGGAATGTTAAATGAAATTTCATTAATCAAAAATCCGGAGCAGATATCACCATTAATTATATTCAAAATAAATGACACATTCAGCATAGTTCTACGGCTTTTTAAAGTAGGAAGCTTAATAAGAGCAAGTCGAGCGGTGTATGAAGGCAAATTATACGGGCTAAACTGTAATCCTCGAAGACAAAACAACAGGAACTGCTTTTGCACGGATTCAATTGCATCAGAATGCGTTTGGTAAATTGGATCCCATTTTACCAAACCATATTCCAGAATCGGGCGCACAAGAGACATGTACAATGTTTTCGCAATGTATGGATCATTAAACTCTTTTGACCAGCGTTTTATATAACCAAGTGTACCCCTAGCCTTGTTTATTGCACTTGTAGTGTGTGCAATAAAATTTAGCTTAGGGTCAAGCAAAATACCTAGATCTAGGAAACTGTCGACCAAATCAAGTTGATGACCTCCCAGAAAATAGTTTACGGTAATTTGATTAAATCTTACAAATCGCATAAGTTTGCATTTTTTCAAATTAAGCTCCATTAAATTCACGTTGCACCATTTGTAAAATGAATCCAAATCCTCTTGAGGGCGATAGTGATCCAAAAATTGGTTATAACTTAAAAAAATCTTGACGTCATCAGCGTACATTAAAACACTTGAAAACTTTATTACGTTTGGCAAGTCATTAATAAACAATGAAAATAGTAGCGGCCCAAGGTGACTTCCCTGTGGTACACCAGACAGTACATTTATTCTTTTCGAAAACAATTTGTTAAATCGAACAGTTTGTGACCTATTTGACAAATACGAATATATCCACTTTATGCTATGATTTGTAAATCCCATTAATTGTAGTTTATTTATAAGAAGAGAATGATTAACTTTATCGAATGCTTTACTGAAGTCGGTGTAGATAACATCAGTTTGCTTTCTTTGAAAAAAGCCGCGATTTATGATGGTCGTAAGTTGAAGAAGATTTGAAGTTGTAGAACAATGTTTTTGAAATCCATGTTGATAAGGAGATATTAGATTCGAAACTTGATAACGTAAATGTTCAGTAACCAGTTTTTCAAAAAGCTTGGATATTATACTCAGCTTTGCAATACCCCTGTAATTTTTAATTTCAGATTTGTTGCCTGATTTAAATAGTGGCACAATATAAGATTCTTTCCAAAAAGAAAAAACCCATATTTAATTGATATATTAAACATAAGTGTCAGAGGGATGGCTAAGGCTTCAGCGCAGTTAATAAAGATGCAACTAGGAACTTTATCAGGACCAAAATCAAGTGAACATTTAAGTCGTTTTATTTCATTTGAAACTGTGTACGTATCAAATAATGGTAAGGATATCGATTGATTTTCGACTAAAGCAAACGGGTACGCGATTGAATTATCATACGTTGCATTTGAGTAGGTGGTAGAAAAAAACTCAGCAAACATGTTACTTATAGATGCATCATCACTAGATTGTGTTTGTTGAAATGTCATCGTAGCAGGATAACCAGATGTCTTTTTCTTCGAGTTAATGAATTTATAGAAGGACCTTGGATTGTGTTTTAAATTGATTTTAATTTTATTTAAATAACGTGTGTAACAAACTTTATTTAATCTCGTATATTCAGCACGGCTCACAGAATATCTTAGATGATCTACAGAAGATCCAGATCGTTTAAATTTATGGTAATATTTACTCTTTTTATTTTTAGCACGGGACAGTACCTTATTATTCCATGGCGGTCCAGATAATGGCTTAATTATCTTTTTAGGAATACAGGAATCCATAAAAGAAAACATTTTATTGTAAAAAACATCAAATATATGAGACATAGCAACGTATGAATCAGAAGAAAATGATAAAATATTACTCCAACTTATGTTTGTAACAAGTTCGTTTAACCCATAGTAGTTAGCTTGCTTAAAACAAAAGGATTTTACGGTAGTGTTTGATGATACTAATAAATTTTCTGATGGGATAGATATAATTAATTCAAAAGCAGGGTGATGCCGGTCTTCAGGAATTGTAATCGGTGTTGTCCGGTTTATATAACAATCTTCTCTATCGTTTACAAATACTAAATCCAGAATTCCAGAATAATCATTCAGTATGCCGTTTATTTGAAAAAGACTCATGTCATATAAGATATTAAAAAAATCTTTCCAATTCTCGTGTATATTGGTTTGGACATAATATTTATCATCATCCAAAAAATTCCAGGATATTGATGGCATGTTAAAATCTCCTATAATTATAAGCGAATCATTTCTCTATATTTATTTTCCTTTATTCGATCTTCAATATTATACTATATTATTCTTTAAAATCGAGTTCATTTCTCTTAGCCGAACTCGAAACAGATCTAATAGCTTCGGCATGTTGAATATATAAAGACTGCGGGGATGATGGAGGAATATAGGAACATGTTACAACTACCCTTTTATGTTTTAGTTTAATGATGACAGATATAAATTCAATATCAACAGATGATTGAGTAATTAAATGTTCGGCAGGCAAACAACTGGAGACAGCAATAAGAACACCGCCACCAAAAGTACCACGATCTCGACGAAAAATATTATATTTGTTGCAAAGAAGTTCGGTATTAAAATAAGTATCATTAAGCCATGTTTCAGTAAATACAATGACTTGATGATTAATATTAAAGCTTTCTAAATACAAATTCGACAGTTTTGTCCTTAAACCACGAACATTTTGGTAAACTAAAGACAATGAGTTAACAGTAGCACTATTTAGTTTTTTGCGTTACTCCTTTCACGTTGTGGAAGAACGCCAATGTTATTAGATCGTGGTCTTTCCTTATAAATATATTCTCGAACCAGAGTATTTTCAGGCCAGAAGTTAGGATCAAGAAGATTTTCAAAAACGTTAGCAGAAACAGCAATTTTAAAAGATGCAATAGATCTTGGTGCAGAAAATTTAAATTTATGAATTAAAACATCAGCATTTAGGCCAACCTTAGATTTTATGTAATAATCTGAAGAAGTTTCACTTGCCAAACGAGATAAGAAAACAGTTTTTTTGGGTGGAATCGCTCGCAACGGGTTATGATTAAATTGATTGCTAATTAAAGGCATTGTTGGTGATAAAATTGATTTGGAGGAACTATTATCAAAACCATGTGATTCACTAGTGATAGCTTGAGAGGAGATTATATCAGAGACGGAAATGGCAAAGGGGTGACATCAATGACTTCGACAGTATTTACAGGAGCCGATGAAAATGAAATTGATGGTATTATAGGTGACTTATTTGTTTTATTCCTTTTTGGGGACGAAAGATCTTGGTTTTTGGCAAATTTGTCCAAATTCGGAAAATTCGAAAACAGTTGACCAAATTTGGATAGTTTGGTTTGTACAGACAAAAAGTCTTTATTAAGTTGGTCGAATTCCTCTCTATAACTTTTAAAAAATTTGTAGAAATCAATATTGATTTTTTTGCAGCGAAGACAGGTCCATTGAAGTGATTTCCCTGGGTCAGCAAGCGCATCCGCGTCTCGTGCCTTAAGTCCAGTCCACTTCATGTGGTAGTTACCTAAACATAGCCAGCATGAAATCATTCGATCATTACCAGTAATGTTGCAGTTAGTATTTAAGCAATCCATGATAAAATAAAATTATTAAAATAATTTGTTGATGATATAGATCAATATAATTGTTTGCTGGGTTATTATATGCAAATTTGCAATAGATGACGCCACAGAAAAAAGTTATCAAATACACAAACCACTATGGTTGTATTTTAATCAAAAGTTATTACGGTTGTATTTAATGTTACTAAATCAATCAGATGTTTTCACACTTGTGTTAATTGGTACATGTACAGGATTTCAGCAATTGAAGAAAAATAAAAGCAAAACAATTTATTTTTTATGTTAAAAAGATCACCTCAGAAGAAACCTTTTAGCTCTGTTATGATTATAAAGCTTGAGGATATTTTTTAAACAGTTTATAGGCTTTTAAGTTCAATGGAATTAGTCAAATCCGGATTAAATCACTGAGCGATACAAAGACACTCCCGCACTATTACACTGTGAAACAGTGTAAAATCACCAAGGGATATGTATGTATATTTGTCTGCTTTTCTACGAAAGCAATTCATCTGGAAGCGGCTTCTGATTTATCTACGCCAACCTTTTTAGCTGCCTTCCAACGATTTATTTCGCGGCGTGGGTGCCCTGGCACAATATTTTCGGATAATGGCACTAACTTTGTGGGTGCGTCGCGTAAATTGAAAAAAGATTTTCGAACTTTTCTTAGGGAAAGTCAGACTACGATAAGTTCTACGTATGGGTTTCGTGGTCTTTCGTGGCGCTTTATCCCAGCCGGCGCTCCACATATGGGAGGCCTTTGGGAAGCCGGTGTGAAGAGCTTTAAACTTCTCGTTAGAAAGGAGGCACAATCTTTCAAATGTACGTTTGAAGAACTCTAGACCATTCTTGCGAGAATCGAAGCGTGCCTTAATTCGCGCCCTCTCTGTCCTATGACTGACAATCCTCAGGAACCGGTAGCGCTGACCCCTGGTCACTTTTTAGTTGGTTCTCCAATTCTAGCTCCTCCGGAGCCTACAATTTCTGACCCTCCCTTAAGTTTAATAAACCGATTCCAACAAATTAGAGCTCTTTCGCAGCATTTCTGCCGTCGGTGGAAAGAAGAATATTTAATGTCGTTGCACAAACGCTATAAATGGAAAAATCCAGAACGTGAACTTCAGGTAGACGATTTGGTTGTTATTCGGCACGAACAACTACCTCCAACTTCGTGGAGATTAGGCCGCGTCGTAAAACTGGTAGTGACGGTCACGTTCCGGTCGTGGACGTAACAACAGCGAACGGGGTTGTAAGACGACACATAGCAAAACCTGTCATTCTGATCAACTCATAAACACACAATAGTTTTCGTCGCCGTTAATATTCATTGTTTCTTAGCATTATGGACGCATTACCAACGTTTTTTGATGATGCCATTCTTGAGGATTATGATGAAGCAATAGAAACTACGCAATCTGAAGCTGCAGCACCACCCTTGGTAGCTCCAACAGCTTCGAAAGCTACAACTACCTCATCGCCTGCAATTGAATCCTCGCCTGCAATTACCACACCGCCTCCGTCGGTGAAGCCATTAACTCCTGTTGATGTACCTTCACCGACCGTTACAACATCCATTGCAACTCCAGTCGTCGCCGTGACTTCCGAATCTTTATCGGAGGCTATTAGACCATCAGGCTCGAAATCGCCGACAAAAACTTCAACCGTAGATCGCTCCTTCCGCCAGTGTCAGGTTTGTAACACCAAACATCCTTTGCGTTATTGCCCGTTTTTTAAGAAAATGAGTCACGAGCAGAAGCTTCGTATGGTGATCCTCCATAGATACTGCTCTCGCTGCCTGGCTCACACACATATCCAGAGACTGTGTTAGCACTTTTCGGTGCAGTGTCTGTAAGGGGGACCATAATACTATTTTGCATGCTCGGTCTCCTCCTCCCGGGGTCTCCAGCAAAACCAAAGTTGCTTCCAACAAAGCTCGCACTGGCCAAGCTTGCCCAAAAAATAAACAATCTGTCCGCCCGATTTCTATCACCAATAAAAAACATAAAATTATTCACAAAACCCGTCTGACGTCGTCCGCCCTTCAAGCGTGTCCGTTGCCAATAAAACATGTGGTCAACTTTTCTCCCACTCTGGTAGCCAAATTATATCTACCGAAGACCACAGTCCCGATACGTGCAGCCTTGGACCCTTGTAGCAAGGTTAGCTACATTTGCGAAACCATGGTCCACAAACTTCGGCTGCCCGTTACCAAAGTGGATAATGACAGCTATTGTCGCCTGACTGTTGGTTCTACGTACGATCCCAACCAGCAAATAAACTTCACTGCCAGAGTGTGGAATATGAGGGGTATTAACACTCCTACGGAACCAGTCCCGGACACGATTAAGGATCAGTTTGATGGGTACCTTCTGGCTGACCCTAATTTCAATCAAGCTGCACGAGTTTTCTTAGTTTTGGGACCAGAAATAACGCCTCAGATCATGAAAAATAAAACGTTTTCGAGCCCGGGTCTTCCAGTTGCCCAACTTACCATCTTTGGTTGGGTCCTTTCTGGACAATCTCCTATCTAGGAGATTTATATCATCCAGCTCTGCTGGTTAGGTCCAACGGACCTCTTAAAAAACTCCAGCTCTGCTGGTCAGGTCCACCGGACCTCCTAAAAAACTCCAGCTCTGTTGGTCAGGTCCACCGGACCTCCTAAAAAACTCCAGTTCTACTGGTCAGGTCTACTGGACCTCTTACTAAACATCCAGCTTGCTGGTCAGGTCCCTTGGGCCTCCTTAAAAACATACGGTTACACCGGTCAGGTACCTTGGACCTCCTACTAAACATTATTTTTAAGTGTTTTTCGAAAAAAAATTAATATATATATATATATATATAATATAAATAAATGAATTATTTATTTATAATGAATTATTTAATTTATATTATATTTATATTCTTTAATTTTAAGCCTATGTTTAAGATTTTGTTGCAACACACCTTAAGCCAAAAACCTTAATTTTGGTTATTAATTCAACGGTACCCCTTTGGTACCTTCTGACCCCAAATGGGTTAATTAATATGTTAGCATCTGTGTTGTACTCCCTTCCTTTACAATTCTGATCGCAGTATTTACACAGATTATAACTAGTAGAACCGGTAACGGTACCTTTTTCATTACCAGTCATCCTTTTTTATGCTAGTTTTTTACTAGTTAGTTTATTATTGTTTTGGCTACTTTCCCTCGCACTACGTGTATCTTCGCTTTTTGTACGAAAGGTAATAAAAATTAATAAAAATAAAGTTGAGAACTTTTATCTCACACCCTTTGAAAATTTTGTATTTTTATTTTCATGAACATTGCTTTACGGCAAACAGACATGTCTAATTTTAGTAAAAATAAATAGTATATTGAACAAATATTATATATTTATATGAAAAATCTGAAAAAATAAATGAATAAAATAAAAAAACATTTTTTTTATGAAATAATCTGAAAAATCTCTAGCATCCCAAAAAACGGCGAAAAAATAGTTAAAATTGGTTATAGTGCAGCACCGCTAAACACTACTAATAGTTGCCGACCAAAACTCACCTTTGTTGCCGCCAAACTATGTTCGTGTTCTAAGAGAATACTAAAAAGTTCGTGAGAGAGAAATATACTCTATAGAAAATTATATACTTTTTGGCTACAGAGTTCAGCGGCAACATGTTTATATGAGTGGGCACATTTTCAAAGTTGCTAATGTGTTGAAAAACATTAAATTTGGTGTATGCAGTGTTGCCACATAAGCAGTTTTTTATCCCAATTTTTGGAATTCTTAACTGTTTTCCAGTTTTTTTATGAAAACAACTTTTTTCACATTCATGCATTTTTTATAGTTTTTTTAATTATATGTTGCAACAATTAATAGCATATTTGTTTTCTTTATTATATATTTTTACACATAGAAATGGGAAATAATGGTTTTCATGTCACAATGTTATGTTTGAATTCGTAACTATTTTTGAACACAATTGCAAAGTTTGGTTGTGTTTTTTACTTATATTAAACATGTCTATATTATATTTTTATATGAAAAATCTGAAAAAAATAAAAAAACATTTTTTTATGAAAAAATCTGAAAAATCTCGAGCATCCCAAAAAACGTTAAAAAAGTAGTTAAAATTGGTAAACGGCGAAAAAATAGTTAAAATTGGTTATAGTGCAGCCCCGCTAAACACTACTAAAAATTGCCGACCAAAACTCACCTTTGTTGCCGCCAAACTATGTTCGTGTTCTAAGAGAGTACTAAAAATTCGTGAGAGCGAAATTCTCTCTATCTTTTATATACTTTTTGGTTGATGTTACAAAGATGATTGAAAAATATACGCAAACGATGCATACACAGAGAAAACAGACTCGTGCTGACAACCTAATTTGAAGCCAATCGAATGGTTCGGTTGTGGTAACCGAAGTTTTCGGTTGTGACAACTGGAAACCAGTTGAGACATGAGTAATTTGATTGTGACAACAGTATTTCGGTTGCCTTAATAACAACTCGGCACTCACAACCAAAAAAAAATCGGTTAGCAAAAAATTCGGTTGTCAGCACGAATCTGTTTTCTGGGTGTAGTTGCAAAAATTTAGGAAAATTAAAAATACAGCATTGCGTTTGAAAAATGTTTTAAAAAAGACAGTGCTGTATTTTGACGAAACGATAACTTAAAAAATTTAACAAGAGAATTCAATAGAAAACTAGACCTGGGAGGTAGCAATTACATTTGAGTTTCAATTACAATTACATGCAATGTGTTATTAAATTTTTTTAGTTACAATTACAAGTAATTGAAATTGAAAATTTGAAATAAACTCAATTACAATCAGTTGTAATTATTATTGAAAAAAATTAATTACAATTACATGTAATTGTAATTAATTACATGTAATTATAATTAAAGCAATTTCAATTGCACATTACGAGTAATCGTAATTGAAAGTAATAGTTTGTTTACAATTACCTGTAATGCGTAATTGTAATTTAACAAAAAATTATTACTTTGAACTGAATAAAATGTAATAATGACATTTTCGAACCATTAAGTAAAAAAAAAAAGAAATTGTTGTATCAAAGTACCTACTGATATGTTTATAAAAAAGCTTGTGTGAAGGAGATATAAAAAACATTAAATGTGTGACTCCAAAAAAGATTTTTTGCAATAAAAAAATCTAAAAAATTCGGAAAAATTAATAAAAATGTTCAAACTTGAGCACCACAAAATCTTGTGCTGGATCCGCACCACAGTGTTTTGTTCCCATATAACGAGTGGACAAAAATAAAAGGAGTTATCTTAGGTTACTGAAATTTGGTACGCGATTTTAGTTTGAGCAGATTAGAAGATAAACCAAATTTTAGGAAAATTGGTGAAAGGACACGCCTACCTTACATATATCCAGAAGTTTAAAAATGTAATAACATCTTCAAATTTGGTCAGAACATAATTGTTATTTAAACAAAGTTACTAACGTGCCTGCCAATTTTCTTTTCAATCGAGGCAAGGACTCGCTTACCTGTCATATATCCTTTAAAAAAAATGCTATAAAACATTTAAAAGTTGACCGATTGCATTCAAACTTATCAAATTAATTTAAATATAGCAAACAGAATAAATATAACAGAGATTAAATTTTATGAAACTTTTTATTAAAAAAAACCATGTCGTTTGCATCCCAAAATAAATAAACTTTAATAACGGTAAATAAAATGTTAATATAATAAAACAAAGTAAGTAGGGATGGAACTTTTTAAATTATACTGAAATTTAACCAACTTTTAAATCGATGGTTCTTTTTATAACATTTATTATTATTGAGATCGAAAAGTTTTTTTATTTATTTAATCTTGATCCCCTTTTTTACAACTTTTTCTCTCTTTCTGTTTATTTTAATGTTTCTGTGTCTATTTTTAACATGTTTCAAAAAAAAGTATGGAAAAAAGTACTAAAATTTTAAGTTCTTTAACCCTGGTATGTTCATTTATTTTTGTTATTAATACTGGTAGCACTAAGAAATTATAACCATCAATTAGTCTGTTACTGATGTATAAAATTAGTTGACGATTGACTTTATTATCAAAAGTTATTTTTAATACTGCTGTGTTGTTGCTCAAACTTTACATTTATAAGAAATAATAAGTTGTTTATTTAATAGTTTTTGAAAATATTATAGAAACATTTTTTCAATTTTGTAATTGTTGAAGTTGTTGTATAAAAATTTTTTTTCTGTTTTTTACAGGTCAAAATTAACATTAAATAAAATTCAAAGCCGGAAACAAACTATGTTGAAGGTTTATATTAAAAAGTATATTTTAGGTTTGATAAAAAATACTATAGAATTAAAAAACCAAGCATGAAATACTTTTATGAAAAAAATCTTGTTTGATATTTTTTGTTAAACAACTATAACTAGAGATTTCACGAATATTCAGTCCCCATTCGGCATATTTTGGCTATTTACCGAATGTTTCTACTTTTCATCCAAATATCGAATATTGCCACTATTTCGACGAAATAATCGTTTTATAAAAATGTGCTAAAATCAATGATTTTTATTTAAAAGAAATCGAAACAAGTCCAAAATTTAAAAAAATGTACAAAATTTGTGTAAGATTATTATTGACTTATTAAAAAAGGGTAGAGAAACGTTTATTTGTTGCCTAATTGTAATATTTTTATTAAAAAAGTTATGAATATGCACTTTTTATTCGGAATTTTGTTATTTTTTTATTCGGCCGAATATTCGGTATTCGGTTTAAACCGAGAGTTCGGTTTTTTGAATGCACTCTAATACACTATCGGTGATATCTTTAATTAAAACCGATTTCTGCTTAACAAGTTTTCTTAAAATTCCATGTATTTAGCGCCCTCTAGTGGTGCAAATCTATTTTTTTTTTTTACAAAACGCTTTATAATCTTCCTAAAAATATGTTTTTTTATAAATACATATATTATCGGGAACTTTATTTTATTTGATATCATTTTAATTTTTAACACTGCAAAATTGAATCAAGCTTATGAAAAAATCATGAAAATAGACATTTTATAATTTTTGGCAAAATATTGGTTATATTCATCTTATTTTTTTGTATAAACTTTGAAAAACATCAGAAAAAATACCCTTTTTTCGTTTATTTTTTTTTACTCCATCATAGTTTTGTAAATTTTGGGTTTTGAACAAAACAAAATGTATAAATTAAAGCCACAAAAAAATATTTTTGCTTCAAATTCACTAAGTTTAGCGCCCTTTTAGAGCCACGAAAAAAAAAAGGTTAAACAAAAATATTCTCTCCAAAATATATTTTTCATCCATATTTATGGTAAATATTTATTATTTTTTACGTTATTTAAAATTTTGACTCTTTAAAAGTGGAACAAATTTAACTATAAATTGAGAAAATAGACATATTTGAAAACATTTGTTTTTGTAATTTGTGGCAAAAACTTGGTTATATTCTTCTTATAATATTTGAGATAATAGTATAAACTTTGAAAACCGTCAAGAACAAAATACCATTTTTTTCTTATTCTTTTTTTTACTCCATCAAAGTTTTATAAATTTCGACTTTTTAACACAAAAAAAGTAATTTTCAGATCCATAAAATGTAAATCTAATAAAGATTAATACTGAACAGTATATTTTTAGTCGATTAATTTAAATAATTTTTTATTTAAATTAATTTTTTACAAATTGAATTTTATATTATTTTTTCGTGAAACAATGAAAAGCCATATTTTTGTTATACAATTATGGGGGCAGGCTAAAAACCGTTTTTGAGCGATCGCCTGCTTCATGACTCTAACGATCGTAGTAATTATTCCACAACAACGCGAGGCTTCGTTTTGATGAGCGAGGAAAAGGACATACTGTTGGTCCTACCATGACGCTATTTGTTTCACCATAACTTTACCTAAGATTCATGTATATATTTAATTTTCTGTATATAAAGCAAACTAAATAAAATCAATCCCCTTAATTCAAATTCTGTAACAACTCGTTTTATTCCCTCTCTGTCTGTGCATATATAAATTTCTGTAACGACCCTGACCCCCGTGAGCTATTTCCTAGCACAAGGGGAAAGTTCGTCGTTATACCATCCACTATGTAAACTCCGGCCCCAGTGCCTGATTCCATCTTGGACGCATACGTAAAAACTGCACACCCTTTAAACAGCTGTTTATACCGAGTCCACTTGTCGCTACTTGGAAACAAAATCGGGCGTGTAACTCCGAAGTCTAAAGTCGCTTCCCTATGGTCCGAGATACCTGTGGGGATTCTATCCTGACCATTTAGACCTACCGCGTACAAAATCTTAGTGTGACCTATCCGCCTCGGTATTAACAGGGAAGACTCAAAGAGCCTAAACAAGTCCTAGCTGCCACACTCTCCACATACGTGATTTATACGGCTTAAGAGTGTTTACCGCCCATACTAAGTTTTGTCCTGAGACTATTTCCTTAATATAACTAAAACTGCGACCGATTGCCGTAGGTGCATTGCCCCCCTAGTTTCTGGGCAACCAGGAAAATGTGTTTCCAAAAGAGAGTGTCGCTGAGCTAGACTCCGTCCATGAGTCATCTTCCCTTTGAATATATTCTACGAACCTAGGGTCTTCGGATAAAATTCGCTGGAACATAGATAGCTTGTCGACGTTGTCAAGAAATTCGCAGTAAGTCTCCCATGAATTCCTGCTTGGCCGAAGCAAAGTTCAAAGGCGATGCAACTGTGGTCTGAGAAGGAACAATAGGTTGCAACCCTCCAATCTCCTATGAGATCATCATTTCGGTTGGTAAGAGTGATATCTATCACCGCCGTTGACTCGTATGGCATGTACACCGAGACTATTATGAGCATACGCTACCCCTTGGCCTCTCTCTTTATAACGGTGATATCACCGCACCTGAAAGAAAGTGAGATTAAAAATGTTTGCTCATTCTTTGCCAAAATTCACGTTCTTACCTTGTCGTGTCGTCTACAGTGTGTATCCCGCTACGCATAATCCGCAAACCTTATTTTTGTTAATCCAAGGTTCTTGGATTAGGCCAACCTCCGTCTGGAACTGGATGATGAATTTTGTCAATTCTGCAGAAGCTGTCTCACAGTGATATAGATTTATCTGCACCAGTGACAGCTTCTTTAGTCTTGTCGTGTTTCGATTACTGGAACCTGAGAATGCCAAGACCAAAATTCAAAACCCACCTCATCCCATACAAGACTTCCGGAGATTTCCGATCCACAGCGAATCGGAAATCCCTCCCGGTATTCTCCTTACACACCATTGATGCAACTAACCTTAAATGGTATGTACGAAGATTACCGTTCTGTTTAGCCAATATCGCTAGTATGGTCTCAACCGGTTTCACAGGAGGTGGAATCTATACTTTCACTATCGACCTTAACGGCAACTCGGAGCCATATATCTCTTCCAGTCTTGAATTTGGACCAAGTACGCCAAACTTGTCAATTGAGGCCCTTAAGAATTCGAATGAATTCTTATTGCCACAATTGACAATTGCCTAAAGTTTAACCACCAGTCCTAACCAATACAAGATCCTTCAGTACATTTTGTTTAGAGTGCAGAACACTACCGGCCTTGTTACTTTTAGAATCGCCCTTACGGAGCACCTAAAGGAAACAAGCCGGAAGTTTTTCTGCATCATTCACCACTGTTAACTTACTAGATGATGCCCTACTGCCAGCCGCAGCTCCTGTAATCGCCCTGAGCGCCTCGGCTGTTGGGGTATAACCCTCCTTTCTAAAACCTAAGCGCCTTGTGGATGTAGTAGCCGACCCTACACCGCTATGAGTGCTTACCATGTTGGCGTCAACAACCGCCTGTCGCTCCCCAGGTGAAAACTTATATCTTTTTGAAAAATTTGTTAATATTTGTTGAATTCGACACAAAGATTGTGTCCTCCAAGATATCTTTGAACATGAAATTACCATAAAATCCTTGTTGGTCTATATAAATCAACCAACATAAAATATTAATAAAATCTGACCAACGGATTGATGAACGCAATTTTTAAATTTTAAATAAAACACAGATATTTAAAAAAAATCGTGAAACTTTATTATATCGTAAAGTAGACAGAATGAGGTTATGTATGGAACAATATATCGTGCAGATGGCCGCCGCGGCTTTGCTGGCATGCACGCGATCTTTTAATGAAATTTTCAATGACCGTTTTGCATGAATGCTGCGGTATTTCATTAATGCAGCGTCCAATTTCCTCTTTTAAGGCTTGAGTCGTCGTCGGCTTATTCGCGTAAACCATCGACTTCAAAAAACCCCAAAGAAAAAAATCTAATGGTGTTAAATCACACGATCTAGGCGGCCAATTCTGATCTCCAAAACGCGAAATAACACGACCGGGAAATGACTGATGCAGCAATTGAATTCTTTCTCTGGCTGTATGACATGTAGCGCCGTCTTGTTGGAACCACATGCCCTCCACATTCATTTCTTCAATTCTAGGCAAGAAAAACTGGTTACCATTTCACGATACCGAACACCATTGACTGTTTGCGCTTGACCTGCCTCATTTTCATAAAAAAAAGGTCCAATGATTCCTCCAGCCCAAAAACCACACCACACAGTGACACGTTGAGGATGCATTTGCTTCTCGTGAATCACTCGAGGATTTTCCTCACCCCAAATGCGACAATTCTGCCTATTGACGAAGCCATCAAGATGAAAATTGGCCTCGTCACTGAAGATGATTTTATCGGCAAAGTCAGCATTTTCATGTTGTCTCTCCAATACCCAATTAACGAACTCCCTTCGCTGTCCATGGTCAGTTGGCTTCAGTTCCTGAGTCAATTGAACTTTGTATGCATGAAGATGCAAATCTTTCGTCAAAATTCGCTGCAAAGTGGATTTGGAGACACCAATTTGCTGAGCTCGGTGTCGAATTGAGGTGGATGGAGTTTGAGCGACATCATCACATACAGCTGCGACATTTTCGGTCGATCGACCTGGTCGATGACGCGTTGTTGTCTTTACATAACTAACAGACCCAGTTTCGGCAAATTTATCCATTAATCTCTTTACAGTTGGCTCTTTTGGAGCATTATTGTGACCCCAAATTGATCGCAATTTGCGAACTATAGCCGCAAAACTTTCACCATTTTGGTAAAACAATTTCACAATGAGAATGCGTTTTTCATTCGTGTAGCGCTCCATTTTTACTAACCTCGTACCTTCTACTAGCAAACAATAACAATTGTTCAAATGTCAAACAATGACACTTCGAATGTTGCCAGATTTAAAAATTGCGTTCTTCTTGGGACACCCTTTATGTATATATAGTTTGGGAAATTTAAAAACACAGAATGATATTTAAAAACGGAAAGATTTATGCATTATTTTGCGAATTAAACTGCGGATATTATGAAAAGTAAAATTGAATTGCATTAATTTAAAAAGTCACTGCATAAAAAACTAAACTTTTGCTTTTTAGACTAAAAATACAATTGAGTGAAATAAAATATTTTGAGTGAATTCGCTGGAAAAAAGAGATAGTTTTGAAAAATTCGCTAACTGCACGTTGATCATTTTGATATTTGCGAAAAAATAAAAAAAAGATTATAGCCCTAAGATTCATATTACTTACCTATTGCATTATTCGAAGAACTAACAATTGATCCTGCTCCTCCCCCAAGAACAATAGCGGGTGCTAAAATGCCACCAATTGATGCTGATCCCGTACTTGAACTACTTGTAGGAGCATAAACCTGTGATGTAATACCCAGAAGATCTGGTGATTGTCGAGGTCCACACATAATCGTTGCATTATTTATTAGACCAGAGGTTATAGAGCCGTCTGCACTACTTTGAGATAGTAAAGTATTCGAAGTGCCCAATGTACCATATAAGTTTCCGGTTGGTGCATAACTTATGTAATTCTGAAAAAAATAAAAGAAAAAAATACATATGAAGTACTATACCACATATGAGTTTATTGCAACCACAGAGTCTATGAACACAAATTAAATTGTACAATTTATTTATGTATAGAGATACTTATAACTATTAGAGCCAAAAATGAAATAAAAAATAAACACAAAATAAAAATACTTTTGCAAAGATTGCAATTTTTGGTTTGGTCAGTTGTTTGCTTGTTATTTACTTACCTCGTTCTTTGATACACTTGGCACAGGAATTGGCGTTTGTAAATCGATGTCAGCATCTACTTCGGAAATTGTGTCGTTAAAACCATTTGGTATTGTAGTCTCACCGACTCCTTCTACAACAGCACCTCCTCCGGTTCTGGTACCCAGAGTACCACCCACACCTCTTTTGCCGGATGAAGTGGAATGGGTGTCGGTTACACTTTCATGACGTTTCAGCACCACTACTCTAACCGCAACAGCAACTATACAGAGTATAACACCCACTGAACCAGCAGTTAAAAGAAAGACAAACAAACGTTCTTGGTCGCCTGTACATGTGGGCCAAAAATATAAGTTGTGAACAACAAATAAAAATAAAAGAAAAAAGAATGAAAACAACAGTTAAAATATGACCACAAAACTTTTTTGTGCGAAAATCCTATAGTCGAACACTTGTAATTGCTAGCTAGCTAACAACATAAGAGTACGTGACAATAAATTATTTACTTAATTGCAATGCCATTTGTTAAGTTCATCTTATTCATTATTTCTTGACTGAATGTGAACAAACATGCTTTCTTTTACTTCTTGTAAAGTTTTATCGATTTTTATTTCATTGGTAACTGTTTATTTTGGCTTGGATAATTACCTTCTAAGCTTATATCGGCGCTATGTGTCATGACAGGATTTACACTAGCAATATCAACCTCCAACCCCAACGAATCATTCTTGGCTCTTTTACCACTTGTGGCACTGTTGTAAGTTGCATTTAGCGTGGTGTTGGCATTGTTGTCAGCTGCCGGGGCAGTGGTATTGCTATATAGTTTTGGTATTGCTTCTGATTCTTTGTAAAACAATTCATCATCATACAAATCATTAACATCGCCCTCGAAGTCATCTGGTTCATCAGCTTCAACTTCTGTTTCATAGCGATCCATAAGCACTTGTTTGGGTACTGAAATTAAATAACCAAGAAAGAAAAATGGTTTATTCAATACTTGACGCTGCGAAAAAAAAATGTTTGTTAATATGTATGTGATATAAGGTTAAAGATTTATGGCTTAAGTTTTTGTGGCAAATCAATGAGTAAGTTTTTTTTTGTTATTTGCTAAATACTAGTATATAAAATCTTGAATCGACAAAATACACTTAAAATAATATGTTGGTTGGCTGAACAGAAAAATTAGATAACCCAGCTAAAAATCGATATATTGTATATGGATCCGTAAATCTCCATACATGCATCCATATGTGTCCATACATGTGCATTAATGAAATTTGTGGACTGCTGATACAATACGTCCCACAATGGTACAAGTCAGCGTACATACGCTGACACGCAGAGAAAAGACATTGTGATTGCAATCATAATCGAAGAGCATCATATATTTTTGGGATTACGATTGTGCCAACAATAGCCGTACTATAATATAGTTAACATATTATGGTAATAAAATAACCATAATTTTACAATAATATTGTTCCTATAGTTATATTATGATTTAAACTATGAAAAAGTTCTTTATATTTAGGAACATTTCTTTAAGAAATGTTTTTCCTGAAGAAAAAATTTGATATTATGGACTTATTCATGGAAGCTTTTTTGATTCTATGCACTTTTTTAAGGAAAAACACTTCAACAAAAATTTAAAATTCTAAGGATTATTTTAATAAAAAATCATAGATTTTATGGACCTTTTCTAATAGGAAAATTTTTAGACCCTAAGGACATTTTTAAGATTTTTTAGATAGTCCTTAGAGTGTCAGAATTTTTCTTTTCCAAAAGTGCTTAGAATCTAAGAATATTATTCATGATGAAAAGTCCTAAGAATTTTTTTAGAATCTAAGTTTTTTTAAGAATATATGAATTTTTATCCAAGAAATAGTTTGCAGAATCTTAGAATTTTACTTTTAGGAGAAGTCCATATAATTTATATATGTTTCCATCAGAGAAATTGCTAAAAATCTAGTATTTTGTATAAGAACCTTTTCGTACAAAACAATTCTTGGGGTTTAAATACTTTTTCTTATAAGAAATTATTTTATAAATATTCTGAGTACTTTTTCCACAAGAAAGTTTTAATTTTACAATTAATAATGTATGTTTATTTTTTATTTGAAAAAAATTTATTATTATTATTTTTTTTATTGAAAAGAATTAAATAACATAAAATCTTTTTAACGATGAATTGATTAATGTAAATTATAATGGTATATAATAATCGATAAGAGTTGGCAACCCTTGTGAACAAACATAATTTTTTGGCAGTGTTAAAGACATTTAAAAAAAAAAATTATTGTGGTTTAAACAATTGATTAAAGTTATAATCTCTTTTAAGATATAAACAAAATTGTTTGGTATTGAAAAATATTTAAAGATGCCTGGAAAAGGACGAAAAAGTTTAAATAAATCAAAATTAATATCAATACAAAATGCAAATTAAAGAGGACAGTGATGAATTTATAGAATGCGATAAATGTGGAAAAAGTTTCCATTCTCAATGTACTAAATTGGATAAACGCCAGTTTATCCAATTGCATGTCATCTATGTGAAGAAGATGGAGGAGGAGGAGGAGATATAAAAAATTAACTTCATGCAATCAAAATAAAACTCAATAAGTTGGATCAGCTGACTGAAATTCAGGAATCGATACAATTCATGGCAAAACAATATGATGTTATTTTGAAAGGTGTAACTGAAAATAAAAAGAAGTTGAGTGAAGTAGAGAAGGAAAATCGTTCTTTGAAAAAAGAAATTATTAATTTAAAATCATCAGTAAAATTGCTGAATAATGTACGAGTAAAAAATTACTGCGTTGTTAGAGGTTTGGATGTTGCTGAAGGTGTTACTGCTGTGGAGTCTATTGTTGAGTTATCGAAAGGTGTGGGTGTTGTCATGGAGCCCCATAATATTAATGATGCGTACTTTATTCGAAATAAAAATAAAAGAACTCGGATCAGAAAAAAACTATTATTGTTAAGTTTTTCTCGAAAGCTTCTAAGGATAAGTTGATGACTGCTAAACCGAAGTTGAAAGAAAACAAAAGCGATGTTTCTGTCAGTGATTTCCTAAGTAAGGCGACGCTGGCGTTGCTCAAATATGCAAGGACGTTAAAGGACGTTGGTTATAAGCATGTGTATCCGAGGAATGGTAGAATTTTTTATAAAAGAAATGATATTTCTAGACCTCAAACAATCAGATCTGAAGATGAAGTTTATCAGATTTTATTGAATGCCACAAACGCAAAGTCATGGGTACGTAGATCTTTGAATCATAATGCAGCTTTAGGTGCTAAACAAAATGGTGTTGGTGATGATGATGATATGGCGTATGTTTCACCTTCTTAAATTTTATTAATTTTGTCTTTTAGCTATGTTTTTTTATTATTTATTTACCTTTTTTTTAATGATTAACAATCAGTATTTTCATAATATTTCAAATTTTAATAAATACATTTGTAATTTGGATTGTTCATTTTTTAATATAATTAGTGTAAACGTAAGAAGCATTTCATCAATAACGAAGTTCAATAAGTTTAAAACCTTAATAGCGAGCCTTTCAATACTACCTGATGTGTTAGCAATTCAAGAAACTTGGTTTGATGGAAAATTGACGCAGCTTTATTCAATTCCGGGATACTCTAATATCCATTGTTGTAGGAGTGATGGGTATGGAGGTACATCGCTGTACGTGAGTGACAAATTACATTATACTATTGAAAATTGCAGAAGTGAGAATTTTGTAGATTTTGTCTCTATTTCAATTGACAATTATCGCATTAATGGCAGTTCTTTGAAAATATTGTCGATTTATCGTTCACAAAAGTGTGTAATTGTTGATTTTTTGGAAATAGTCGAAAGATTTATGAACTCTTATGGTCAAAGCCCATGGTTGGTGATACAAATATCGACATGTTGAATAATCCTCATTTTTCTGAGTTATTAAACTTATTTTTGAAATATGATTGTTATAATTGTCATGCATTGATAACAAGACCAATTAGTAAAACATCAATTGAAAAAATTTCTGTAGATTCAATAGAGTCCCAGCAAAATAAGAGCTGAGGAAGAAGTAGTTAATCACTACATCTACTGAGCACGAAGTTGTGAAAATTTCGGTGAATCATTAATGATTTTAACATTGGCGTGTCATTGGGAGGAAGTAGTTTGTTTCGGTGCTATGAAAAATCGATGAGCAGATGGACTTTTTCATTAGTTTACGGAAGTTGTTTAATATAGGGACTACAAAATAAATATAGGAAGTAGCTTTCTTTAAAGTTAAAAATGTGATTTTAAAAACGCAAAGAATTTTTATTCCGACCAGGACAAAGTGAATATCACTGGTATGCAAAATATGTTTTCAATAAGGCATTTAATGACTGCAGGAATTAACCATTTATGGACCAACTAAATAATTGTTTTTTTTACTAGTAGGGGTTAATATCAACATTTTAGAAGTTATTTAAAATTACTTCTTACAAATCGAAAAATTTGCACTATTAACTTCTTTGGATGTTCTGAAAAAGAGATTCGTAAAGAATAACATCCATTTTATTTTGCTGGGGTGTTCTTTGACGGATCATAATATAATTTTTTGCAAGCTGCAAGGTGATTATGTTTCAAGTAGTTACATTGAGATAAGTAAAATACATTGTGAATATCAAAAGGTTAAATAACTGTTAAATAGAAGTTTGCCTGAAATTAAACCTGTTGAGGATTGCTCTCAATTAACTAACAATCTTATAAACTGTATTAAAAATGCTATTGACAATTCAACGAGTACGTCTAAATACAAAAAACATTTACGATTTGAAATAGCACCATGGATTAATGATAACCTACAAGCTTTAATATTACTTAAACGCAAGTTTTTGACCAAACGAAGAAAGACTAAAAGCAATAAATATGACAGTTTTTTAAAGAGATTGACGAAAGTTATCAAGGTGGCTTGTAAGCATTCAAGAGATAATTATTACTATGATAATTTGAATAAAAGCGATGGTGATCCGAAAAAAGTATAGAATTTTGTAAATAAAACCCTTGGGAGAAGTATAAAGAAGAACTGTAACCTCACAACAACAGCTGGCACACCAATTTTTGATGATCAAGTGAAGGCAAATGTTCTGAATCAGTATTTCGTACAATCTGTGAGTGATTTGAGAAGTCAAATTCAAATATTTCCGGGTGATGATTGTAATTTGTTGAGAACTTTATGTCAAACTGTAAACCGTTTTAAAATTCAACCAATTGCCATAGATGATATGAGTGCAGTTGTAAATAATTTGAATTTAAAAAAATCAACTGGTAATGATAATATCGTCCCAAAAGTAATATACTATTGTAATGAAATATTAGCTCCGATACTAACAAATATTTTTAATAAAATTATTAATTCGTCAAGCTATCCAGATTGTTTAAAAATAAGTAAAATTGTTCCTATACCAAAAGTTTTATATGCTTCTGAAGCCAGTCATTTTCGTTCGATTTCTTTACTGTCGTCTATTGATAAAATGTTAGTAAAAGCTTTATGTACAAATATCAGTACGGTTTCAAAAAAAGATGCGGTACTGAAGAAGCAGTGACGAGTTTGTAAATTGTATATGTGATGGTATGGATAATGGATCGAGCGGTGTTGCAGGGCTTTTCTTAGATTTCACGCAGGCTTTTGATCTTGTTGACCATAGAATAATGCTACAGAAATTAAGGTATTATGGTGTTACGGAAAATGAATTAGAGATGTTTGAAAGTTTCTTTAATAATCGAAGGCAATTTGTACAGTTGAACAATGGTAAAAGTGAAATGTTGAAAGTGGAGTGCCTCAAGGTAATTGCTTGGGACCTTTGCTGTTTTCTATTTATTTAAATTTTAACTTGAATCTTACTGGTAGATTATATATGTTTGCTGATGATGTCTGTCTATTATATCCCTACAAAAACGATTTGGTACTGAATACTAATATGGAACTAGATGTTGCTCTTATTTTCGAATATGCACGATTAAATAAATTGATACTTAATGCAATTAAAACTAAACTTATCAGATTTAGGCCACATTCACATGCTTTAAATAATATTTTTAATATTTTTGTAGATGGAAATCTAATTTTTGAAACACATGAAGTAATATTTGGGAATTGTTTTACAAAGTAATCTATCATGGGATTTGTATATTGCAGAAGTAAAGCGAAAGATTGCTCCGGCTGTTGGCATATTATATAAAATGAAAAATAAACTGAATAAGAAAACTAAGCTTTTAATCTATCAGGCCCTGATACAAAGTCACTTAAATTATATGGTAATAATATATGGATACAAAAACATAAATGATTTAAAGTCGCTGCAAGTTATGCAAAACAAAGCTTTAAAAACAATTCATAATTTACCAATAATTTACCCAACTGTATCTCTTTATGCCAATATCTGTAAACCAATTTTGCCTATTTATGGACTATATAAGTATCAGCTATTAATGTATATGTTTAAATCCTTACACAATGTAGGATATCGTACAATAACTTTTGTTCAAAATCACTTGTTCTTTAACACAAGAAATCAGCGAAACTTACATACACCAAGGTGCAGATTGGAAACAACAAAGCAGCGAACACAATATATGGGAAGTTTTGAATACAACAAGTTACCTTTAAGGTTGAAAACAATAAACATAATTTCAAATTTTAAAAGAGAGTTAAAAGAATATATTTTTGAAAATCTTGAAATGCTTCTTTTGTAAGTTAATATTTTAAAAATAATTTTGATATATTTATCTTCCTTTATTCGATCTTCAATATTATATTATATTGGGTGACTTCTTTTAATTTCCCTGAATTTAATTTCCACATTGGGTGACTTCTTTTAATTTCCCTGAAGAAGTCACCCAATGTGGAGACTAAATATTGGAAGGAAATAATAAATAATCATTATTTTTTTTATAAAAAGATCTTGAACTCGATTTGAAGGAATAATATAAAATAATTTTGATTATTATTATATTTTCTTTTTTTATTATTACGCATACACATGTAATTTAATTAAGTTATAAAGACAGTATTTGCCAACTTGCCTCAATAATGCCCCTTTAGGAGCGCTGAGGCCTAATTAATAATGAATTGTATTTATATGAAATGTTAATAAAACTTATAAAAAAAATAAATAATATGTATAAGGCAATTTCGAAAATAATACTCCCTAACTGAAAATGATCATATATTACGATTTTTACATGGGTGACTGAACTGATACAATTTTTTGGCATTCACTTGATGCACAATACAACATTTAATAATCACAGTATAAATATCCAACAAGTTTACACTATTGTAAAGTAATACACGATACAACGATACAATACCCGTTGTGAATTAAACAAGTATTACTACTGTAAATGTCAAAGTCATGTTTTATTTAATTTATAATTTTTTAGTGATTGTTGACAGAATTTTATAGTTTATCGTAATATTTTTTATAGTCAAAATTTTTGTTACCACAGAATGGTTACAGCCAATCATGGAAAGTGTCGATCATAAAATATTTACTATAATAATGATAGTAGCGACCATATTATCTGTATAAACCAATAACGTGATTATGACAACCATACCCGAATGCAGCAAGCATAATATAGAGGCAGTGATCATGTTGCAACGTCTGTATTTTACAACATCGATGAAATTTAAGCAGTTTTATTCAATAATTTTTTCATTAAGAACATTTATTAATATCTTATGTCCCACGAAATATGCTTATTGAAATTATAAAGCACATGATAAAAGGACAATTTCAGGATTTCTGAATATTCAAAACATAGGTTGTTTAACCATAATTCTTAGAATATGCTAAAATTTACACCAGATATAACTCGTATTCAAAATAAAATTCCGTCTGGAAAGGGATAATAATGTATGGACATAAATGGATGCATGTATGGAGATTTATGTATGAATATGCATGTACGTTCATGAGTATACACGAACATACATTAAAGCTGTATGATCTATACATCTCGAATTTCAGCCGGGAATTGAACAAAATCTATTCCTGTTTTTGGGCTTAGAATCAGATTTGTTAATTTTAGTCAGGGACCTAAAATTGAAATTATTTTTTAACAAAACAAGTAAAATAATTTTCATATCTGATAATATATAGTTTTTATATAAACTTAACTATACTAAGTTTTACTATTTACTTACTACATTTTACTTACTTATTACTATACATTGGAACTCAAGTTTTTTAAATCTTGATTTGCATGCTGCGTACATTTTTGCTCATACATATTGACTAGATTGGCTGATCATTAGCTAATTTTGACTGTATTGTGGAATTTTAAACTTTAAAAAAATCAAAACATGATAAATCGACTTATCATAGTTTAGTTTGGAGGCGTCGATTTTCAAAATTCAATTGTGTTTTAAACTTGAATTTCCTTTCCCTTTTGGCTGGAGTGTGCCATTGATAAAAAACTTTAAAGTGAAATTGAAAATAAGTGCTCGAACTTTAATTGATTTCAACTTGAATTCCATAAATTTTCATAAGAGCGTTGATGTTATATTGGAACTCGTAAATTGGACCCTTTCATTAAGTTAATGCAAGTTTACATAAAATTGTATGAAAATATAAAAAGTTAGTGTTTGAAAAAGTAAGTATATGAAAGAAAGTTTCATTAAAAAACTAATTTCATAAAATATATGTAGCTTTTAATTAATTTTACCACGATGTAAATTTTCAATAACATTTGCATAAATAAAATCGTGTAAATTTCTTTAGGCTTTTTTCCAAAATTTTATGTTCCTTTTTTTAATTCAAATTTAATAATATCCTGCATAACATAATGGATGTTATTCTTTACTAATCTCTTTTTCAGAACATCCAAAGAAGTTGATAGTGAAAATTTTACCATTTGAAAGAAGGTACTTTAAACAACTATTTTAAAAATCTATGGAAAATGCATATACATTTGTATTTTAAATATGATTTTCTATTTTAATATTTATAATATTTATAATAATAATAATCTTAAAAAAAAATTATTTAGTTGGTAATATTGAAAACATATTTTGCATACAAAAATATTTTACCTATATGATGTTGATGCAATTAATTCTTTTGTCTGTAAACTCTAACCAATTTATTTAAAATATACACTTTTTCCAATAAAATTTTTATATTATTTTCATTGTTAAACTATTAAAACAGATTATTATACAACAAACAAAAATGTGGCAAACACATGTGGTCTCATCCAAATAAAATTTATTTTGCCCTTTGGAAAAATAAGTATTTCTATATAAAGCGTGGTCGAACCATAATGCACGATGTTAATTGTAAATAAAACAAAAAGTTTTCAGAGAATTATCTAAATATTTTTAATTATGATAGAAGGATCTATGACAATTTAGTGTGAAACAAAATATCGGCCAAATGCTCGCCATGGCTTCGGTGGCATACCTCTATCCGATGGTCCATATTTTCAATGATTCTGAGACATACTTGAGGTTCAATGTCGTTAATGTGCCAAATTATCTCATCCTTTAGCTCTTGAATTGTTCATGTCTTATTGACGTACACTTTTTCTTTTAAATATCCCCTCGCTTAAAAGAGCCATTGTTTCTTTGGCTGTGTGACAAGTGGCACCATTCTGTTGGAACAACATATCATACAGGTCCATATCCTCGATTTGCAGCCACAACAAGACCGTTATCATCTTGCAATAGCGAACACGATTCACGCCTGATGACGCCGCCGCACCAAACAGTCACTCTTTGTGGATATAACGGCCTTTCAACAATCACTCATGGATCATTTGAGGTAAAAGTGTGCCTCATCGCTGAAGATAATTTTCTTTGTAAAGTCACCATTCACCTCTGTCTGTTCAACCAACCATTCGGCGTATTGACGACGCTTGAAATGGTCAGTAGGCTTGAAATGAGTCAATTGAACCTTGTAAGCATTAAATTCAAATCTTTATTCAAAATTCGCATCAGTGATGTTCGTGAGATGTTCAATTGTTGGGCACCACGACGAGTCGAGGTTGACGGCTCTTCTGCCACTGGAAAGAACTGGACGAGTATGCACAGGTGTTTTCACATTTCCTACAGACCTGGTTTGCTGAAATTTGCGCACATTTCTTTCGATTGTGGATACATTTGGTCGATTATACTGACCAAAAAAATCACGAAGTGCACGAAATGCATTTTGATTTGAACGCCCATTTTCAACAATCTTAACGCGCTGTTCAATTATGTGTATGGTTGTACCTCTCCATGGCAAAAAAATTTACGTTAAGGTGTGACTCACCATTAACATTGTACATTATGGTTGGACCACCCTTTAGAACCCATTTTTCAAAAAAAACTTAATTTCTCAAAAATTAAAAATCTCGTGTATATATTTTTTCTGGAAAACGTTCCATGTAAAAAAGTACCATATTCACAGTAAGTGCCACTTTTCAATAAAAGTATAATTTTGCAAAAAAAAAAAAACTAATGAAAAAGCCCATCTGATAACGAATTAGTATAGCGCCGAGTAGCTATAAATAACTACTTCCTCCCAATGACACCCCAATGTTAAAATCATTAATGATTCACCAAAGTTTTCACAACTTCGAGTTCAGTAGGTATAGTGTTTTTACTACTTCCTCCTCTGCTCTTATTCCCAGCAAAATAAAAGGGATGTTATTCTTTACGAATCTCTTTTTCAGAACATCCAAAGAAGTTAATAGTGCAAATTTTTCGATTTGTAAGAAGTCATTTTAAACAACTTCCAAAAATGTTGATATTAACCCCTACTAGTAAAAATCAATTATTTAGTTGGTCCAAAAATGGTTGATTCCTGCAGTTATTAAATGCCTTATTGAAAACATATTTTCCATAAAAATTCATGGCGTGTTCAAAATCACATTTTTAACGTAAAAAAAGCCACACCTTATATTTATTTTGTAGTCCCTATATTTAACTACTTCCGTAAACTAATGAAAAAGTCCATCTGCTCATCGATTTTTCAGAGCACCGAAACACACTACTTCCTCCCAATGACAAGCCAATGTTAAAATCATTGATGATTCACCGAAATTTTCACAACTTCGTGTTCAGTAGATGTAGTGTTTAACTACTTCTTCCTCAGCTCTTATTTTGCTGGGTTTTGCTGGGTAATAATATTTAAAAATTATGAAAAAGCAAATTTATAAAAACAAACTATGTTTTCATTAACCAAAGTTGACGGCAGGTGTTAGTATTGTATGTAGTTATTTTAAAACTTCCTTGTTTTGGATATAAAAAATACAAATAATTCATTAAAATTTAAATGTTTCATAAAATTTCCAAATTATGAAAAATGATAAAATAAGTGGCCAAAAGTTATAAAATAAGTTCAGTTTCTCTTACAAAAAACTAAAGTTATTCATTTCCTACCTTCAATTATTTATTTTAATTTCTTGACAATGTAATATAAACCGAAATACAAAACGTTATAATATTATTGTTTCTATTAACTAACCCAGCAAAAACATGGTTATGACATATCATTACTTTATACATTACGTTGTAATGAGTACTCCTATAGCATTATTTTCGAATAAAAAATAATGTATTACCTGTAATAATATATTACTTTTTTATTATTTACAGTTAAATTATAATAAGTTACCTGTACTGTCTTATATTTTCTATTATTTTTATATAAAGAATAATAAGTGATTATTTATTTATGTATATTTATGTAATTTATGTTTGTTTTAAGTTAAGGCCTTTATTGAAAAAGTTGATCGAATTTAGCTACAGTTTAATAAAACAAATTAATATGCAAATGAAGAAGACGCCTTCAATTTAGTTTATAGTGTCGAACTATTTTCTTGTTTGTGTTATGACCTGAGAAGACAAATAGGCTTGTTTTGCTGTTTTTGCTTTTTTTTACTCACCCAGGTGAAAATGTTATGAATATGGTAATATATGGCCACATATATGGATTCAAATACTATTCCATATATGGTCGGATCCGTAGTTTGAGGGTATATGGCCGTATAAGCTCATATATGGACATATATGAATGTTCATAAATGATGATATATGAGTACTTTCCCTATATGCCTTTAAAATTTTTTTTATTTGCCATAAAAATATTGTTTTTATTTTAATTATGTGTTAATATTATACATTTTGAAGAAACTAAGGAATTTTTAACATATTTGAAAGTATTTCCTTATATAATAAACTACATTTCTCTTAAATCTACGGCTTAATATATGCAGGTTTATTTAAAAAAGACTTTCCCAGAATATGAACAGTTTTTCTAAAAAAATAGATTAATAAAGAAACTCACGTCAACATCTATAGTTTTATTATGGAAATTCTTCGTTGAATCTGATGGGTTATCGAAGTGAAAATGCCTCAGAATCTAATGTTTTTACGTAGACTCAAATTTGTTTCTTTCTACATCACTTTCTATAGGCAATTTATTGCTCTACTTTAGAATCGGGGGGCTAATATTAAGGGAAATAATACAAAAGGTGTGCGGCTTTACAACAATTTTTAAAATTTCAGGAACGACAACATTTGACACCAGCATGGAAATAACATTTATTCAATACCCATTCTTACCAAAATAAGGCTATCTTAAGTTTACAATGAAAACGTCTGTAAATAATATATTTTATTATTCTTCAAGTAACATTGTTTATAACTTATACATACCTTTTTGATGCATTTTGAAATGCACTCAAAGATTATAGTAATTCCCTTTTAAATTACAATTTTATCATCGTTATTTATTTTGTTAAAATTTTCCTTTTTCCAATATTTTGTTTTCTGTTTAATTTTTTTATTTAATTTTTTATTTTTCTAGTTTCATTTTGACATTTTAAAAAGAATCGATTACTTGGGTGAAATGCTATTTTTATTATTGAAATCCTATTTTTATTATTGCGATATATGAGGGAAATTTAAACATTTGTTCTACCGAATTAAGATACAGTTTGAATTCTTAAGTGAACATAAAGGCAGAAACGTAATTAGATTAAGTGACTTATACAAGGTGGCGCAAAAGTAATCCTCCTAAGAAAATGCTATAAATTTTGCGGTTGGCCCCTAATGTCAGTTCTGTTTTGACATTTGTGTAGTAAACACATGCGAAATACACGTTAATAAACAATGTTACGCTACACTGCTCCAGAACGCGGAATATTGGTGACTATTTATTTGAGCAATAATGAAGATGATTTTTCATCAAAAATAATCATGAGTGATGAGGCCCATTTCCATCTTAGCGGGTACGTAAATAAGCAAAATTTACTCTTCTGGGGCACTGAAAATCCGCGTGTAACCCACGAAGAGCAATTACACCCGCTCAAAGTCACTGTATGGTGTGCTGTTTTCGCTGGAGGAGTCATCGGACCTTTTTTCTTCGAAGACGTCGCGGGCCAAGCGGTTACTGTGAATGGTGAGCGCTACAGAGCAATGATCAACGAGTTCTTTTTGCCGCAACTTGATGAATTGGGATTGGAAAACATGTGGTTCCAACAGGACGGTGCCACGCCACACACTGCACGTGCCACAACCGATATGCTGAAGGATGAATTTCCCGGGAACCTAATCTCCCGTTTTGGCGATTTGCACTGGCCAGCAAGAACGCCTGATTTGACCGCTCCAGACTTCTTTTTGTGGGGCCTTTTGAAGTCGCGGGTTTATGTCAACAAGCCTCAGACTCTTGCAGCTCTTAAAGACAATATCCGTCAAGAATGTGAGGACCTATCGCCGGAAGTTTTGGCCAAAGTGATGGAAAATGCCATAAAAAGGGCTCAAATGACAATCAACTGTGGCGGCGGCCATTTACATGACATCATATTCTCGACTTGATGTAAAAAAAATTAAAAGACCAAATAAAAATAATCCACAAGAAGAATCAAAATTTTTCATATTTTTTTTTTTTAAATTACAGCCAAAAACATCGGAAGGTTATTTTGCGCCACCCTGTAGTAGGTATTGTATTTCCGTTATATACAAAATTTTTTAAAATTAAAAATTTGTATTTCTAAAATTTTGTTTGATACCAAAACAAAGCTTAAGTCACTTAAGCCAAATGTAGTTGCGTCTTAAGACTATTAATAATTTTCAGTCTTTTTTATCCTTCGCCTCTGGCGGAGTAATACGTAACCAAAAAAAAAAGAATTGTTATTAATAATACAAATTTCAAATTCTGATAATGTTCCTTTTTATACCTGCATACTGCTTTAAATATACAGTTATGTGCGAAAAAAGGGATATTTACATGCAACAAATTTAAAATAAAAAAAGACACACAAATTTTTGGAAAAAAATACCAATTGGTATTATTATTAATAATATTAAAATTATTTTTAGATTATAGTACAACAACTCTTCATTTAATGTAACAATTCATACTTTGTTGTTTATTTTTTTATTATTTATTTATTCTATTTGTAATACTGTTTTTTTTAATAATAACAAGAAAGTTTGAATTGTTATATAAAATGAAGATACTATATTCTAAAAATAATATTGGTAGTCTTTTCCCGAAATTTATATGTAAATATCCCATGTAAATATCCCTTTTTCCCTTGAATTTAATGTTAATTTAATGTTACTTCATTTAATTTTAATAAAAAAAGCAATATTTTTGTTTAAGAATAAAAAAAAGCATTTTTAATATACCGGGAAATAGAAAAAGTACTTATATATGACCATATATGAACACTCATATATGTCCATATAAGACCATATACGGCCATATACCCTCAAATTTCGGATCCGAGCATATATTGAATAATATATGAACCCATATATAACCATATATGAACATTTTCACCTGGGTATGTAATATATATTATATGTAATATATATATATATTATATTATTGTCATATATGGAATCATATATTACCATATATGAACTTTTTATTTGAATGTATTTGCCAATATATGCTTACATACATGACATATATGTTCATGTATGTTCATACATGAAACTATATATGACGATATATGAAAATTTTCACCTGGGAACCCAGGTAAAAATGTTCATATATGGTCATATATGGGTACATATATTATTACATATATGCTTGGATCCGTAATTTGAGGGTATATGGCCGTATATGCTCATATAAGGACATATATGAATGTTCATTTCTGGTCATATATGAGTACTTTTCCTATATGCCCGCATATTAATTTTTTATTTTTAACAAAAATATTGTTTTTTATTTAAATTAAGTGTAAATATTATACTTATACTCGCATTTACATGATGGTAATAAATTCATACATTTTGAAAAAATTAATTAAATTGAACATTCAGTAGACCTTAGCAATACTTTCTATTGAATTAAATACACTATTGAATTTAAAACACTGTTTCCATTTGAAGTTTTTATTAATTAGAAGAGAATAAAATATAAATAGATACATATTACAAAAATAAGTAAAAACAGAAATACTCAAATGAAATATTACAAGAGTAAAGATAAAATATATATTCTGACAAATTAAGGAACCGCTGCATCTGACTCTCAAGTCACATTTCTCTGGACATTGTCTAAAGTAAAACCCTCTGATTCTGAAAACTATTTCAATAGAAAACCCTTTCGATTCTGAGTAGTTTTCCTTAAAAATCGTTTAGATCTAAGAACTTATTCCTACATAATTCGGATCCTGCGGGAATTTTTTTAAAGGAAAACAGCCTCAAAATCTGAAGAAATTTTCAAGAAATCTGCTCACAATCTGAGTGATTTTCGAGATAGCAGAATCTGAAGGCTATTCTATAATTCTATAATAAAAATTCACCGAATTAATTAGTTTTTAAAGGAAAAAACTTATAATCTTACGATTTCTTTGTTGGAAAAGGTACCTCGAATTTTTGGGTTTTTTAAAAAAAGTCTTTAAAGTCAATGCGAGTTTCAAAAAATAAAAAAAAAATAATAAGATTTTGGGTGCTTATATAATTTTCAGTTTGTAAAAATTATATGAAGTTTTCGTTATAGAACTTTTTAGTAATTTGCATTTTGGTTTTTGAAATCAACATGAAGGACACGCAATACAAAAAAAATAGGGCCAAAATGTAACCCCTAAATATGAGTTTGTGCAGCTAAACTATATACATATAAACGTCGTATTTGTTCTCCGTTACAGCAGACTCGATATGATTAACAGACCCAGCAGACCTCTGTTGTAAGAGTTTTTTTTTGTATAGTAAAATCCGACACAATTTCACTGCTTTATTTCTTTAAAAAATCATTTACCATTTATTGCACCATTTTTTGAGCTGGCGGCAAGAATCGGAGGACTTTTTTTTCATGCGACCTTGTACAACTCCACGTAATATGAGAATTTGCTTCACAAGTGTCACTTGATAATTGAAACTTGTTAAAAAAGATGTGCTGAAATTTTCAAAAAAGAATAAAAATTGTTAGTGTTGTGGACAAACGCTCTTGTACCAATAAAAGTTTAGTGTACAAAATAGTTTTATCTCAATTTCCTTTAATTTATTGCACCGTCAGAATCCTAATCAAAACAATTTAAAATTTCTTATTTTATTTCTTTATTTTTTTATATTTTACAATATGTCTTAAATTTTTAGTTTTTTTTTTCATAAATATATTTTGAGTTTTTGATTTTGACAATTAAGAAGACGAATGTTTTTCGGTTGTGTTTATTTTTTCTTGGATACGTTGACCAACATTTTAAAAACAAATATTACTGTTTTTTTTTAATTGTTAAAAACCAACTAAAATTTTTTTATTAAACTATAAGACCAAATTTTTAAAATAGTACATGTAACCATTATTCGGAAGAAAATATTTAGTAAGTGATTTGCAAACAATAAGTAGGCAAATTTTATTATTACAACCGACATATTATGACTACCGTTTAAACTCGCCAATTTTTTCACGCCTGGTCAAAGTTTTATTTTCGGTTACGTGTTACTTCTCCAGAGGCGTAGGAAACATAGACTAAAAATTACTAAAAGTCTTAGGTTCACACCAATTTTCACTTAAGAAATCGAACAGGATCTTAATTTGGTAAAAGAAGAATTTAAATTGAAAAAAAAACAATTGCCTTCATATATGGCCATATCTGATAAAAAAAGGAAAAATATTACCAATGTATGGAATAATATATGTAGTCATACAGGATCAATATACGCAATATATTATCATATATTGCCATATATGATATCATATATTACCATATATGAACTTTTTCTTTTAATTCTTTCGCCCATATATGCTTACATACATGGCATATATGTTCATATATGCTAATACGTGAAACCATATATGCTCATACATGTAACCATATATGATAATATATGAACATATATGAACATTTTCACCTGGGCATATATGGTTTTTCTGCTTTTTTGGATTTTCTAGTTTTTAGCTTTAACGTAGCTTTTTTTCCTTAAGATTTTCGAGTTTTAAATTTATTTTTCAAATTTTTTAGCCCCAGTGCCTTTCCTAAAAAAACAAAATATTTTTTCTGCTAGTTTTGATCTTTTTTTGGTAAAAACAACCAAAAATACGCTGAAGTTTTTAAAAACCGAATAATTGCCTCTTTATTTAATTCAACGCCTTTTATCTTTTTTCGAACGTTTAATAAGGATTAATTAAAGGTTGATTTACACGTCGATTGTTTTTATCTGCTATTACTCAGTATTGGGTTTAAAAATCAGCAAAACCAAAAAATAATAAAAACGTTACAAAAAATAATATATGTAGTTTATTGTTCTTAAATGTTGTATTTTGTGAGCTGACTAAATAAAATCTAAACTAAATTCAGGTATCCAAATTTCTATGAAATTTTAAAGTTTGTTCAAATATTTGTCAAAGAAATTTTAAATAATTTTTTCAATTTGTATTTATATAATACATTAAGTCTTAACTGTAATCCTCAATATTTGAGATTAATGAGTTTATTTTTATATCAAAACATATGTATTTAAAATTGAAAGTATTTAATTAACAATTTAACTTATGTAGTAATAGTAGTCATAGTTATAGTAGTTAATAAGTAAGAATTTAGAAAAATGCTACCAAGTCTTGACAATTTTTGGCTTTTCTCTTTTAAATGTAAACAAAAATATTTGTCATAAAAATATTTGAAATTCTTTTATTTGTACTTTGATCAAATACGATATAAATGCTATATTTTGTGTCCGTTGAAGTCCATATATGAAAACAAGTAATTGTAGATATAGAGATATAAAAATAAAGCTTTTTTTTATAAAAAAAAAATACACAAAATTGCCCAAAAATAATAATTGAAATTTAGAAAAAAGAAATCCTAAATAAAATAACACAATTTTAATTCAAAAAATTACAAATAAAATTCAAAAATTCGAAATCGATACTAAATAAGATCAATTAAAATTAAAAAATACCAAACGCAATTAAAAAATTATTAAAATTTAACAATATTTATTTATTTAATTTAATTTGGTGTTTTGAATGTCAATTATACATTACATTTGGAGTCATTCCAAAGGATATCTGTTCTGTTTTTTATATTTAAAAATTCGATGTATTTCACTGTGGCGTTGTGAAAAATGGCCCCAAGAAATATGACCCCAATCTTAAAATGTAATTAAAATTTCATACTGAAAATTAACACTAAAAATATAATGAAAAATTATCCCCAACCAAATGAAAATAGCCCCCAAATTAAGTTTGGGACATGTTTTTATTTATTAGATTGATGCTTTTATTTATTATGTAAAAAAACACCAATTTGAAGGAATAAATCTAGTTTAACCAAAAAAAAAAACTCGAATATATTTTATTGAATATTAAAAAATTTGTCTGTTGAGCCAACAAACAAATTAGTTTGAGTGTGTATACTAGCCTATCAAATAAATAGATAAACTAAACCTTATAGTGATACGAATATAAATAATAAAAATTATGCAGGTTGTAAATAAGTCATGATTTACTTACCACAAGTGTAAACAACTTTCAGATACATCCGAGAATTGGGTTGACATGGTGAACCAAACGTATTGGCATCTGCGGCCAGATTGCAACGACGTCGTCCATGACAAATCTGCATAACCGTTTCAGTGGCATATGAAGCCAAACAAGCTGAACGATTCAATTGTTAAATTAAATTGCAATGTGAATATTAAAAAAAAATAATATACAGGATGTACAAAAGTGCACAAAAATATATGTATCGTATGTTTGTATATTAAAATAAGAAACAAGTAGTAAATATAGAAAACAAAGAAAAATTTAATTAGTTAAATTGAATCTATGATACTAGTGCTGGTGGTGATAGTGGTTTTGATAGTGATTAAGCACCATAGGGATCTTGTTTTAAAAGTATACTATACATCGACCAACACAACTACATGCCGAAAAAGTTTGCTTTGTTTTTTTGGCTTTAGTTAACTAAAGTTTAAGTACTCTGCATTTTACCAAAACAATGTTTGTATATTCAGTAGGATGGATCACAAAATTCAAATTATTAAAATTCGTTCAACTTTCGAAAAAGTTTTTAAAAGTAAAATTTACAATTTCGGGAAAAATCAAAAAGTTTGTTATATCGAAGTTGCTTTACTAAAATTAATTTCGCATTTTTTTTGTACTGTTATATGTACTCAATGCAATGAATATAATGTAATTACATTAATTTTATTTATAGCATGTTCACAAGAACAGCAAAGTTCGAGGTTCGCTCTTTTGAGAGCGAAGTAACTTGTGGAACGAAAACCCGTCCCCGCAACATGAGCTGTGCATATATATATATATATATATATATATATATATATATATATATATATATTAATTTCGCATTCTTTGAAGACATCTGTATATACAGCCAAAAACGTCCCTATAATATGCTCTGTATCCAGTAAAATGTCTTCAATGTAAACAGTGGAATAACGAAAAGTTTAAGGACAGTCCCCAAAGTAACAAAATGTCTTCATAGTAACCTGTGAAACGAAAAACCGTCCCCGCAACATGCGCTGTGCACATATATATATATATATATATATATATATATATGTGCACAGCACATGTTGCGGGGGCGGTTTTTCGTTCCACAAGACTGTCCTTAAACTTTTCGTTATTCTACTGTTTACACTAAAGACATTTTACTGGCTACAGCGCCTATGCTCTTTCTTCAGATATCGATAATATTCGAAATTTTTATCCAAAATTTCTTAGCCCAAGTATATGCTAAGCTCGCTCTGTATATTTTAATACTTAGGTACTAAAGTTTTAGACCAACTCCATTTTTATAATTTTTATTTTTTTAATTCAATTGAATTAAATTTAAGAAAAATTAAAACATGTTTGTTGTTGTTAGTGTTTTTATTTAGAAGTTTATTCTTCTTCCTCCTGCAAGTTCCAAAAAATATTCAGACTCGTAAATTTCATCTATACTCAATAATAAAAATCAACTGTATGTAAGCATAAAATAGCTTTTTCCGTTGATTTGTGAGTTAAATAGAGATATTTACAATTGGTATTTCGGCACAAAGAATGTTGATAAAAGTCGTAGCTGACCAGAAAATGTATTCCATTCGGCTGGTGTCTAATAACTTTATCTGTGTATTCTCCATGTTTACTTAAATTAAAAAATAAGGAAAAAAAATTTTCATTTTGAAAAAACTTTTGCTATGTTCTCGAATCAAACTAAAAATACATTTTCATACATATAAGTATTAAAAAGATCAACTATAAAATATAAACTTCACTGTTAAAGTTTTTATTTAGAAATTTATTCTTCTTTCTCCTGTAATTTCCAACAAAAATCCCCTAAAATCAGATCAAGGTTTTGACACCATACATATAAAAACATTAACTTTAATAGCAAAACTACATACATGTTTTTAATTTTTGAATAACAAATAAAAAAAAATTAATTTTTCTTAAATTTTACATGCATTTAGCATGTATTTAATTTTCTACAGTGCGAGCTTATCATTTACTTGGGCTAAGAAATTTTGTATGAAAATTTCTTACTTTACCAAATACTTATCCAAAGCTGCTTAGTTTACACTATAAAAATGGTCCTTAGATTTTAAATTATAAAATAAATCTTTTTAAACAAAAAACTTGAAATTCTATTTCATTGTTAATTATGTTTGCCATTGGTCCAATGCAAGTTTTGTCTCGTTACTATAAAAACTTGCTATTTTTTTTTAAGAGCTTATCTAGAAAAACGGTTAGCGCCATTGAATTCAGCGTAGTTGATTAAGTTTAACCCACCGGGTGCCACGCTTGTTGATTTTTTCAACTAGCACGGTGTAATTTTTCTTCTTTTCTCTTCTTTCGTTTCAAACAACAAAAAATAGTAGTGGGTAAACTGAGATGTAACTCGCCACATAATCAATAAAATAACTGAGACTCGGGTAGGAGGTGGTTTCTCCAGGATTTCGAAAAATCTCTTCCCAAAAATATATATTAAAAAAGAAAACAAAGTGACGGGACTCGAGGCCGGAGTTTGGTCTTGGCAATCACAAAATATTTTCCGTTATTGAATGTAGTTTATTTAAAAAGTAATACGTAGAGTTTGTTTTTAAATAAAAAATCAAGCATTCAAAAAACAGACTATAAAGAATACGGACTATCAGTAGAAGTTAATATTTTGAGTTAAATGGAAAATTTTATGTGTACTGTTTCTAGAAATAGAAATTCCTTTTTGTTATTTTTTATCAAAAAAGTTTGCTTATATACAAAATTATTTCAATACAAATTACAAGAAATTGTTCAAATGTTACATATATTAGAAACTTAGAAAATAAAAGTATATACCTCTGTGTGTGTTGTGTTTTTATTTTGTCAGTTAAAAATTGATGAGTATTTTAAATGAGTTTCGATTGTTTTTACTACTTTTGTCGATTATTAAACAATGATTGATAATAAACAACAAAATAAGTTGAATAAAATGAAAAATCAGTAGATTTTCTTTTTAATTGTATTTTCGATTAATGTAATTGGTATTTTCCCTTGCCTGGGTAAATATTTTGTCGAGATGTGAGGGTTTAAGTGCACTCTGTGGTTCTCAGTACATCTTCACATGGGATCATGCACTTCAAAGGAGTGCTCGACCAAAGGTTACTCTTATTTGTCGAGATATTGGGGCGAAGGTAAAATCATGAGCGGTATGTCCTCTTATTTGACATAGATTTTTGGCGCATCAGCCATCAATAACTACGGAGGTGTCTCTCGATTCCCCATGAGTTTCCCTGGTAGATCGGATGGCACATTGCAGTATTGGTTCATACTCAAAATAGACCCCCCCTTAGTTCCGAGTGTTATTTATTTATTTACTTATTTTATTTATTTATTTATTTATTTATTTATTTATATCAATACAAAGAAAGCCTTCATGGCCAATTATACATATTTATTTATTATATAATTACAAATTATATCCTAATAACCTAACCGAGCACTAGCAACAAAGGCTATCGGCTCGTTGTAGCGAAAACAGACCAGAGCCTCTGGTGGGAATTGAACCCACGACCCCCGCACTGATAGGCTAGCACGCTACCAACTAGCCTACCGGGGCGACCTGTGCTCAGGAACTTTACGGTTTGCAGTCAGGGGTTACCAAAGACTGTATTCTAACGCGAGCCTCACAGATACCTGGACGCCTCTGTGAGTAAATAGTCTTTGTCACATTAACGGGGGCTATGATGTGATTGACCTTCGTACCCCTACACTCGTGGGACCAACATGAAAAACGAACAAAGGAACAAACAAACGAGCAACGAGGACAACAGAAACTGTGCCTGACAACAGGTCCAGTGATCCTACCTCCTCCTCCAAGGCTGGGAAATTGCCTGACACTTTGTTGTCGGGCTCTGTTGAGTGCTATCGAAGGTTGGTGAGGTGTGGCCAGGGGCGGTTTTTGATGTTGTCGACGAAAGTGACATTCCGACCCCCCAAGGGCACACGCATGGATTCCGGCGATCCCAGAGGATGAATTATTCATAATAAGTAGGCTCAGGGAATGTAATCCTGGCCTTCCAACACACAATTGTAAGGTTGGTAGATTGGATGAGGCTGATGGAGCTCGTGGGCATGCGGTATTTATACTGAATGCCGAGTCTCTACCAGGTCTCGTCCAGTCCAAAGGCCTACTTTCGTATGGACTTCATCAAATCCAAATGAAGGTCTACAAAAGCAACAAGGTAGGTGAATCAGCAGAAACCGCGTTAGTTAACACTAATGTTGTATCTGAAGGTGAGAGTACCTCGTCCCAAGTTCGTGTGGGGCATCTGGAAGGTACTAGCGTCCCGTCCTTTTCTGATGCACTCAGGGGCGTGGAGGATCTGTTTATCACAGGACTAAGTAAAGAGTTTTGTGAAGAGGAGCTTCTCGTAGACTCTGAAGAGGAAAAGGATGTGACGGTGGTGGAGAAATCTGATGGTACTTCGGTTTCTTCAGATAAATCTCCATCACTCTAAGGCTACATCAGCAGCCCTTGTGATCCTCCTGACGCAAGGAGGGTTCGACGTGGTTCTTATTCAGGAACCCTGGCTGAGTGGTGGCAGGATTTGTGAAATAAGGGTTTAAGCTGATCCAAAGTACGGGTGATGGTAGGCAAAGATCTTGTTTACTTGTAAGGAACAGTCTTAATATTTTTCTTCTCTCCTCTTTTAGTAGCAAAGACATGACTGTGGCCAGCCTTGAGTGTGAAAACTCTCAAATCTGGCTGGCGTCGGTGTATATGGCGCATGAGACCGATGTACCTCCGGCCACTCTGACGGTACTGGTGGATACTGCTGGAAAAGCTGGGTGCAACCTGATTGTGTGCAGTGATGTCAATGCGCACCATCAAATTTGGGGAAGCTCAGACATCAATGATAGGGGTGAGTTACTCATTGAATATATTATGAATACTAACCTAACTATATGTAATAGGGGCAATGAACCAACGTTCATTACTAGAAATAGACAAGAGGTACTGGATGTTGCCCTTGTCTCTGTTGAACTTGCTCATAAGATTGGGAGCTGGAAAGTTTTGGATGACCATAGCTTTTCAGATCACCGTTATAATAGCTTTTGTTTGAATGAGTTAGATAGTATCCCACAGCCTGCTTTTCCACCGAACGTTCGGAAAGCAGACTGGGGGAAAAATAGGTAAACATTTTGCAGATTCTTTTCGGGGGTATCTGACATGAACGTTCGGGATATAGGGGTCATTAAGCGATCAGTGGAACAGGTCACGAGGGCCATGAATGACTCGCTGCTAGCTTCGTGTCCCAAAGGTAAGGCTAGGGGTAGGGAACGACCGCAATGGTGGTCGCCAGAGCTAGCGAATCTTAGAAAGTGCTGTAGGAAATTCTTTAACAGAGCAAAGTCCACAAGGGTTTTACAGGACTGAGACGTTTATAAGGGTAAACTTAGAATGTACAAGAGTGCATTGAGGAAGGCTAAGTATAGGTCCTGGGGTGAATTCTGCAGCAATGTTGAGGACACCTCTGGGGCTGCAAGGCTAAGGAGGATTTAGGCTTCGACACAATGCACGGTAGGATATCTTAGGAAACCGCAGGGGGATTGGACAACATCCAGTAGGGAATCACTGGAGCTGCTCCTGGATACTCACTTCCCTGGCAGCTGCCGAAATGAAACTTCTGCGGTTAGTACTGCATCAAGTCAACCTTCGGCCGCTTCCAGGAAGATAGTAACCGAATCCCGAATTGCATGGGCTATTAGTAGCTTCAGAGCTTTTAAGTCACCCGGACCAGACATGATCTCACCGTGTGAACTGCAAGTGGTGGTGGATACACTGATTCCTTGGCTCAGGAAACTATACACGACCTAACTTATGTCCCTATTATGTGGAGGGAGACCAAAGTGGTCTTTATTCCCAAAGTGGGGAAATCCTCTCACACGGGACCTAAGGATTTCAGGCCTATCAGTCTGTCATCGTTTCTTTTGAAGACACTGGAGAGACTCATTGACAGGTATCTTAGGGACAATATTGATCAGAGGCTGCTGTCGAGTCGCCAGCATGCCTACTGCAGGAGAAGGTCCACTGAGACGGCCCTGCACAACCTGGTCGGATTAATTGAGGGTTCGCTCGCCGTTAGGGAGTATACCATGGTGGCTTTTCTCGATATAAAGGGAGCGTTTAATAACATTACTCCAGATGCGATAGCTGCGCGCTATCTGGTCTTGGAAGGATCGTCGAAATCAACAGGTTTGTGTACAGTCTTCTTACAAGAAGAGGAATACGAGCCAAGTTGGGGTCATCGGACCTGAGTAGATTTGTTGGTAGGGGCACACCCCAGGGTGGTGTACTATCCCCACAACAATGGAACCTCACTCTGAAAGGCGTTCTGTTATCACTTGAGGGGGTTGGTGTTAGAGTTGTCGCATATGCGGACGACGTGGCATTGGCAGTCAGGGCAAGGCTTCCTGGTACACTCAGGGATGTCCTTCAGGGGGCACTTATAACTATGGAGAGGTGGTCGCGTGATAAAGGTCTTGCGGTGAATCCGTGATAGACTGAATTGGTCCTGTTCACCAGGAGATATAAGATTCCATTAGTGGAACATATCTCCTTGGGGGGGCACTGAAATTCCTTTTGCGGACTGTACCAAGTATCTTGGGGTACTGTTGGATAGGAAGCTGAACTTCAGGCTCAACATTATGGACAGGGCAAGGAAGGCCACAGGGGCACTTTATGCGTGCAGGAGGGCAATAGGGAGGCAATGGGGTTTGGCGCCCCGGATTGTCCACTGGCTGTATACAGTAGTGGTACAACCGATAATGCTGTATTGTGTTATAGTCTGTTGGAGAGCTCTCCAGTGGCCCACATACCGTAGGATGCTGGATAGGGGCCAATGGATGGCTGGCATGTACATCACGGGTGCGCTTTATACAACCCCATCTGATGCGCTGAATGCTATTTTGTATTTGCTGCTTTGGACATAATTGGTTCACAGATTGCTGCAGCTGCAGCAGTCCGGTTGAGGGCGCTGTCACTTTGGTCGGACAGTGGCTATGATCACAGTGTAATCCTTAACATGATGCCTGAACTTTCAGGCATTATTGACTACACTGTGGCCGAACCACTGTTCGACAAGAGGTACCAGACGCTTATACCGCATAGGGATTCGTGGAAACATGGAACTCGCAATGGGGGCGATGTGTCGACTTATATACCGACGGCTCTGAGCTCGACGATCAGGTAGGCTTCGGGGTCTACTCCATGCCTGCCTCTAGCCACTTGCAAGTTTCGGCTGCGTGAGAGTGTTTATTGGTTGGCAAGAGATAGGTGGGCCTCTGTCCGTGGTTGTATTGGTTCCAGACAGATGTGGCCCCGTCTGGATAGGAAGCGCACACACAAGTTGCCACTGTTCCCTGACTCTTTCACTACTTGGTTTTAGCTTTAGAATTAAATAGGTTATCTATTAAAATGACACATATTCCTGACAAATGCTCACCGATTTTTCTGTGTTGATGCAATTAAGAATTCAAACAAGCGAAATCTTAAATATTTTTGACTAAACAACTTAATTCTACTGAAGTTCCTACTTCATCAACATTAGTTGATAAATCAATTTAAAAACGAAATTCCATGTTATTTTTTAGTTTTTATAAATTTTTTCATAGAATTTTAAGCGAAATTGTTTTTTAGAAAATACAATTTTCGAATTTAAAGCAATTTTATATTATTAATTTATAACATAAGTAAGGTCATAGTGACGTGTTTCATTGCTAAGGAGAAAAATATATATTTTAATAGAGGCTCTAGCTTTTCTAAAACTTCGCGTTCTGATGAGATCTTTTATCAGCTTGAAATACATGTATATGAAGGTTATACATCTATTTCAATTTTTTGGACATGAACATAATAATTTTACATTATTTAAAATTTATTTTTTAAAGAAATTGAAACAATAATACAAATTTTCCATCATATTTTCTAAAGCCCATATCAATTTTTCATTACCACTGAAATTTCAGTGGCAATGAAATTTATTTCATTACCATTGTTATCAATGTAATGGTAATGAAATCATCAATTAATTAGTCCAATCAATGTATGGCCAAAGTTAAAAAATTAGGATGTTTAAAGAAAAATAACAGAAAAATTCATATTAAAAATTTAACCGGGTAATCGACCTATTTGAATCGATTATTCGGGTTAAATAATCTTTTGAGTTTTAAATTATTATCCGAATTGGAAACACTAATTAAGTGTTAACAAAATTTTAAAATTATAATTTACCAGAAACTAGAAATTTTTGTCAAATAATTCAATAAAAACTTAATTTATCTAAATACTGAATCATTCCTGTACATATAAATAAAAAATTATAAACATTTACTACATCGAAATTTTCTGTGAAAGGAAAATTACACAAAAACTATCCAAAAATATCATTATTAAAAAATTTTTCAAGGAATGTGTAAACAGCCCTGGTTTCGAATAATTGATTAAGAAGTGGCAACAGTGGCATATCATAACCCTAACGGACATTATCAAGTTTCAGGTATAACCACTACGATGGCAGTTGGGACTATGGTCGAACAATTTTCCGTCGTAATCCCCAGCAGAAAATGGACATAAATTCCAGAATTTGCTTTATAATCCCCATAATATATTCGACTTTTGTATTATTACCTATTCCTTTGTTAAGTAAATGATTTGTAGGTTGACAGCCTTCGAGCGGACTACGGGATTTTTCCTCTAGGGTATGTCTGATACCGGCTTCGATCATCGAGGTATGTGCGGCTTCGATAACTAAAGCTTTTCATATGTAAATACAATATAACGATTTACAGTTTGGCCATAATCCAAATAGAAATGGTCATAATACCCATTGTTACTAAAACTCTTAAGAAATCGATCATAACCCCATTTTCATTATTGGAATTAAGGCCGAAAGTTTTTCGGACATAATTCTTAAACTTAATACATATTTGGATAATGTCGGCGCACCTACCTAAACAATTGATTAATTTGTATTTTCATAAAAATTGTTAAACGTTTTTAGCTTTTGTATTGCACAGCTTCATATTTTTGTTTGTCTTTTCTCACCTATTTATTCTTATAAATTTTCTATATACGTCCTGCCAAATTAAAATCTTTTTTATTTGACTTGGAAGACAAAATATTTTATATTTAAGATTCACATATGTTTTGTTGTTTTTTTTTTTTTTTTGTGTAATACTGTACGTGTGAACATATTGTTGTAGATATAATACTTACTTTCTTCACGTACACCCTGTGGCTGGGGACATTGTATACTCTCGTATTCTGTTCGGCCAAAGCTTGCACTGTATATAGCAATACGAGAATAAGGATTGCATTCCAGTTGTGCAACATCGTTGTGGCAGGCCACCTTGCTTCGAAATTCATCTGAAAAAATCAACAATACACATATGAAATACAAAGTTAAAACTTCTGTAAACTCAAATACTACACACATAAAATATGTACTCAGTTTTAAAGCTGTTCATTCATAACACATTGAGGGCCTATATTAAAGTCTTCCACCAGAAAGAGTTTTTGATAGCAAAACCATCTATGATACCAAATTGGAAGTCTAATATCTAGTTTTTGTTACTTAGTGTTTATGAAATCTATTATTTCCATGATTACAGTTTTAATTCATATTTTTCCTCTTTCTATTTCATATCGTTCTGATTTGGAACAATGTTCTTTTCCACCCCTTCTATGACAACCATCAAAAATCATGTTTATATTCAGAGTTGGTCCAAAATCATTTTCATTACATTTTTATTACTATTACATTATGATTTATCACCATTACTTTAAAAAAATGTAATTGTAACGAATATTTATGATCATTTCCGTTACTTTTTTGTAATGTAATGAATGAAGAGTTCATTACATTTTTTTCATTGTAATGAAATCAAAAAAATATCCTTACTTTACTTAAAGATGAACTCGTTTGATTTTGTCTAGTCATGCCTTTAATTGCAAAGTTTTTAATGTTCATACAAAAAATTAAGTTTAAAAGCATAAGTGCTTCGAAAAGCAATTTGTTTTTTGCTATTTGGGTTTTAAGTGTTAATTTTTTCATTTTAAAAAAAGATTCGTGGAATGTGGCAATGCCAAAAATGCTCAGTAAGGTTCGTCATTTCACCATGAATAGACTTAAGGCAGAATTACCACGTAACGTTCCGTGACGAATCAGCTGATTTGTTTTTGGTTTGGTGAAAAACACGAATGTGTCGTTAGTTTGTCTGTAACGTAATGTAACGTTCAGGACTAACCTATTGAAAACAGAATTTTCTGTACATCGTTAAATGACAGGTAAGAATAGCTGATTTCACTACTCTAGACTAGTTCATTTTTATGACCGTTCTTTCTAGTTTAATTTATTTTAAAAAACTAGTTCGCTTTCTTAATTCAATTGCTCATTTGTTAAACAATTTAATTAATCGTTCGTTAGACTATTTTATCCTATTGTTCATACTTTCATACTACTTGGAAAGCAAAATGT